>BMAU01018221.1:0-340000 GCA_019973935.1 Trichonephila clavipes
TCAAATATTACAAATGTATTTCTATAAAACTTTTTGAACCTGATATTTATGCTATTTTCTAGAGAATGTACTAAAATATTGCTTATTGTATAAATATTTTTTGAGTTAAGGCTTGTTATTTAAATAATGGTCTCATAGAATGTGATTTTTCTTATAATGTTTACTCAATCAACTCTAAAATTTTCAAATTTTAATAAAACATTAAAATTTCAGTACATTCTCTAGATAAATGCATCCAGGTTGTTTTGGTAATATTTTTACTAATATAAGTTTATTACTTTTTTCTTTAATTGCTTTGAAGTTTTACAAAAATGTTGCTAAAATTTCACTTATAATTGTGATTTCTGTGAAATTTAGGCAATTTATTTTAAATATTGTTAGTTAAATATTAGTATTTATTGGTATTGAGTCCTAAAAAATCCTTTATAATGTTTAAGTATGTTATTTTGTTAAAAAGTGCTCCGAACGTGTTCGGATACCTTAAGTGAAACTTTCAATCATCGCATGACAAAATGTGGCACTTCAGAAAATGAAGTACCAACTTAAGTGTCGTCTTTGTCTTTTGATAGTCCATTGCCAATAATGCTCTTATTACCATAAATAAGTGAGTGTCTATTAACGTTGCATTATAAAGCAACACAAAGGTTATTGGCGACACAGATCTCGTAATAACGAGGATGGTATGGAAGTATGGAGAGTGAGGTGTTTCTTCAGATGTCCTCCTCACTTGATTGAGGCTCAATATTACGAGGTCCATCGTCAATAGCCCTCGTGTTTCTTCGAAGCTCTTCATTTATAAACATTGAATCAATTCAGCTTGAATTGATTCAGTTGATAATGAATTTGTATTTTACGCTATCCAGGCGTGATTAGTAGCAATCACTCACGAATGCTATAGGTACTTAAAAAATGATATATTCTAAAATTATTTCTAAATATTTCTTTTTTACTAAAATTATCGCCAAAACCTTCATTCTAATGTTAAATTGTTTTTGATCGACGTGTTTAAACACTGTTAACTTATAAACTTTGTTTTTATTTATCGTGTAGATTCATTTTGCATAAATACATGCATAATATATTGTAGAAATTCATATCAGTTTATGCATTTTTTTTATATTTTTATTTAATGTCTCTTTGCCTTAAGGTCCTGGATAATTATAATTTTTAAAGAATGTTTGCTTTTATAATTCTGAAATTTCCTGAAATTTAAAAAAAATTAAGTTTTTAGAACCATAGGTATGAAAAAGGATTTTTTTTCCCCTATAACACTAATTGTTCCAAAGAAATTTTTTTTCTAAATACTTTCATATAGTATTAATTAAATAATTCGAAACATTTGTTAGGTGTACAAAAACATCCATATGCTAATTTATGGAAATAAGTAAGATAATTGTACATGGGCCGTTAATTACACGCCTTCATTATTTTTGTTTCTTTTAAGTAATAGCGCGCGGGTATCTTAAGAGCTTTTTATAAGATTTTATATTTATTTCTTATTAAATGAACAAAAAAAATCAAGCTGGATATGGCTTTTTTTAAGTTTAGTCTGAGTAAAAAGGAGATCGAATGAGTCAAATAGTATGATCTTTCGTTATTTAAGGGGACTTATACTTGTATTTAAAATCGATAGTACACTTTAGAAATTAAATTAGAAAACAGATTTTAAAAATAAACAAAATATTCGGAATATTAAGTATTTGCTTAAATTCAATTTCAGTGACCTTTATGTGTGTATGTAATTATTACCTTTTTTTAGAAAAATGTTTTTTTAAAAAACTTTTGAATATTGCATATATATATATATATATATATATATATATATATATATATATATATGCAACATTCTTACAGGTGAAGGTTGGTCGGCCCCAAAACATGTTTAAACCTGCAATCCTGGTTCCTAAGGCCAGGAGTTTGTCATTATACTACTGTGCCTTCTTCCTATTTATAGTTATCTTAGGTTATATAACTATCTGTTTATTTTTATTTTTCGTTTATATATTTGTGTATATGTATATATATATATATATATATACATATATTTATATATGTATATATGTATATATATATATTATATATATGTATATATATATATATTTATATATATGTATATATATATATATATTTATATATATGTATATATGTATATATATATATTTATATATTAAATTTTTATATTGGATTATACATATATATATATGTATATGTATATATATATGTATATGTATATATATATGTATATATATATATGTATATGTATATATATATGTATATGTATATATATATGTATATATATATGTATATGTATATATATATGTATATATATATGTATATGTATATATATATGTATATATATATGTATATGTATATATATATGTATATATATATGTATACGTATATATACGTATATATATGTATATATATGTATATATATGTATATATATGTATATGTATATGTATATATATATATATACCGGGTGGGCAAAAAGTCCGTAAAAATTTTAAAAATTCATAAAATCCGGAGAAATGAACGAAAAAAAACTGTTTGCAGGATCAGCATTAGTATGTCACGGGATTTTTTTTAAGCTAGAAAAAAAATAATTCGAAAATCATCCGATAGGTGGCGCTGATGTACGCAAATCAAAGAAACAATGCATAAATAATGAACAGAAAACTTTCACAACTTTACTACACCAGAATATGTTCCACATGACCACCATCACAGGGGAGAAGACATTCCAGAGAAATCCAGCAACGGCAGAGTGCAACATGTCCGGATGTATGGAGGATACTTCTCTGCGGATCGCATCTTTCAGTTCCGACATACTTGATGAATCGGATAGATACACGCGAGATTTCAAATATCCCCACAACCAGAAGTCTGCCGGTGTTAAATCTGGAGACCGAGGAGGCCATGGGTACCTGCAGCGCCTGCTAACGATTCTGTCTTCCCCGAACGTCTGTATCAGGAATGCCTTAACCGGGTTAGCAGTGTGACTGGTTGCTCCATCCTGCATGGACGTGACATTCGAAATCTGACCTCGTTGAATTAAACATGGCACGACAGTCTCCCGCAGAAGCGTTAGATAATGTTGAGCATTTACCGTTTCCGTTATCCATCCATTTACTGGGCACTGCGTTTCAAAGAAGAAGGGTCCTATGATAAATGAACCCGTGAAACCACACCATGCTGTCACTTTTGGGGAATGCAATGGCTTCTGTGTGTACTCATGTGGATTAGAGGTCGCCCAAATACGACAGTTATGGTTGCTAACGTCACCATGTAGCGAGAAATGAGCTTCATCTGTC
Source organism: Trichonephila clavipes (assembly GCA_019973935.1). NCBI lineage: Eukaryota > Metazoa > Arthropoda > Arachnida > Araneae > Nephilidae > Trichonephila > Trichonephila clavipes. The sequence continues at coordinate 3,313 of BMAU01018221.1, forward strand.
CACAAGATGTTAAAAACCCAGGTGGGATCCTGTTCCATTTTAGAGAAAGCCCACTTCGCAAATGCTTCTCTCTGTGCGGTATCTGCTGGCAAAAGTTCATGGCATGATTGCAATTTGTATGGGTACAGCTGGAAGATTTGACGAAGAATATTGCGGACAGATGATGGTGGTAAAGCCCAATCGTCTGGCGGCTTCTGGCTTTTCTCGTCCCTGAAGCTGCTTCGGACGCAATCGCTTCCATTTCGACAGCAATGCAGGGTGCACGTGCTTCTTTCAAGCATGGTCGTCCGGCTCGTGCTCGATCCTCCAACTTTCCAGTTTCCTCAAAACGTTTAACAAGCTTTAAGAGACCTGCAGGTGTTAAAGGGCCTTTTCCACTCTTCACATTTTTCTGAACTCGGAATTTACGCAAGGCAATGGTCACTGATTCCTCGTTCATGTAAAATAACTTCACCAACAAAGCTTTATCCGGCGGACTGAGCATCCTTGTTTACATTCACTGTTTGTAATGGTGAAATGAATGTGGATTCATTGAGAGCAAAGGTTTTTATATAGCCGCCTAATTTGCATATTTCCACCACAGACGCTTGTAACAACGCCACCTACCGAATGATTTTCAAATTATTTTTTTTCTAGCTTAAAAAAAAATCCCGTGACATACTAATGCTGATCCTGTAAACAGTTTTTTTTTTCGTTCATTTCTCCGGATTTTATGAATTTTTAAAGTTTTTACGGACTTTTTGCCCACCCGGTATATATATAAAAAAATTTTTAGTTTAATTTTGGAAATGGATTTTTAATTTTATATACTAAAATATATAGGACATGAAATATCAGAAAAAAAAGTTAAGTGATTTAAATAGGAAAAGTAGTACGTGGAAAATATATGCAGATGCCTATGAATAATTATAACTTAAAATACTATTTTAAAATGCAGAATTTTTCTAACCGTTTTCTGGAGAATACTATTTTACTCTTTAAGTAGCAGGTGAAGCTGAAATGAATGAAAGTTATTTCTTCTTTTTACTTACGAAATATTCCGTTTATAATATCTTTAAGACCATTTAAAAAATACTACTGTAAAACCCGGCGTACAACGCGCACCTATACTTTCCTGCTGCATTTCTTAATTTTACGGTATATTCGCACGCACACTCCCTTTTTTACGAAATAACCTGCAATGTACGTTAGCAATGCTAGATATATACAGTGGGTGATCGGTTAACGAACAAATCGGTTAACGAACATTTTCACAAAAGATTTTTGTGTTCGAATAACGAACACATGTTCAGATAACGAGCACTTTCAAGAAAGATTTTTTGTGTTTGGACAACGAACACATACTCGGAGGTGATCAGGGATACACCCCTGAAATTATGGATGAAATTTTGACAACTGCTAGAGATCTGGAATTGGAGGTGAACGAGAGGATGACATAGAAGAGCTCATAATGGGACATGAAGATGAACTGACGACAGAAGAACTCCAAGAAATTTTGAATTAAGAACACCAAGAAACACAACGAAATGTGTCTCCTTCTGAACAAGAGGAAGACGAAAGAGGACCAATGCCGACATCTGCCATTAAAGATCTTTTGAAAAAGTCTGAGGCCTTCAGAGCAAAATGGTCTTAGAATGGCACCCAAACCAAGCTGATGTCAGTAGGGTCGGGGATCTTTACAACAACAATGCTAATAATTACTTCTGGAAAATCCTGAAAAAGAGAGAAAAGCAATCGACATTGGACATGTTCTTCAACGCCCCATAAGCAAAAAATGAAAACGACTGACTAAATTATACATTTTTTTAAATTTAATTTTTAGGGTCTCCAGAACGAATTAATCGATTTCACATAGAAGTCTATGGTGAATCGATGATCGGTTAACGAACAATTCGGATAGCGAACATAGTCTAGGAACGGATTATGTTCGTTAACCGATCACCCACTGTTATATTATGCTTTTAATCCATTTATTCGAAGTATTATCGCAGGATTTTGAAAAAAATATTATATTTCTGTAAAAACAACCCTTTAAGTTCGTAAAGTCTGCTATTTCTTTAAAATAACAGTATTCCGATCTTTTTAGGGTTTTTTTATGCACATCTTTTTTTTAGTTTTGAAGCTATTATTTTTATATCTGGCGTATAACGCGTACCCGTGAATTTCGATCTTCTTTTTTGTGTTAAAAAAGTGCGCGTTATACGCCGGATTTTACGATAGATCTTTTTTTTTTAAACTTTGTTGCCATTTTTCTAGACGTTTTTGGAATTTTTCAACTATTTGAACTGTATCTTAAACCTTAATGTAGTATTTTAAAAAAAAGCGTAATAAAAAAAACTACTTTTTATTTGTGAAACAATTTATTACGATATTGCATAGGTCACTTAAGAAAACTTTTCCTTGACTCTTTTAAACATCATCTACGCAATTCTCAATATTAAAGGAATCTCTCTGACCTAACTTTTGTATTCCATAATAGCACTCGTAATTTAAGAAATCTCTCAAGACAAAATTCTACTCCATTAGCACTTCTCGGACACCGATAACTATCCAAACTAGTACACATCCTTCCCATCCCCGATACGCACAAGCTCACCCTTTCTTTTTTTCCACTCCCCCAAAAGGTCCGATTGTTCCATAACCGTTAATAAGAGTGTTCCGGTCCACTTGAGGCACACTTGCGGAAACCTCTCCTCTTCGAAGGAGCCGCAGATGCTTCTGCCGTTCGCTTGAGGGAGCTAGCACATTTCCACACTCGTCTCGGATTTATTGCATCGCCTGCTGTTGCTGCTGCTGCCTCCACCCTTTTGCGGACAGATGGACGGAAAATGGTGACCGTTAGTGGACAAGAGTGACTTGGTAGGATATTGGAATTTTTTGATTAAGTCATGCTTGTTGGGGATGAGTAAGGTTAAGATTTAAACTAGTTTGTGTGTGTGTTGATGTTTTTAGTGGGGGTGTTAAAGTTGTTAGTTAGGCTTTGTATTAGACTAGTATGTTTTTATTATTTCTGTGTTTGTAATAAATTGGCTTTCATGGAATTAATTGATGGTTGAATAATAATGAATCTTAAATCGGTCGCTGAAGTGTTTTGTTTTTATGAATTTATGATTACAAAAAATGTGTAATTAGACAATTAAGGATAAAAATTCGAATACTGATAATATACGCAGTAGCGTAATATCTAAAATGGTTTTTTATCGAGGTATTGTATTTTAAATCTAAGATATATGCTTGAATTTTATTTAAAGATATGTATGTATTGATTTTGGTCATATTTTGAGTTTCACTTGTTGATTGTGGAAATTATTTTCTGTTTTTAATTTTTTCTTTCTTTTTTGATGTAACATGTTTTAAAAATATAAAGAATTTTAGTGATCGAACAAAACTAATTTGAATTTTTTTATAATAGTTTGAATTATGTGTCAATATAAGTAAACTATTTTAGGATGAGTAAATCGTTTTAAAAAATACTGATACTAAAAAGAGAAAAATGGAAAATTTTCCTGCTTTTGTTGCATATTTAATTAAATAATTTGTATTCGTTCTATTATTAGAGTATAATAATTTATTATGACATCCTTTGTATTTGAATTTTTTTTAATGAATTTGTGATACGGGATTTTTTATATGCATATAAATTCAAGTTATATTTTTTATTTCATTTCAACTGATATGTTACAAAGAGCAATACGAAGGATGTTTTGTAATTTTTTCAATAATAAAAATTCTTTCAATAAATTTATTTGTAAAAATTTTTTACAAAAAAAAAAATTAGCGGTAAAAATTTTTTATAAAAAAATTCACTAGCGAGAATTATTTATTAAGTAAATGGAGTTTCTTGTAAAGTGAAAATTAGGTATTCAAATTAAGTTTTTTTCTAACTTTTCAATAAAAAATACATTATGTAAACATTATTGAATTTTCTGAAGCAATGATATTTTATTATTTATTGATCTCATTATTGCTTAAATTATATTTTTTGGATAAAAATCTTATTTTGCATTCATTTGAAAATTTCCCCTGTTTCCTTCCGTAGCATCTAATTTTCATTTCCTGCGTTTTTTGTATGTGTTTAAACCTTTGAAGATTTAACTGATACGTAATGAAAAAAATTTGTATTGGGATTCTTTCCAATTTTAATAAAGGTAGCAACAATTCACTTTTTCATTTAAAATACATTTTTACTTATTTATCCGAGATATTAGCGGTTACAAAAATGTTTCTGAAGAAAATCTGTAATAAAATAATAGAGCAAATTATTTATGTTATGCTTCATATGTGGGGATGTGTTTGAATTTAAATTTCAATTAATTTTCATTCGTAAACTTATTCGCTTTTTCTCTTCAATTGTTTCATAGCAGACTTGTACTTTTCTGGCCCACAATACAAAGCAAATGAGAGGAATGTTTGCGCCTTAAAATATATTTAACCTTGCAGTTCAGTCCGAAGCCTAGACATGCTAATGTATGTTTTTCCTTTCGGGATGAAAGATTCTTCTTCTTGTTATTTCTTACTTGCTTTAAAGCTATCTTTGCTTAAAGCTAAAAAGTGCAATCTAAACCCGAAACATTCTTCCAAAATGAAAAAGATATTTTTCTATACTAATATATATTTTTTTGTGCTGAGAAAAGTTTTTATTGTTAGCTCAAAAATTAATCGCCCTTTTTCGATATGTACACATTTACTTTCATCAATAATTTGTTTAACTGATTCCCTTAGATGCGTAAATATATGTACATTTGGACCCCGAATTACCGAACCCCTATTTAACGAATTTCGTGATATAACGAATTTTTCTCTTTCCCCAGATTAAAATGAATGTCTAAAAACATCTATTAAATGAATGATAAACCCCGAATCAACAAATTCTTTCAATAGACAAAAAAAAAATTTTTAATCAGTTTGGTTCGGAAAAAATTTTGAATATATACTTTTTGTCAGAAACAGAAAAAGACTTTTCTTTTTAGCAGCCCATTTTTATGGGAAAGATTACTTCCCATTATCAGAGTTTACAGGTGCAGATGAGTCATGAGTGTACCCTATCGAGTGAGTTTTGAATAGGACAGGAAACTCCTGTCAAAACTGTTACATTTTCTAATGCTTTACATTGTTTGGAAACTGTGAAAGCATATATCATGCGGCAGAATGTAAATGACGCAGTATTTTCTTCTCTGTATAAAGTCGAAAAAGACTTCTTTCGAGTCAGGAATCGTAAAGATTGTCAAACTTCTATTAGTAAGTATTTTAAAATTTCCAATTAACTGGTGCGTAGTAATTTGCTAATAGTACTTTTAGCTACTGAATAAAATGTGTAAGTTTTAGCTATGGATATTTATTGTGTAATTGCTTATTATAGAAATTCTAAAAGACATTTGCATTTTTTCTTAAACTTGATATTGCGAATAACTCCGAATTAACGAATAAAATGTTTGGTCCCAATGAATTTGTTACATCGGGGTCTACTGTATCTCCATACTTATTTATGAAAACTTTGTTTAACATTAATTTTGATTTTAAAAAGTGAATTGATTGATTTTACAGTGTTTTGTTCATGGTACAAAGTCTGATGCTAATTTTGCACAAAGAAATTGAGACTTTCAACTGCGGTCATTAGCTTTTGTCTTCCAAAATAAGAGCTGGGTATAGGTATACAAATTATTTGAAATATGTAGTTAAATAGTCATACTTTTTGTTGTTTACCTAAACCTTTTTATTTGAATTTAACATTATAGGTGAACTTGGTATTGTGCTAAGTTTTATAATTGAACTTTATTATTTTAATGGTTGCATTATATTCAATTCTTAATTATTACGCTATATTCTAATTATTCTTTTTAACATTTCATTGAAATAATTTTGCATTATGTTCTTTATTATTATGTTGTATTATTTTATCTTCTTCTTAATTACATTTTTGATTTCAAAAATGGTTGATAAAATAATGGAGTTTTTTATAGAATCTTTTTTTGTAACAGCATTTTATAATGAAACTGTAACTTAGCAGTACTCGTAATTATCTAAATCAGCAAATTATGATTTATGCTTAAAAGTTCGAAATTAATGTTCAATGTTTGTGTAAAAAAATAAATTATTTTAGAAATTTTTTTGTTTAATTTATTATATTTTCCCCTATATTTTCTTATCATTAAACGTTAAAATCACAAAAGTGCTCTTTCATATAGATCTGGCTTGGGAATTTCAGACAAATAAGGTAAAGCTGAAATTAATTTGCTTCCTTTTGTGTAAATTGGTGGGAAACGACCTATTGCATTTAATTACAGTAACTCTTACGTGCATAGATTTTATAAAAATCTAGTGTCATTCAAACATAAAAAGTCTCATAAATCTATTTAGAGATTATTTATTTATATTCGAAATGAATCGATATATATTTCTCAATTTTTTAATATTATTTCCGATACCTCTATTTTTTAACGTAAGATGTAGCATAATCTTTTGTATTTAAAACTTTACTTATTGGATTTTAAATTAATATATAACTTTTTGAAATCAAAAAAATGAATGTTAAACTTTTATTTGAGAATTTACTAGAAAAAAATTAAAAATCGTACCATTTCGAATGCATATATTTTAATTTTAATATTTTTCAATTATTTACATACGTGATTTCAAATTAAACCTGCAATTTTATAAACAATCTGATGTTAAAAAGTGTTCGAGAATATATATAAATAAACATTCATGCTTAGTAAAGTTCTGGTTCGATTTATATTTTCACGATTGTTGCTAATGTTCCTTTTCATCTCTTCATGTAAGACTGTTGCCATTTTGTAAGTAAACTCCGTTGAATTTTTGTTCAAAAATTATTGCAGCAAAACCAAGCAGTAAAAGAAAGGAAAGTAAAAACCTTTTATCTCCCTATTAATTTTTATTGTTCGGTATTGAATATATAATTTGAAAGTAAATGTGTGAAGTAATTGTTTTGACATGTTTCATTAAATATTAATTGCTTTTCGCTGTTTTGCTTTCACTCAGAAATATACTGTCGGAAAGTATCAGCGCCAAGAGAACTTGTCGTCTATTGAGGTAGCCTGTATTATTTTATATCATTCAGTCATATTTTTGCTATTATATCATCCTCTTGGCTGAAAAAACTGTCCATTTTAATTTCTTTTAATGTGGAAATGAATCAATGTAATTAAAAAGGGAGAATTTGGGTATATGCTTATGATTTACAATTTTTATAATTATTATTTTGCCAATATGAAAAAGTATACAGTATGATAAAAAATAGCTGGCATATTGAACTATATCCAATAAAAATAATTCCAATCAAATGGCATGTTATAAAATCTCTCCCCCCCTCCCGCCTCCAAAAAAAATATTAAAACGCTCAATTTTTAAAAAAATTTCGAATTTGTTCACATAAGCTTGGAAATTAATTCAGAAATTTTGTACAATTAGAGAAAATTACAATTGACACTTAAAAAAATAAGTGTTTAAAGCCGCAACAAATTTATTTAACAAAAATTTTAATATAATTTAACTCTCATATCTCCCTGTTCAGAAAATTTTGATGTATACAGAAAAACTACTTACGAAAAATTTGATTTGTTATATTTGAATTCTGACTGCTTACTGAATTAAAGTGTTTCAAGTTCTCATTGTGTTTTGAGATAAAATGAATAATTCATAACATTCAACACAATGTGAAAAACTTTCGTATTTAGAAATGTTAAAACATTTTTTATAAATGTTAAAATTATAAATATTTCTATATCTCTAGAAATAAAATAAAAACTTGTTTACTTCGTTAATTTATTCTTGTTCTGTAAAAAATATCGTTGATCTGACGGGGAAAGGAAAAAAACATGCCGCATAATTTGTAAATGTGTGAGTACATGAGTTCTACCGATTATAATTCTGTTGCTAATTGACTTTCAAATTATTACTATGTGGAGCCGCAGCAGCTCAGCAAACTTCTTTATTTAGTATTTAAAAATATATTTTATTTTTTACAAGTTTCAAGAATTAAGTCATGAGTGTCATGCCTGCTGATGTTTAAGTCGTGTCGTTGATTCAAGTCATTTTTATTTTTTTTGATTGTATTCTAATTTTATATCTTTATTTTAACAACGAAAAAATTATGATTGGTAAATAATGGAATGCACTAAGGTTTCGAAAAACACAAACTGAGGAAAACCACTTTAAAGTTTATAATTCTGAAAAAAAATAATTATTATAAGATTAATTAAACTTAAAATGCCACTTTAAGATATTACTTATACGTTTTTCTTTAAAATAATTGCATTTTCGAACACACATTTTTTATCTGGATCAACGTGTTTTTTTAAAGAAGTGTTTAATGAGGAATAAGGACTGAAATTATAAAATTATTAATATAAAATGCCCGACAAATAATTTTTACGGAAATATTCTGTGATTATTAATTTTTTTTTTGAAAATAATAAGGGGTGTGGCTGAAAATTTGAAGAGTTTTGTGTTAAGATTAAATTAGTAGGTTTTGTATTTACTCGAAAAAATACCTTTTACAGTCTGTACAGTTGTAAATATTTTAGTGTTATGCCTGTAATTCAAATTAAAGTAAACTGTACAGTTGTAAATATTTTAGTTATGCCTGATTTCTGTAAACATTAGTGTGATTTCTGTTGTCGCACATTGGATGACAAATAACTCATATTAGAATTGTAACATGTTTCTTTTAGTCGAATGCATGCTAAATTGGAGTCATCTGCCATACGGTTTCTAAGCAATTAATTATTTTTGCTGTGGTTCATTTTCTGGACAAGAGAATTTGTGATTAGTCTCAAAAATGCCGTTTTACAGAAGATGTTCTAGATTCACTAAGTTTGAAATTTTCTGTTACACTTACTATTTTGCATTTTTTGTTCTTTTGCTGAACTAGCCATGTTAAATAACAGTTAAAAATCGTAAATGTAACACAAATAAACTTTAAAATACAGTTGTGTCCACGAAATTGACTATGCTATGCGTAGACTAATTTTGTATCATAGCAACTGTAGTCCAAGGCGTAACTAAGGCAATAACTAAGAGCAGTAGCGCACGCAGGAATTTTTAGGGGGGGGGTCTGGGGTCGAAAGTTCACCATTCTTGTATCATGCTCCTCTTGATTTTAAAGATTTTCGGGAACAAAACACAGTAAAAAACTAATTATTGAATAAATAATTAGCATTAATTAATAAAACTAATCATTAATAACACATACTTAATTAAATTTTACCTACTATATACTTAGAATTATAATCAATCGGAAAAATATCAAGGGCTTTGGGGGTCGGACCCCCAGGACCCCCTTGTGTGCGCCACTGACTAAGAGACAATAACAAACGAGTGTGCTCCCCGCAATGGATTTTGTGAATCCCCCCTGTGAATTTTGTTATTTTGAAATAAAGTGAAAACCATTTTGATCGTTGGCGTGCCAATGATGACACGCGTGACACTGATTCGCCGTTCCTGATATATACCAAGGATGTTCAACCTTTTTTCCCGGTGGGCCACATAAATATGACATGTATTTCACGCGGGCATAATACATGTGAACCCCAACATGAGAATAATGGGGGAAACACTATAAGACCAAAGCAGCATTGGACAAAACAAAATTGATTAAAATATCAAAACTCTCATTTTAGGTTTTTATTTTAATACTTTACTAACCCTTCTATCAAACACACACAAAAAATATTTACTGAATTATTTGTTAGTTTCGATTTCCCTTCATCTATAACCAAGCCTCTTGTTTATATTTTACTATCTCTTTTTCTCTTCCTAGTGACAGACAGTCCAACGTTTCTCGGTTTCGACTTGCCAGTGGGCACTTAAAAAGTCTCACTTTTTTTTTTTGGAGGCAATAAGAGATTTCCTATTTGCTCTGAATGCCAGCTTGAACGGGCTACACATCTTGGACTGCATTAAACTGGACTGGAAAGATATCCATGGCAGTCCACTTGTAGTATTGGACTTCGTTAAAGTCAAAGGTTTTACTGATCGGGTCTGACCAGACGGGAGATTAGTAACAACGCATTCTATTATAAAAAAAAAGCAAATTAATAAAAAAATTGATACATTTGATTTCTTCAGAGATAGAATTTCCCGCTTAATTCTCAACACATTGCTCTTAAATAATTGAATTTTTAGCGCAATGGGCAATAACCGGACCATTCAGAAAAGGCCACCGTGTGGCCCATGGGCCGCAGGTTGAGTATCACTGATATATACGAACCCTTATTTCCCGAATTTCGTGATATAACGAATTCGTCTTAATCCCCTGTTAAAATAAAGGCAAAAACGGCTATTTAGCGAATGATAAAACCCGAATTAACAAATTATTTTAACAGCCAAAAACGTTTTTTGTTTGTTAGTTCGTATTTGAAAAAAAAATTTGACTTTTTTTTCTTTTCAAATGGCATATCCTTTTTGTTCGGAACAAAAAATGACTTTTCCAGAAAGCAGCAAACTTCGACGGGAAAGAAGAAAGACCATTATTAGACTTTTTAGGCGAAAACAGTGGCGCACACAAGGCGGGGGAGGGGTCCTGGGTTTCCGAACACCCCCCAAAGCCCTCGATTTTTTTTCCCGGTTGATTATAATTCTAAGTATATAGTACGTAAAATTTAATTAATTACTTGTTATTAATGTTTAATTTATTAATTAATGCTAATTAGTTATTCAAAAATTAGTTTTTTATTGTGTTTTGTTCCCGAAAATCGACAAAATCAAAAGGAACATGATACAAGAATGGTGAACTTTCGACCCCGGACCCCACCTTCCTTGAAAAATTCCTGTGTGCGCTACTGGGCGAGTGTAATATATCCTATGAATTTTGAATAGGACAGGATATTCCTTTCTTATCTCATCCCACTTCACAATGCTGGGGATATTTTAAGATTTTAACGTTTATATTACATTTGATAACGGACTGTCTATCTGTGCAAATGAAGTTGAGGAAATTCATAAAAAATATATATATATACCTTAGGCAGAGAGCAGGATGTAAATGACGCAGTATTTTCTTCTCTGTATAATGTTAAAAAATCAGGCATCAAAAAGATTGTCTAACTTTTATTAGTCAGTATTTTAAAATTTCTAATTAACTCTTGCGCGTAATAATTCACTAATAAGTATTTTTAGCTGTTGAATAAAAAGCAGACAATTTCTAGCTGAGGATATTTTTGTATTGTAGCTTATAAAATTTTCAGAAAGTAAGAGTAAAAAATTTGTATTTTGTTTGGACCCCGATGTAACGAATCATCCCGAATTAGCGAATATAACTTTGGTATGTATATATATAGAGAGAGAGAGAGAGAGAGAGAAAGAGAGAGAGCGAATAAAAATATTTATTTAATTGCATATATAATGAAGTTAAATTTTATTTCTCTTTCACGTTGTCAAAATTTACATTTTCTATAAACTTTTCTTAGCGTGGAGGGGATTTAAGAAGAGTAGGGTGGCAACCTAGGTGTCGTCCTCGTCACTTGGCCGAGGCTCAAAGGTCAGCCCCCTGTTGCTTTAGAGTTCGACTTAAATCAAAAATCATCCATCATCAGTAACCTTTTCCAGTATCAAAAAGGCTGCGCCTTTTCTTTTCTATCTAAAAAGAATTAATTGTAAAGAAACTATTCGAAATTAAATGGCATTCTGGTGTTAAAGATCCGAAACTTTTAAAAGACAATGTATTCTTCCTCATCTTTTTAAGACTCTTTCGTTATCTAATACCCTTTGCGATTAAAATTCTCTAGTGGATTAAAAAAATGCCCCCATTAAAACAATGCAAATTTACTGCGAAGCATTGAATACAATTCACCGTTACACTACCGAAAGAAAAAAATATATCGTCTACCAAAGGTTCTTTTTCTTATTCAACAAAGCATAAGAGTTGCCTCTCAGAAACGGATCTTCGAAAAAACATCATACAAATGCTCACTTTTTTTTCTCTACGTCAAGCTTCTTTCAAAGTTAATTGCTGGTTTTCACACAAGTGTCGCGTTAAGTTGTTAGCTCATTACTCCGTTTGACCTCGGGTTGTAATTCACGGATTGTGTTTGTGGCCACCTAGTGATTTTTTTCTGTATTATTCCGTGTACTTCCGTCTTAGTTCTCTCTCCATTGTTTCACGAAGCTATTTATTAACGTCGTTGAAACGCGTCAGTGATACGAGCGTGTAAGAAATGTGACAAGTTACGGGACAGGCCTATTATTATTAACGTAAAGAGTATTAATAAAATCTTGTTTGTTTGTTTTTCTCTCTTTTTTTCGGATGTACTGATTGTTTACAAATTAAGTCCTAAGCAGCAAATTTGTAAAAATATATTGAAGAAGTTACAAACAGCTCGGTGGTGTTGGTTTGGCGGGATGAATATTTTTTCTCAATTAAAAAACTAAAAAACACACTTTTATGGTTAATCGAACTAAAAAGTAAAAAAATAATTCTTAATATAAGAATAAAATGATAAACGTGAAAACTTTTAATGGGGGTAAAAGCGTGGGGTCCTCTATAATCAGTGCTTCGCAACCTTTTTATCGCTGCCGACCGGTCAACGTTTGATAATTTTACCGCGGCCCGCTGAGGGTGGGACGCGTTGATTGTTTATATTTCAGATTGTTTTGATTTAAGAATTTTAATTTTGTTACATTTAAATATGCCTTCAGAATAAAATATAGTTACACCCCAAATGAATAAAAGTGATTTAACGCAGAATATAAAGGGATTTCCGGGGAAGTTGCGTAAATCCGAGAGAAATGAACCACTTAAAATAAAATGGCATTAGTTTAATGTTCTTTAGGCGGTCCTGCACCATTTCATCCCCGCATCGCTACCAGTCCGTGGACCGGTGTTGCGAATCACTGCTCTATGTCAATTGTTATATTTTACTAGTTCTGTTCCAAAATGCTGAGTTAGTGTAAAACTGTAGTACAAGCACCCCAAGCTTTTACCTTAGCGACATTATATAATTTTCTGGTTAATCATTTTATTCTTATATATTAAGAATTATTTTTTTTTTAATTTAAGTTCGATTAACCATAAAAGCTTGTTTTTTAGAGTTTTTTAAACAATAATTTATTTTTCATTTTTTTGTTCGATCAACAATAAAAGCATATATTCTTTGTTTTTTAAGCTATCATTTATTTATTGATGAATTAATCTTAAATACGTCATTTCTTAGGATCTGGAATACCTATTGACATCCTATCTGTGCGTCGATACGACCTGATTTTTTCACACACACACACACACACATATATATATATACAGGAATTTTTTTTTCCTTTTTTATTTCCATATTCAGAAGGAAAAAAACTAGACAATTGTTTATATTATGGTAAGAAATTGCCAAAGCATGTTTTCACTTTAGGGTTGTAACTTAATCTTTTAGTCGCCAAATCTGGAAATGGGATCTAGAATTAGTCGCCAAATCTGGAAATCGTTATTACTGATGATCCTGATCAGGACAATGGAACAGAATTATGAAATTATTGTATTGTCATCGGTCCTTGACAAGTGTGCAAAATGTCGAATTAATCTGACTTTTTAAAGCGGGTAAAAAACAAGTTCAAAGATTTCGTTACATATAAGTGAAACTTATAAAAAGTTGTTAAAAAGGAGTTGAACTAAGACGAATTTTAAATTTTTCTTGTTTATTTATTTTTAAAAAAGTACGACACTTCAAAAAAATTGATCTACTTTCACTACTGACATTTTTCGCTTCAAACGCTTATATTCAGTAGGGTCCCGAAAACTCGGTTCTCACTAACCCGGCAGTCCGGATAACTCGACCGCACTTTGCTAGTCGAAAAAAACCGATTCCGAGCAGGGCATTATGTCTGAAGCAGTAAAATATAGCTGCTGTATGTGCCACAGTTAATGAAAAAGTGCTGGAAAATGATGAAGGCTTCAACGTACAAACTTCTAAAATATCACCCAGTGAGAGACTATAGGCTGTCGAAACTACCTTTCAGAACAACAAGGTGCGTCGAGAACAGACTAATTGGTTCCTCATCAGTGGCGTTTCGGAGAATATTAGCCCCCCCGCAAACTCAAGTTTAGGGCACCAAGTCCAAATACGTACTTGGCGTCATTTAAGCCTTGGGCCCCTTAGTGTCCCTGCTCCCCCAGTTGCGGGAGTTGCGGGGGTGTACGTTACGCCACTGTTCCTCTGCATCTTTGTGATGAAGCTCAAAACTCAGAGTGGAGTACCGGACAACAGAACATAACGCATTTCTTTGAAAAAGTCGGTTACTTAACTTTCGTTACATATATATATATGCAGCTTTATGCTTTCATAAAATATTTTTCTGAGGTGTGTCTAACCAGGTAAATTACTGCATGCCATGTTTTCACTTATTAATCATTTTCATGTAGTAAATTCTCTGTGCCTTCATAAAGTATGCACTTTTCCTTTGTTTAAGGATTATTGGACAGTTCACATTTTCTGTTGCATTCTCAAGAAAACAATACATACAAGTGCAGTACAATATTTTCTGAGGCAACACTCGTACTTATTCTTTTTAAATCACATTCTCGATAACTCGGCATTTTTGTAATCTCTGTCACCCTTCGGTCTACATTAGGTGGCCGCGGTAGCCGAGTGGTATAGGTATCGGATCGTGGCTGACTTTGTCACGAGTTCGAGCCCAGTACCAATAAAGACCCGTCGTGTAAGGCCAGCGATGCACGCTAAATCTGTCCAGAGCTGAAACGTGTGGTGTGGTAGTTAGAAGAAGGGGGTGCTAGCTTAGGTGTCGCAGGTTAATATTCACTCACTCGGTCTACATTAGGCTGAGTTTTCGGCACTCTACTGTATTTACTATCCTAGAAATTTACCTTACTTATTTATTTTTTATATATTATTTTAGATAAATCCAAAAATGAAGATTTATCACACACACACACACAAAGTAAAAAAATTAGCTACAGGAAATTGAATTCTAGATTATTGAGTTTTAAAATTATCCTTTTATTTATCTTTGAGTGAGGAAGTGAATACGTCGCAATATAAAGCAGCACAGGAGCTATTGGCAATGGATCTCGTAATTCTGACTATGGTCAAGTGTGCAAGGATGACACCTAAGCTAGCACCCCACTCTCCTAACTTACACACCTCAAAAGCGTAAGAACTTTGCTGCTCGACAGATTTAACAAAAAGAATCGACTACACGGAAGATCTGCAGTAGCATCAGGACTCGGACTCATAACTCACCAACGCGAACCAGGTGTTTCGGACCATGACCACTAAACTATCGTTGCCATCATTGTTCTAATGAAAAACGTACAAACAGTAAAGATCCTGGGATCAGTGGTGGATCCAGTGGCGTAACGTATACCCCCACCCCCGCCTTACGGGGGGTGGGACTGACTGGCACCAAGTACGTTTTTGGGTGTCAGGCTCAAAACCTGACTTTGCAAGCGGGCCGGAGGGCGGAGGGACCTAATATTCTCCGTTACGCTGCTGAGTGGAGGAATTGAGCTCCCAATCAAAAATCTTCAGTCCATTTTTTAATGTTTACATTTTCAATACATTTCAATGATTGAAATTTTTCAATCTGTACTTTTTATTTTAAAACTTTTTTTAATAGTCTGCCTTGATGTTTAAGGTATCCGACTACGTTCGGAACCGTAATTTTGCAAAACCGTATAAATGGATAATATTTATGATAGTTAGTGTCACTTAGACTAGAAAATGTATACAAAATTGTTTTAAGAATAGTATTACAGTAAAAAATTATTTAAGTACAATATTTTGACAAAAAATGAACTTAGAAGGACTCATTTTGAAAATATATTCTCCTTTTACAAAAAATCTTCTATTATAATAATATTTTGCCTGTATATAGCTCAGACCTCTGTACAGAGACTCAGCTAGAATTTTTTAAATATATAACTTAGAAGTGAGTTTATCCATGTCTTATACCACAGAAGAGGGAAGAAATTTTAAGAAAAAAACGCCGATAAATATCTCAATTGGTTGTAACTCTTAAATAATGTGAACTTTTCAAAAATCATAGTTGAGCCTCTGTACAGAAGTCTGAGCCTATATACAGGCAAAATATTATTATAATAGAAGCATTTTTTACAAAAGGAGAATATTTTGAGAAAAGGTTATTCTAAATTATTTTTTTGCCAAAATATTGTATTTAAATAATTTTTTGTCATAACATCTTTTAAAAAGTTTTATACATGTATTCTAATCTAAGTGTCACTAAATATCATGAAAATTATCCATTTATGTGCTTTTTTAAAATCACGGTTCCGAACGTAGTCGGATACCTTAAAGTCGAAAACAATTACATTAATAGTAAATATATATGTAGCACGTGTGTTTATATGGTTTCAACTCCGAAAATTATGACTCCGTAGATCCACAAGGAAAAGGAGGTTAGGAAGCTTTGATCTTAATCAATTAAAAAAACCATCGGGAATTTGAATCAATTAAATCGAATCATTAACTTTTATCTCATTTGATGAAGCTAATAATTTTAAAAATCTTCTTTCTTTCTGAATTAATTATGGATGGGAATCTGATTTATTGCTCTTCAATAACTTTAAAATTACTCACTTCTTTTTTATTTTATCAGTTACTTTTCTGCCATTTTCAAACGCGTTTTGTTTGGATCAATTTTTGTCCAATTAAGTTGAGTCATTTATTAAAAGTATGTATTGTCTTATTTGTGAAAGTACTACTATGAGTTTTTTTTATTTTTAAATACTGTTTTGTCTTTTTTAACAGATATCCATGTTGTTTAATATTTAATTTTCCAGTACGCTTTTTTTAATTAATTTTGAGCGGTACTCTCGTGGAAAATTGAGTCATTTATTTGAATAATGGAAAAACAATGCATTTAATGATTGTCGAAACCGATATTGTAATTTTTTGTGTGATATTTTCATTTATTAGAATGAGGAGGGGGGGTAAACATAGCACATCGAATTTTGTTTGCTTAGTCATTATTTTATTTTTAAAAGCTTTTTGTTATCCTTTTCTAGTGGGCACAGTTTTTTTTTCTTGATAAAGTAATATATACGGGGTTTTTCCGCCCGTTTTATATCTTAACATTTTTTCCAAGAATAATAAAAGCATTTGTGGTACGTTTTGTTAGAGAGAATGTAAGTTTTGCTTTAAATTTGTATATTTAAATGAAATTTGGTCTGTTTTTATATGGTAGAAAACATTCTGCAGTAATATAACTCTGAAAGAAGATCTAATAAATAAATTGTAACGCTGGGAAAATTTGTCATGCGTTTCATGATTTTCTAAAATCTTTTTAGACCAAAGCTGTGGGTTAAAATTTGCATAAAAACGCATCAAAGAATCTAACCAAATTAAAATTTCTCTTTTAATCTGAAAGAAAAAAATATACATGAAACATAAAATAATGAATAAAATTAATGAACATGCACATTCTATGTAGCTGTTTCACATGTTGATTAATCAAATGTTTATTGAAGTCGCATTTCAAAGCAACCCAAAGGTTATTGGCAACCAACACTTGAATCTTTATTTTGGTCAAGTGACGAGGATGACATCTGAATCGGCACCGTACTCCCCAGACTTGACCCCAACGTGAAGATAAATTAAACACACATCAGCCCTTCTGTACAGAGGGCCTTCAGTGGCACCAGAACTCGACCACGAGTTCATGACCATGACTACAAGGCTAACGTAGCCTTCCCCCAGATTTGGATATCAGCTACATTTTGTTACATGCTTGAAAAGAAGCTTCAAATCTATATCTATGTAAATCTCTTTTCATCGACGAATACTTAAGTAAAGAATAATTTACGGAACTATATGAAATAAAGTTATTTTTAAGAAATTATTGATGTGTTCAAAGGGATTCCCAAGGTTTTTTTTTTTGGATGAACTTTAAACCTGGCAATTTAAAACCTGTATGAAAATGAAACCCAATAGTTCTTTCCTCCTTTTTTTGAATTCCTACTACTAGTTTACTCGATATATATATATATATATATATATATATATATATATATATATATATATATATATATATATATATATATGTATATATATATATATATATATATATATAATATATAAACTCAGTGGCGCAACAGCCCATGAGGGCCAGAGCCTACTGTACCCATCCCAGTATACGTGACCATTGGGCGCTTACGTGACCATTGGGCGCTGAGATGCATGAGCAGATGTCCCAATCAGGTGGTCAGTCTAAAGCGAGACCCCGAGTGTTTGTCCCCAAGCAGCCTTCGTACTCATTTATCGACCCATTGTAGTATGAACGAAAGGCTGAGACAACCTTGCCCAGCCCGGGAATATATATCTTGTTCAAATTTTCAATCGTTAATTAAATACTTTTTATTCATCCATTCAAGTTCAAATACATTTTTTAAAAACTTGTGGTGGATGATACTTGATGTTAATACAGTTTTTTTCAAATGTAATTCCTTAGTTAAATTTTAATTTTAAATTTATTCTGCGTTATTTCTGTTGTAGTTACAACTAGCTGCAGCAGATGGCGCCAGTACGTTTTTCTAACGAAGAAGGAATTAACTTTTTTTTAAAAGAAAAATTTTATTACTTGTTTTATCGATAAATAATAGAGAATACGAAAGAAATAATTTGTATAATTTATTTTAGAAATGACTGGATGATACGTGGATGCATTATTTTGAATAAAAGTTTCTTTAAGAAATGGTTTCAAATGAAAAAATAACTTTCGCATAACTCGAAATGACAGTGATGTAAAAAATGCCACATTAACTAAACTGGAGAAGGTTCTTAATGGAATTCAAATTTTTATTTTTGTCGTGGCTTTTATTGATATTTTAAATTCAAACGTACATTGTTGATAAGAACTTTCTGACAAGGGTAATATAAAAGATAGTAAATAGTTTTCTAAAATTCCTCTTTCCTTTATCCTTACGCCAGCCTTTCCAAGAAGTTTTCATTTTAAGGTGCATTTTTAATCTATAAAGAGCTCGGGAAGAAGCCATTATTTTTTGTCTGTTTTTCTTGACATCTACTTATCAAAAGAAGGAAAAAGGTTTGCCTGTCCATAAAAAGTTAAAATGTGAATAAATCCTTATTCTCAAATTCTTTTCCCTTTTGAAATATTTTTATCATTTTTCAAGGACTTTTTTTTCCTCCTACTTTTTGATCATGACCATTTATAGATTCAGACTGCGTGCTCTAATAAATTATATTAATCACATTAAGGAATAAAATATTACTATGTTTATTGCCCCTGAATAAATGATTCTTTGAAGCTTTTGTTTGCTGAATTTCTATATAAATGTTTATAAAAAAAATTAAGAAAAAGAATTTAAGAGGGGAAAAAAGGAAGAAAATTTTGGTGAATTATTTAAGAATGGAAAGAATGCTATCGTTTTTCTTTTTAGGCTCTCTTTTTTCAAACTCGTTGTTGGTATGCCCGGTGTGTTTTCACTAGTCTTATTCAATAAACGCCTGAACTCTAGATCTTGCGCTCTCTTCCTCTATTTTGGGGATCTTTCATAGAATTTTCGGCCATCAACGTTTTCTTTTATGTTTGGAGCTGCCAACCTGCAAAATCACGTCATCGTAGACGCTATGGATTTCTGACTTCTTTTCTGGCACATAAGTTAAAGAAAACAAGACTTTAAATGAAAAAAAAGTCTAGTTTCTTTGTTGCAATGTTTTTTAGAGCATTTTATTTTGACGAGTAAGAAGCTTCGAACAGTTTAATTCGACTGTTGATTACAGTCGAATACAATACAGAAAAACAGTTGAAATACGGTATATTCCTCGACATTTTTTTCCTTGCAGTTTTTTCTTTCTTTTTTTTCTTTGTGCAAGTTATATAAAATAAATAAGTATTAAAATTTACAAAAAGGTGTGTATAATTACTTTTTTTAATGTTAAGTGTTTATGAATTTAAAATTTGTTTTATGTGGTTTATAAAGTATATTGAAAGATGAACCTCTATATATGGAATTTGCCATATAACGAACTTTTTGGGGGGATTTAGCGACTTCGTTAAATAGAGGTCCGACTGTATTTATCGAATCTATTTTGTGAGGTTTAAAGAAATAGAACAATTTATATGTGCCTATTTATTACTATTGAGTTTATCATTATATTTCAAGAAACGATGTTAGATTTCTGCTTACGGTAAGCTTATTGGCCTAATAAATGAAAGGAAGAATAAATAAAACTCATATATATCATTAATAGAAATCGCCGAGGTATAATATTTTGTACGCCAAATTACTTTTATCTTCTATTTTCGATACTCCGGGCCTTAACTCGATATTCGACACTCAATAATATGGTACTCTGCTTAATATCGCTTTCTTCCTATCGATTCTTTCTGACTCTTCATATATCAGCTAAATTTGGTCTAGCGGAGAACTCAGATTAAAGTATCTGATTTCAAAAAATTCGTTACTTTTTACTATTCTTTTTTTTTCTAGCTGGAAATATACCTCTTGAACAATTTGATATGAAAATTCATCACTTGTCAAAAGTTGCGTAAAAAAATCTTATGGAAGATATGAAATTTGGTTTTTAGGCTTTTTTTCCCCTTGCAACTTTAATCTCAAATAATTTTGGACAATATTGGATGCTGAATTCAGAAATATTCAATCACAGAAAAAGTCCAATGCACTTGAGAAATACATATACACACACGAAAGCAATTTTTTTTATGTTTCCTAGCGTAATTTGCAAAAAATGTATTAATCACTTAGATAAAATCACTTAAAATAATAATTTAGAAGTTTTTAAGATGTGTTATATAATGAGTGAAAAAGTATTTATTTAGTTAAAAGATTTTTTGATTAATGTGACTTAAGACTTGCAAAAGCATAATCGAAAATTGTAATGTGTTAAACTATCTTTTTTGGATTTTAATATATATCGCGCTCAACCAACCCAACAACTTTAGGCAACGAACCCCGTAATTTTGAATCACGATCAAATGTCGAGGACGATACTTGAGCTCTCACCTCATATACATAAACAAAATACTCAACTTTGGGAAATTTAATCCTTTAGGGCTAGTTAATTAATTAAAGATATTCAACTGTAAAATTAATTATACTCACTGTTCACTTAAAATAAATAGTCAAATCATTTTCTAATGTCTTCATTATCATACAAACAAAATAAGACACTTAAATTTGGAAATTACCTATTTTTTCGGGACAAAAATGATAATCTTCGAAATCTTCTGAAAAAGCAATTTCTGCTATAAAACTATTCGCCTTCCCCACTAAAATACTCATCATAGAACCCGTGCTGCCATATATCTTGTAAGAGTGAATTTCAAAGAATATTCCTGCCAAGTATCGTAAGAATGTTCGTAAAAATGGTTTTTCTATGTAGTTTTAAAGTGAGTGGTACTTATAAGTACCGTCGGTAATAAATGGTTAATGTGGTTAAAAATGAGTTCGTATATATGCAGTAGTGCACACAGGAATTTTTCAGGGGTCGGGGGTCCGGGGTCGAAAGTTCACCATTCTTGTATCATGCTTCTTTTGATTTTGATTTGATTTTATTGAATAAATAATTAGCATTAATTAATAAAATTAATCATTAATAACAAATATTTAATTAAATTTTACGTACTATATACTTAGAGTTATAATCAATCGGAAAAAAATCAAGGGCTTTGGGGGGGATCCGGGCCCTCAGGACCCCCCCTTGTGTGCGCCACTGTATATATGTTGCCGTTAAAGTATATAATTCAGTTATTTCATAGAATAACTAGGCGTTTCATAAAACACTAGACAAGCCAGCTAAAGTACATAATAAGTGAAGAATTTCATACTTTACCTAATTATTATATGAAATAACTAATGCTAGACCATTAAAATAAAAAATAAACAACTTCAGAGTTATTTGATTAATCATAAATTTTTAAAATCTCTCGAAAAATACATTTTATCCCGATTGCGGATGATAAGGAAAAACAAATGATATAATTTATTATACCTCATATTACTAACATTAGTTAAGAAAGAAAAAATGTGTTGCAGAAATATAATTATATTTAAATATAATCAAAAAATACTGCTGGGAAGGAAAACTATTTCTTAATGAAAAAATTTAATCGTGTGTAAACTTTTTCAAACAAAAATGTTAGAGAATATTTTACTTTTCATTATTTATTAGAGCAAGGATTGCTGCCGTGACACTTTGAATTGCACTGCATGTTATTTTTGAAACAAACTCACTTTTTACTATTTTCCTTTTACGCGAGTCCTTTTTAAATCCTTGTCTAGTGCCACAACTTTGAGATGTTGCAAAAAATTGAAGCATTATGTCAATATTCGGAATTTCTTCATTGGAAATTAATTCTCCTTCGCATATACTGAACTGAAATCTAGAGTACAATTGTTTCATTCGGCCATCTCTTGTTCCTAATTGGAAAAATCCTTCTCCGTGGGTTCAAACGAGCTATAGAGTATGGCATGTGGGGCTACTCTACAAATTAATCAAAATTAACACCCCCTCCCCACTTAATTAAATTAATTTCTTCTTTCCTTACTAACAGATCCTTCGCGGTCAAAGTTAATAATATCCATTCGACTAACAGGGAAAATTAACGCTGGAACGCCCCAGGGCAGTTCCATCTCGCCAATATTATTCAATATATATGTAAATGATATCCCTAGAACCAGCCAATCCACGATTTGCATGTTTGCCGACGACACGGCGATCCTGGCACAAAGTAACGAATTAAAACTCGTTACTCACTTTTACACAAACATATAGCCAAACTAGAAGACTGGTTCTCTACTTGGAAAATTGCTTTAAATGTAGCAAAAACAGAGGCCGTCTTCTTTTCACACCACATTAAAAGAACCACCAAAATTATATTTACACAACACGCACGTACCCCTGGTCCAAAAGCACCAAACACCTAGGAGTTATCCTAGATAAAGACTCACTTTTAAACAACACATTATACAAATACGTAGAAAATTCAATATTTCCGTCGCTAAAGTTTTCCCCTTAATTGCACGGAAATCATGTTTATCCTTAAGAAATAAAATGCTTATTTATAAACTCGTTTTCAGACCAATTCTCAATATGCAAGTCCAATCTGGGGCCACGCAGCCTATTCTAATATCAAGATGCTGGAATCAGCGCAAAATAAAATTATTAAAATTATCACGGACTCTCCGTGGTATGTCAGAAACGAAGATATAAGATTCGCTCTCAAACTTAAAACTTTAAAATGTTTTTTCAAAAAAATAGCAACTAAATTTTTTGAATAATATAGATAATCATACTAACCCAGCAATTGCTCGAATAGAAAAAATATAATATTAATCCCTTCATTTATTAGACCTCGCAATATTTTAATTTAATCGCCTAAATTCCTAATTTTCTTCGGATAAAACTTAAAACTCTACCAGACTTACTCTCGACCAATAGGAACAGAGCAAGCCGGCCAATAGCGAAGCGAGCTCTGGGATCGCCTCGGCACCCAAACTCAATTCATATAGTATCGTTGTATCGTTGATGAACTGGATGGAGTGCCTAGGCCTGTCGGCCTCTAACCTCCTATCAGGTAATTTTGAACTCAATTCCTATTGCCACACCCACTCCCTAAGAGTCAACATAGGCTGTCCCCTGATTGGACCACACATCGTCAAGCTAATGCACTCAAATACCCGCTCTTTTGGGCGAAATTCAGACGGTCGTCTCTCGGAAGAAAAAAAGTTGCTTCCATCGTAATAGATGCAAGCCAAAATACAACCGGGCTGCTCACCACATTGAGTGAACATCTAGGGACTACACTCGAGGGGCGATTCGAGAATGAGAAACTTAGAGTTTTCCCAAAACAATTCTTGAGCATAGAAAGCTCCAATCCTATCTCCAAGTTAAAAAATGAGATCCCATACTTTCGAGATGGCTGACAACAAGCAGCTTAAAGCTGTCATTAGAGGACTACCCACTGATTACGATCAGAAGGAAATAGCCTCTGAACTCAAGGGCTTTGGGTTTGAACCCAGCCACATTTCTATTCTTCGTAATAGAAAAACTAACTCCAACATTCCACTTTTTTTGGTAGTCCTCAAGAAAAATGAGGAAAACAAGCAAGTCTTTCAGATCACGAATATTGGGGTTTTTACGTGTCGTGATAGAACCTTTGAAGGGCTCTTCGATGCCTCCTCAATGCTACCGCTGCCAGGAGTTTTATCACCACTCCCGTCTCTGCAATAGAGCACCCAAATGCTTAAAATGTAGTGGAAGCCATCTCACCGCAGATTGCAAGAAATCCATGAAATCCCCAGCTAAGTGTGCAAACTGCGGCGGACCTCATCCAGCCAATTTTTCAGGATGCCCCAGTAACCCCGTAAACAAAAAACAACAAAAGAAACAACCAAATAAAAACATCTGGACGGAGAAAGCCAAGGAGCGCGCTCAAAGTCCACCACGCCAGCAGAAGCCGTCTTACGCTTCAGTAACGGCTCAGAACGTCTCTAAAAACAACACATTTGACGCCAACTCAATCATGGAACAAATGGGTCAAATGATGCAACAGTGGGGAACTATGATAGCTTTCCTTCAACAAAATAACAAAAAATAAAATTCAGCGCGTTTAATAGTAACACTCTTAGAATTTACAGTTGGAATGCCAATGGTGTTAAAAGAATTTAGAAGAACTTAAAGAAAGCATCATTTTTCATAACCCCGACTTAATCGGGATCCAAGAAACACATCTTCTTCCTCCGGACCGAATTAGCATTCCGAATTACACTTGTCACAGAAGTGATAGGCTCACACACAGAGGCGGGGGCACTGCCATTTTTGTAAAAAATTGCATTAAGCACCACGCCATCCTTAGTACTTCAAACACGTTTGAAAATACAACGGTAATTATTCAATTAGGTAACAACACCAAAATCACTATGGCGTGTATCTATAGACATCCACACGGCTCCATTAATGTTACGGAACTCGATGCTATTCTCACACATAATAATAGAACCTTTCTCTTTGGAGATTTTAACGCTAAACACTCGAGTTGGAACCCAGGGAGAAACAATGCCAATGGTAATATTCTTAGCAATTGGGCTGTAGCCTCAGCTATTGATATTATCGCACCAGACACTCCAACACATTTCAACCACAACGCTCCAAGCACTATTATTGACATCGGCTTTGCAGCTAATTTCTCATACTCTAATGTTTTTACTGTAAATGAACTTAGCAGTGATCACAATCCAGTTATTTTCGATTTCGTAACTAACTGTCAATTACCACATTTACTTTAAACTCTTAAAACTACTAACTGGATTAAGTTTCAAGAAATACTTCACTACAACATGCCAGGAAATCCTACGATAGAAAATTTGGACCAGGCCGTTCAAAATTTCAGCAACATGATCTCGGATGCTATTAATACTTCCACATCCACTAGAATTTCCAAAACTTCACACCTCCGCCTTCCTATTAATATTAGAGAGCTCATTAAAACTAAAAACAGATTCCGTAAGCTTTGGAACAATACAAGATACCCCCTCTATAAAAGGGAAGTGAATGCTCTCGTTAGGCAGATTAGGATCGAAATCAACGAACATAAAAACAGGACCTGGAAAAAACCTTCTTTCCTCGTTAAATGTTGAAGATAATTCTCTTTATAATTTGCATAAAAGAATTACTAAAAAAATATACTGTCATACCACCTCTCCATGGTCCGAGTGGTATGGCTTTCTCTGATTTCGAAAAAGCGGAGGCTTTCAAAGACACACTAGAAGTCACTTTTCAAGAAAATGCTGAACCTTATAGTGACGACAAAATTGAGGAAGTCGAAAGTTTAGTGAATCACTATTTCGACAACTTCAACACACTTACACCACCCCTCACTTCGCCCTTAGAAGTACGAGGCATCATTAAAAAACTACCTAATAGGAAGTCACCCGGACCCAGATCAGATTCCAAATATAGCTTTAAAATATCTTCCTATTAATGCTATCACACATTTAACTAAAATTTACAACAGATGCCTCATTAACTGCCACTTTCCTACACAGTGGAAAATAGCAACTGTAGTCATGTTGCCCAAGCCAAATCAGGATCATAAGTTTAGTCAAAATTACAGGCCGATCTCATTATTAAACACCACTGCTAAGATTTTCGAAAGAATAATTTTAAACAGGATTAAAACTCACTGCAAAGCCATAGACTGTATTCCCCCGGAACAATGCGGTTTCCGGGAGGGCCATTCTACGCTGCATCAATTAATACGTGCCACTAATATTATAAATGAAGGCTTCGCTAGCAAATTATACACTGTAGGTGTCTTTTTGGATGTCAAAAGGGCATTCGACAAAATGTGGCATGATGGCCTCACTTACAAAATGATAAACTCAAATTCCCTGCTTATTTAATTAAAATTATTTACAATTATTTACACAACAGAACCTTCCGGGTTCGTGTAAATAACACATTCTCTGAACGGGTTTTTGTCAAAGTGGTACCCCGCAGGGTTCGGTACTATCCCCGTATCTTTACAACATATTCACATATGACTTTCCAGATCACCACACTGTCAGTACATGTCTTTTCGCAGATGACTCGGCGGCGCTCACTCAGGGTGTCAATCTCAAGTACACAATTAAAACTATGCAACAATTCCTCGTCAAACTAGAGAAATGGTTGACAGATTGGAGAATAGCTATTAATGTAGAAAAAACACAAGCCATTGTTTTCAGGAAATGGGGCGTCATTGACCCCAAACTGAACTCACTCTTTTCGATGACAACATTCTGTGGGTCCCGGTCGTTCGTTACTTGGGCTTATATCTCGATAGTCGCCTAACTTACAAGAAGCATATTGACTATCTTTCAGACAAATTCTGGGGTAGAATAGCGTTAGCTATCTCCCTTATTGGGAGAAGCTCTCCTCTCTCCCTTGAAAATAAAGTTATAGTGTTCAAGCAAATTTTGCGTCCAACAATAACGTATGGGTCCCCCATTTGGGGGGCCGTGGCCCCGACCCACACAAAACGCATTCAAATTATTCAAAACAAAATTCTTAGAATCATTGCTAACGCACCTTGGTACGTTAGAAATAGTGTCATTCATCACGACTTACACATGGAGCCGATAGATAATTACATCACTAGAACTTCTAGAAATGTTTTTACTTCTATTCAAAATCATAACAACCCTGTAATTAAAGCACAAACACTTTTCACGTATCCTCATGCTAAAATAAATTTTGCTTATAAAAACGACAAAATGGAAACTGCCCTTAAAACCGCCGTAATTACAACAATAATACTTAATTGCTACACTTAACAACATTTAAATGCATTTGCCTTCATCAGAATTGGGATCAGTGATTAAAGCTGGCTCCTGCTTCAATTCCACAATTGTTCCGCCTGCAAGTTCTGTCTTGCAGTCTCCATTCTCTTTTCATTCCAGCTGCAAAAAAAAAAAAAAAATTCCCGCAGCTTCTCTATTCCGATTGCGTTTTGGTGCTCCTCAAACGCGTTTTGGAAGGTTAAGCCCCCTTCCTTGCGCTCTTCCATTCCTGCCCGCGTAACGTATTTTTATCTCGTTTTCGTCTGGTATTCGCTTCTTCCTCCATCCCCCTCCCCCTGCGGGGAGTGTATTCAGATATTGATTTTCATTGCCACTTTCTCTCCGCGAATTTGGGTATAAGCGATTCATTTCGCTGGCACCCGTTAAATCTAATTTTCGTTTTCGTTTCGAAATTCAGACGAGGTGGTCCTTCCGACGGTGCGGGTAACCCTGTGCCTAAGGAATCTCCGACCTCCTTTTTCTCTTAAAGTCCGCTCTAGTGGACAAGGCTTTAATTTAATTTCACACACCTAGCAAAACAACACACATGCAATTACTCAATCACACTACACACTCAAATTCTCATTTATTCCCACACACAAGTAACTTATTTAAATTCCTATATATATATATATATATATATATATATATATATATATATATATATATATATATATATATATAATGTTTTTCTTTATTTATCAGCACAATATTTTTAATTAAGCAGCAAAGGGCTAAGTGAAAGCTGAACTCATGTAACTCATTCATTCATCATGATTGGAGATTGAGCTTCCCTGCGGGAAGCAGGTTCTCCTTTAATCCATCAACTTATCAAACGAGCTAGAACCGGTTCAAAGAACTTTCACGAGTGTCGTAATTCATAATTTTAACTATCAAATAATCGTTATTCTATAGAATACCTAGTTAAAACGTAGAACTCAATAATTTTATACACTTTAACTGACTTGTCTAGTTATTCTATGAAATAACGAATTTCACACTTTAACGGTAACATATACAAATAATAGTTGTATGGTAACTAATATTTTCGTAAAACAACAGTAGCAATTATTTTATCGGTAGCTTTTTGATATAAAGTGTGCATGAAGGATAACAAATGACATTGTTATGAAAAAACGCGTATACTAATCGAGTGCTCTCGAACTACTGTTGGCGATACTCTGGCCATGTGTTCTAGGTTTGAGTCCTAGTTCGATTAAGATCATTGTTCGGCTTCAAGAGATATGTATATTCATTTGTTTCAGAAAGAATCCTTAGTTGGGTCAGAGAGTGAGGTATCGCCCATATCCTTTGACATTATCTAAAATTACAAAGTTTGTCGTCAGTATGCCTTGTGTTGGCTATAAAATGACATTGGTTCAAATCACGTCGGTATGTTCTTAGCCAAATAAACCTACTTGTTACTTATTGTAATGAATCTTCAAAATTTTCTGTTTTATTCACATAGTTATTACATTGGAGAGCTTCACGATCTTTCCCTTTTGATTGTATTTATATTTTTTCTGTCTCTTTTCAAAACCTGCTTAGGTACTTACGTATTATACCGTCGACCATTTCGCCAAACGAAAAGACATCTCCAATTCAAATAATGTCTTCAAATGCTGTCATTTTTATTATGAACGTTCGAGGAAACGATTTCCACTATTGGCTGTATTTCGTGGAATTTGGAGACGTCTTTTGATTTGACGAAATTGGTCGACGGTATAATATGTAAATACCAATGCTTATACAAATTCTATTATTCATTCATGTAGCTTTTAAAATAAAGCGCACTTTGGTTTGAAAAGCGAGATCTTTGAGAAAAAGATTCCATACTTTGTATTGATGAAGGATAAAAACTTTGAATCTTATTAGTCCTTGTGACACACAAGCAAAATTTATGTAAAAACCCACGCAATATATATAGAATAAAAGAAATGTCTATGTAAATGAATTTTTTTAGTTAAAATAAATGTGAAGTAAGACAAACGTCTTGGACCCCTTGTTGTTCATTATTTTGGCTATCTCATTCAGTTTTTTGAGTGTTTCCAAACGCTATAAAATTCTAATCAAACTATGATCAGTAAAAATTTTAGTACTTTCTTATTATATCATCAACTTTCGTCAAATCAAAAGAAGTCGCCAAATCCCGCGATGGGTAGGCAATAGTGGAAAAACGTTCCCACGTACGTTCAAACACAATGATAATAATAATGATAGCTTTTGGTGACATTTTTAAATTAACGACGTTATTTGTTTCGGCAAAATTGGTTGACGGTCAGGGGCGTAGCCACCGCCGTATCAATGATACGGGGTCCCCAAGCTACAGGGGCTCTAACATGTGTAAGCAAAAAGTCGTAAAATATTAACGAGGCCCAAAAGGGGCCCCAAGAAATTTTTGATACAGGGCCCACTCAGAACTAGGTACGCCACTGCTGACGGTATAATACATGAGTATCAAAGTTTCTTTTTTATGAATAACATTTCTTCAAACCTTCTATAATATACTGTATCAAGAGAATTACTTCTGAGATAAAATATCATATTTATTTGATTTTAAATATGTGAAAAATATTTAAATTAGAAAAATAAATCTAACATATATGACAGTTAAATTTATGATTGGGCATGAGTTTCGAAAAAGTTTTCGATATCAAATCTCATAATTTTTTGCACAATTTCTGAAACATGTTTTGTGTGTGTGCATTCCATTCACTTAACGCAATTTATTTTTATCTTTTATTGGGGTGATTGAACTCTAGACGGTAATTCTATCTCTCTCGACATAATCTTATGTCTCTTCCTTCTTCCTTTTAATTATCTACAAGAAAACACTTCAGTTCCATACAAACAACTGATTTGATAAATACCTTTCACTGTCATAAAAAGGATATGGAAGCACTTTTATTGATTGTTTATAAACACTAGATCATCCATCAATACAGGGTTTGACTAACGTACAATTCAAGATTCCAAGAGATAAATTTCATTGATTGTCTTAACAGAAAATAAGATTATACATCACATACAGGCATCTTGGCTATATTTTTGGCGGCAATCAACTTTTTTTGATAACCTCTTTCAAAAGCACCAAACGGGATATAAATCATCCTCTAATGTCGCCAGATTTTGTAAAATCGTAATCTAAATTCATCGCCTCTGAATTGACGACTAATACTATAATGATCTCTAATACAATTATGTCAGAAACAATTCTATTCATTATAAACTGTCTATTAAAAGTTTGATTGTGCTGAGTATTGATGAATTTCGTGTTTCTCACGTCAGCAGATATGGCTTCAGGGAATCTGATGCTATAAATTGTAGGAAGTCTATAAAAGAAATTAGTCATCCGTGACTGATATGTTGTTTTATGTATAGCAGTTCTTTGTGGCTATTTACTATCGGATAACTTTGATAACAGTTGTTATCGTAAGCTGTTTTTTTTTTGTATGGTTGAATAAGATCTATAAGCTTGTATTGAGTAAGCCAATTCAAAAGGTGATATATTTGAAGACAAATAAGAAGGTTGAAAAAATAAAATCTTCCGCAAATGTGAATTTCCAATTCTTTGTATTAAGCTGAATTTAGAGTAGTTTAATTCTTGCAGGCTGAATCTTAGCTTAACAAATATTAGATTAAAACACTCCAATTGGAATTTAACGCAGACTTCAGTGGAATGTTAAATTCCCGTATTGCGAAAAAAAGAAGGGATTAGAAATAACCTTAAAGTAGTATAACAGTGAAGTATGTATGAAGAAATAATATCAAATATTATATTCTTTACCTATGTAAAAACCTAGAAGGAAATATAATTTGGAGCCTTGGGTTATATATATATGAAGAATATGAAACTTTTTTTTGTCGATTGTTTGTGACGGGCTCGTCGCGTTTTCTACTAAAATCTCCTCTTGGGTTCATGGGGCCGAAAAAGGCAAATTCTTTCCAACCAAATCCAGAAGCGAAATGTGAACATGCAAATTAGAAACCTTTTAAATAAATAGTAGAAGTTTAACGTAAGCGGAGGACCTATTGGGAAGTGATTATGCTAGTCTGGTTTAAGCGCGGGAACTGAAGGAAGAGAAGAAAGCCGTCGTGTTGAGTGTGAAGCTATCCGTGATAGAACGATCAAGTCAAGGTGGATCCAGTTCCACGCGAGTTAATCTGAAGATATTGAGAATCCGAGAGGATTGCGATTTAACAAGAGATTAAGGTAGGATAATTCTAGTATCCATTAGTAACTGTGATATAAACAGAGATTAGGAATAAAAGAGAAATTTAAATATAGTGGTTAAGATCGCGCTTATTTGGTAATACGTATTAAGCGTTTTCTCACCTCAGATCCGCTAAGTTATAATATAAATATTATCATTGTTAGTGTTTAAGTTAAGATCTTAATAAAGACATTTTAAGATCATGACAACGCCTGGTTCTTCATTCAATCCCACACCTCTAGATCACGAAGTTAACTTAGGAGTGAGATATCACCCACGGGGAAATATTTCACATGTTATACATCTAATTTCCCACTAAAATGTTTGGAAGTATTTAGTTTAAAAGATTAGAGAAGAGCTTCTTTAAGTAAAGTCAACCTGCTATATATTATTCGAAGTGCTCGTGTTGGAAGAAATATACCAGATTATTAGTGTTATATGTCATACAAGCTTTTCAAAATATTGTCAATGGAATAATCGTTAACTGCATATATAGTATAAATATAAATAAATGCTAGAACAATAAATAAATACACATCATATTTAAAATATTTAAAAACAATAAGAATTTTAATATAGCTGTATATTTTTATAAATGTAAGAATTTTTTCTGAGGAACTCTTGATTTTGAATTTTGCAAGCCCCAATAAATGGCTAAATTTTAATCCACAAATTCCTTACGTACAGAAAATATTTGCTGTGTTCCATTGCTCTACTCTATGAATTGTTCAACTACCATAGTTACCATAAAATCCGGCGTATAACGCTCACTTAAACTCAAAAAGTCAGATCGAAATTTACGGGTGTGCGTTATACGCCGAGTATAAAAAAAATGAGCGCTTTAAAAATAAAACAATGATGAGCGTAGAAAAAAATTAGACGTCTATATTGTTGTGGTGTGATAAATTAGTACCAAACATCACGCGATGACGATCGTTTTGGCGTGGTCGATAAAGTACTCGCGTTCGAAACGGAAGGTACCCAGATCAAATCTTCCTTCCTCATTGGTGAACCTGGCCGTACAAACGAACCTCACACTTCGGGCGCCACAGTCGTGGCGCCATCTATCCATCGCAAAAGCAATCAAACAGTCAAACATTGACGCAAATAAGCCGTCACTCAACAAAGCCGTCTTACACAAAATGACGCTATTCTCAAGTCGTCACGCACGATGACGCAAGCCACAACGTGACGCAACTGCTCACATACTCGCCACGAATATGGTATGGTATCGTTCGTTCGCCTATTCACCGAATCACTGGCATGGGGGTATGTGAGGTACCCAGATCAAATCTTCCTTAATATATATCGAAATACTGTTTATTTAAAAGAAATGTGACGTTCCTTATTAACTCACTGGGTTATAGTTCTAGAAGAACATTATATTTTCTTGGAATAATATTTCGAATAAAGGACTTCAAAACATAGGGGCATTGCGCGATACATTTAAGGTTTCTTTTTAAGAAAGGGAGTGCGCGTTATACGATGAATATACGTAAAAATTAAAACTTGTAGCTTGAAAGTATATGTGGGTTTTATACGGCGAAAATACATACAAATTAAAAATTGCAACTTCAAAGTATAGGTGCGCGTTATACGCCGGATTTTTTTTCGGTACTTATATTTATCTTTGTAATATAAGTACCGCGGTATAAGGCCGCGGTAGCTTAGTGGTTAGGGGGATGAGTTCGTGGCTGGTGTGTCATAAGTTCGAGCTTAGTACCACTGAAAATCCGATTAGTAGAGGGACTGATGCTCGTTATATTTGTCGTGGCTCAAACGCCCTACCTTGGTGTAGTATGGTAGTTTGGGGAGGTTGTGCCAACTCATTTGTCGTCCTCGACGCTAGACCTTGATACAAAATCACGAGCTTTTTATAGTGCAACGTTCATAATCACTTTATTATCTTTGTGACTAAATATTTTTCTCGGTATGTTAATTAAAAAGAGTAGTCGATGTTAAATGTTTATCTGTTTTTCTTTGGGTCCCCTTTAAGAATATATTTGATGAATTCGTAAAATTAACACACTCATTCAAAACTAATTTTTCTTTTTTGTACTATCGAAGGTTAGGGAACTTAATACCTCACTTTTCCTTCGCTTAGAATTTTTTCAGAATCATCAGAAGAGCTTTTCTTTGGGTCTCTTTTTCTTACAAAATCCTTTTATTGTATAAACTTCTTTAAAAAGAATTATACTTTAGATTCACTCCAGGAAAGCCCTTTACTTTGATATCTGCTCCCAAAAAAATAAAGAGAGAATGTTTGTGGTGTTTTCAGTTTACTTTCTTCAAGTTCCCTTCTGAATTAATCAAAGCTTCATAAATACTTTTAAAAAGTTTACAGACTTTCGTGCATTTTAAGAATTAATGGAAAATTTGAAAACTGATTTAGGATTTTTCAGTAGCAAACTAAGATATTTACAACAGGATTCGTAACATACTTAATTATGTGTAAGGATGCACTCAAAATATTTAAAAAACAGATTATTATTATTATTTATTTTATTTTATTTTTTGTTTATTTTGTTTATGAAAAGCTCAGTTTTTTCGGTACTTTTCCATTTCCCCAGCGCCATAAATGATACAACCGACGCCAAACACAATATTCCCTCTGGTAACCTCTTACCACCACATTTTCAAAACAAGTCGTGGACTTTTCTTATAAGTAATGACTTTTTCATAACATATCATAAATGGATGGAAAACCAATAAGAACTAATGTTTGTGAATTTTTTTATTTTGTATATAAATTTAATGCTTCACAAATTTATCGAAAGTATTTATTATGGTTCAATAACATAATCTATTATTTTGAAATGCGTTTTCTTTTTCTTCGTGGTTAGCATACATGGTTATATTTTTTTAAGAATTAGGGATTTGATGTTTGTTAGCAATACATTTTGAATAATTTTATGTGTTTTTTACTTTTAATAACTTTATTAAATCGTATAGTTACCATACCCACAGTTAAAGTTTCTACTGAAAACTTCACTTAATTCTGTATTCTAATTTATACCTTCTTTTCTAATACAGAATAAACTGTCGTTTATAAAAAAAAAGAGCATTGCCATATTAAACTACCTTTTTTTATCTTTCAATATTTCTGTCATTGACCAAACTTTTTTAGCATTTAATATCCTTTCATGTGACATTAGATTGATTATTTTTTCTTCCGTTTTTCTTTATCTATTACTTAAAAACATTACATTTTCCACTACTCTTTAACCCCATTAATGATTTTTATTCTATCGTTCTAAAAGATGGAAGGAGCTGCTTTTTAAGACTTTTTGAACATCTTCACATTAATGTAACATAGTAAAAACACCATTAGCGACAGTAGCTTCTGCCAGTTTATCTTTGTCATCGATTCATTAAGATATACTCTCTTCATCGATATCGTAATGATACACGAAACATTAGAACAGAATTCCGACTACGTGAAACGAAAACTGATGATCTGAAATATTTCATTTCTCCTTTTCAGACTTTATCCCGGCACAACTTTTGTAACTGTTCCCTCTCATTTCCGTATTCATCAAACGTTTCGAGTAATGGCTGTTATGAATTAGGTGTTAACTTGTATTTTAAGTTATGCATGTGTTTCTGGAATAATTCAGATGTATTTTAAAGATACTTTTAAGGTATCCGGCTATACGTTCGGAATCATGAGATTTTGCAAAAGAATACAAACTAATATATTTTTTTAATATTTAGTGACATTTAGATAAGAACATATATACACATATAAAAAAAATGTTTTCAGAATATTATTATAATTATAAATTATTTAAATGAAATATTTTGGAAAAAAGTGAACTTATAACTACCTATTTTCAAAACAGTCTCCTTTTATGAAGAATGCTTGTATAATAATAATAATTATATATATATGTTGTCTATATATAGCTAAGATTCCTCCAGGAAACTTGAATTAAAATTTTTGAAAAATTCACATTATTTTCATAGTTACTACCTATTGAAATAATTATCGCTGGGTTTTTTTGTTAAAATTTCTCCACTCTAATATATTAAAATATGGATGAAACCACTTCTAATTTGAAAATTTCAAAAATCCTAGTTCAGACTCTGTACAGAGTCCTATAGATTGTTATAGAAGCATATTCCATAAAAGGAGAATGTGAAAATAGGTAATTCTAAGTCTTTTTTTTCCAAAATATTGCATTTAAATCATTTTTTAATTCCTACTATTAGTTCACACTCTTCCTATATATATATATATATATACACTGGTGTGCAAAAATTAAGGACGAGACGGTTTTTTCAATATAACTTTGTACAAAAGCTTTCCAAATCAACACATTTAATACCGTAAGATCCCCAATACGTAAGGACATGTGTAATGTAAGCAACACTTACTAAAAGAGAAATCAGAGGGATAAAAAGAAGCTTGATTGAAAAAGTAGCATGGAGCGCAATGCGACTGAAGGCCGAAACATCCTTGTGATGGGTGTCCAGCAAGAAACATCCGGTCTTTAGTAGGGGATATGATCTCCCCTGACTGCTAGGCAGGTTTCACAGCGTCTGCCCATGCTGAGAATGAGGGTGTCAATGAGTTGTTGAGGCATTGCTGCCCATTCGTCTTGCAGCGCCAATCGAAGCTCCCGAATCGTTACTGGTGGTAAGGTACGAGCTGCCAAGCGTCTGCCTAGAAAATCCCATACATGCTCGATGGGATTGAGATCCGGAGATCGTGCCGGCCAATCCATACGTTCAATATCTCCACATTCTAAGAGCTGTTCGGAAGCTACTGTGCGATGACATGGTGCATTGTCGTCCATGAAAAGGAAATGCAGACCCTTAGCGCCTCTAAAAAGACGCACATATGGAAGAAGAATCTGGTTACAATAACGGGTCCCGTTGACTGAACCTGCGTCGAAGATGTGAAGGTCTGTACGACTACCAAGCATGATGCCTCCCCAAACGAGAACACCGCGACCTCCATACCTGTCCCTTTCAATGATGTTCGAGGGATGATTGCGGCTTCCCCGCTCTCTCCAGATGAGTATGCGATGAGAATCGCTACTCAAACTGAATCTGCTCTCATCTGTAAAGAGTACTCGTCCCCATTCATTGTCTCTCCAATTCCGGTGTTCCCGGCACCACAGAGAGCACCTTCTCCGATGGGCAGGCGTTAAAGGTACACACCATACAGGGCGTCGTGCAAACAGACCACCACCGTGCAGTCTTCTGGCCACGGTAAAACGCGATATCGGTCGTCCAGTCGCCTGTGTCGTGTGTCTAGCGATTTCTCCCGCTGTCTGCCTCCTGTTTCTTCTGGCCTGTAAGACAATGTACCGGTCATCTGCGGGTGTGGTTCCTCGTGGACGACCACTACTGAACCCCCGGATAGCTGTTCCTGTAGTTTGAAATTGTCTCCAAAGCCGTGAAACGATGCTGTGAGCAATTCCGAACTCTGCAGCCACACTTGTCACACTGCGGCCTTCCTCCAACTTCCCAATGATTCGACCTTGGGTAAAAGCATCCAGATGTCGTTTAACAGATTGATTATTCGCCATTTCTCGCTGAGGCAGCAACTCGGTGTGATTTTAACTGCTATACGGCGTGCAATCTCTTTGCCAGAAATACTGATCTTACACCGACAACATGCTTTATACTACTCAGACACTCCCCCATTACGTCTACCTGCATATCTGCTCATGTGCTACCGTACATCACCTTACTTAATCTCTTGATTTGTCTTTCTGTCCGCTCTGCCTCTTCGTTCAGCTCCTTCCTCTTGGTAGTCGTACAGACCTTCACATCTTCGACGCAGGTTCAGTCAACGGGACCCGTTATTGTAACCAGATTCTTCTTCCATATGTGCGTCTTTTTAGAGGCGCTAAGGGTCTGCATTTCCTTTTCATGGACGACAATGCACCATGTCATCGCACAGTAGCTTCCGAACAGCTCTTAGAATGTGGAGATATTGAACGTATGGATTGGCCGGCACGATCTCCGGATCTCAATCCCATCGAGCATGTATGGGATTTTCTAGGCAGACGCTTGGCAGCTCGTACCTTACCACCAGTAACGATTCGGGAGCTTCGATTGGCGCTGCAAGACGAATGGGCTGCAATGCCTCAACAACTCATTGACACCCTCATTCTCAGCATGGGCAGACGCTGTGAAACCTGCCTAGCAGTCAGGGGAGATCATATCCCCTACTAAAGACCGGATGTTTCTTGCTGGACACCCATCACAAGGATGTTTCGGCCTTCAGTCGCATTGCGCTCCATGCTACTTTTTCAATCAAGCTTCTTTTTATCCCTCTGATTTCTCTTTTAGTAAGTGTTGCTTACATATTACACATGTCCTTACGTATTGGGGATCTTACGGTATTAAATGTGTTGATTTGGAAAGCTTTTGTACAAAGTTATACTGAAAAAACCGTCTCGTCCTTAATTTGTGCACACCAGTGTATGATACGAGAATGGTAGACCTTTGACCCTCCTCCCTCCTGAAAAATTCTTTTGCGCGCTACCGCCTAATGTCGAAGGTGTTGTGAGGTAAGGAAAAGGCTATTAATATAACTTAATAATAAATACAGAATATGTACTTACCTATAGAACTAAAATTTAAAAAAAACCGACATTTTCAAGACCCCGTTAAAAGCAAAATACATAAGATATAAAAATTCACACTCAGTGGCGCAACAGCCCATGAGGGTCAAGGCCTACTGTGCTCATCTCAGTGTACGTGACCATTGGACGCTGAGAGGCATGAGCACATGTTCCGATCAGGTGGTCAGTCTGAAGAGAAACCACCACTGTTTAAGTCCCCAAGCAAACCTGGTATTCATTTATCGACCCACTGTAGGAGGGATGAAAGGCCGAGTCGACTTTGCTCAGCCCGAGGATAGAGCCTGGAGCCTGCGGTGTGAAGGCGCGGTACGCTACCACTCGGCCACTGGGCCGCACAATATATAAGCATAATAATAAAAAGCCACATATATAATTATATCAAATGATTCATTTATTATGAAACAATTCAAAATACATTAAAAAATAAAACATTTTTATCTTATTGTATTTTTATCTTACTTTCTATTTATCTTTTTGTTGTTATAGTCAGTAGAAGACTTAGTCTGCGTACTGTCAGCCAAACTTGAATTTTCCGTACATATTTGCAAACTGCCAAACTTATCAGGCGGTCACCTCAAAATGTCTTGGCGGTCGACCGGTCGATCGCGATCGACTTAATGCCCACCCCGGTATTAGACCTACAGGCTAAACGTTTGTGAATGTTTCTTCCATTGAGTAGAGATCTGCTAAGAAAATGTTTTTCAGATATCGAACAATATGGCGTCTAGATAAGAAAAATATCCGTTTTTCCGCTTTTACACAAATAGACCTGAAATTAGTCAAGCATGTTTCTTTTGTTGAGTACAGATTGATTAAGAAAGGATTTTGAGTAAGTTGTTCCCAAAGGATAGGGGCGGGATTTTGAGAGTGTTATAGATTTTGTATCAAAAATTTAGTTTTTGAACTATTAGACCACCAGACGTGAAATGTGGTAAATATTTTTTTTGTTGAGAATGGGTAAACGCTAAGAACGAGTTTTACTGAAATCGACTCCCAAGGGGTGTTGCGGAGGTGTTATGGATTAAAACAAAACTTCTTTTTGTGTCCCCATACCCATAATCTTACAACTTTAAATCTGGTAAGAATAGCATAAGAGGCGTCGCGAGGGGGTTACGTGACGTTATAGATAAATTTTACCTTTTTTGAACTGTTAGACCTACAAACATGAAATTCAAAAAGTATGTTTGTTTTTTTCATATAGTAGAGATCCACTACAAAATGAGTTTTGTGAAAATTGACCCACAAGGGGTGTTGAGAGGGGTTTATATAGGGCGTTACAGATAAATATTCCCGTAAGACCCACAAACTTGAAATTTGGTAAACATGTTTCTTTTGTCGCACAGAGATCTGATAAAAAATGATTTTACGTCAGTCTATTTCTATGGGAGAAGCGGGTAGTTACTGTGGCTTATAGATAAAAAAATCCGTTCTCCAACTACTAGACCTACAGTAATGAATTTTGGTATGCATGTTTCTTTTGTTGAATAGAAATAGGAATCAACGAACAAAAGTCCACTATTCATCGGATAATAGAACTCAAGTGGTCTAACGGAAATAACTCTCAAAATGAATACGGAGCTTATTGATAGAAAAATTTCCGTTTTTGAACTGTTAGATTTAGTCTTGAAATTTGGTAAGCAAGTTTATTTTGTTAAGTACAGATTCTTTAAAAATAGGTGTTGCAAAATCAACTCTATGGGGGAGTAATGGGAAAGTAAAAGATGAACATATTCCGCTTTAGAAATTCAAGTGCAGTCTTTTTTAAACCTAGGGACGAGACCTGTAAGAATGTTTTTCAATACAATGGAAAGCTTAATGCTAGAACAATATCAATAACACACATATATATAGACAGTATATAGTAATATAACATCATGAAATATTCAGCGAAGCTGGTGGGTAGTGTCTAGTTATTTTATAAACGAAAAATTGTTTCTCGTACAAATATTATTTATGTTTATTTTACTCTTGATAATATCGAGGATATTCTTATTTGGATCAATTTTAACTATAAAATAATATTTCAAGCGACATAAATTGCTTTTTCCCGGTGAGATTTGGATGTGTTCCACATGTTTATATTCTTAAAGTTAAATTCTCAAATTTGTTTCTTAAATGTAATGTTTAATGTAAGTTCTTTTTTAATAATGTTTCCAAGAGATATTAATTCAATTCTATCACTAAAAAAGAGATTCCACAATTAAAACTTCAGTTTTGTAATATATGCTCGCAAACAGTTGAAAAACTTTTTTGAAATTGATTTTAATCAGTCTTTGATTAAAGAATGTTCTCTCTTTTTTTTTCTTTACAGGAAGAGAGATAAATTCCAAACATAACTTCAATTTAACTCTTTATATTGCCATTAACTCATGAAGATGACGACCGCTTTCACACCCGTTCCACAAACACCGATTCCAAACTGCAAGAAAAGAACTTGCTGTACCGGACAGAAACTGGTCAGTTACTCTTGCAAGGTTTGGAGCATGGTTATTATATGCCTGATGCTCATCGCAGCAGCCGCAGCCCTCTTGTATGTCCTTCTCAGCAAAAAGACAGGAAGCAGACCAGAGAGCATTTTGACACTCTCCAAACCAAATGACTGGTTTCCCGATTGCCCATCAGGTTTGCTGACTCTCGAAGAACTCTTTGATTGCTATCCTGATGATCCGTCTGTCGGCAGAACTTCTTGTGAAGCCAGAGGCTGTTGCTATGTCAATCAACAATATTTTGACACAGACAGCAATAGAACTGTAGAAACTTTTGACAGAATGGCGAAGTGTGTTTATCCGAAAAACTATGGATATATTTCGATGGATAAGACGACGCCTGTCTTTAATGGCTTTATGTTACCTCTTCAACGTATTCCAGCCCCTTCCAGATATGGTGATGATTTTCAAGTGGTCCATATGAAGGTGGAGATGCAGACAACATATCGGTTGAGAATAAAGGTGAGCTATTTTCTGTTTTAAATTCTTCATTAGATAGATATTAAATAATGAATAGAAAATCTAGCTGCTATACAATTTTCATCGTTCATTTTGCTTTGACTTTTAAAATTTATTTTTATTAAAAGGATCAAATTCGTTTGGAAACTCGCAACATATCAGTCTTAAGAAAATCGTTCGATTATTTCATAAAATGTATTTACAATTCGCAATTTGAGAAGAATAACAAAAGGGAATCTTTATTTTCAATGAACAGAATATATTAACTGCTAAGACGTAATAAAATGTAAGATGTAATAATTACTTTTAGTTTTCAACATAAATTGAGATTCTTTACCATCAACTTCAAGGATTATAATCACAGAGATGTGAATCCCGTATACATATAATCTCTACACTTTTCCCACTACAGCGCTTTTCAAACTTTCTATAGTTGCGACCAAATATTCAATCATAATCTTCATTACCCCCCTCGCGCCTCCATGCAATAACCATGTATTGAATTTAAAAATACTATAATTTGACGTTAAAACTACAATGCGACTTTAACATCTTAAGTCCCCCCGGCGTATATAAACGTCTCACTCAGCCAAAGCGTTAATTGCCCCGGACGTATATATACGTCTTTCTGAAGTACGATCTTCTCTATGCACTGCTATCCATGAAATTATTCCAAAGGCTTTGGAATGCAATAAAAGCACTTTGTTTGCGAAGGATTTACTTATTTCAGAGAAAGTTTTACCTATTTATTACTTTTCATTACTCTTCCTCCATCACAAACGTGCGCCATTGTGGAGAACGGTGGCATTGAGGAGCGAATTACGTAACTTTGAATCGAGGGTTAAGGGATTAATTATAAACCATGCAAATTATCAAGATAAGTGTTAATTTTTGTAAAAAATTTATATATGATAAGCCCATAGAGTCACTCGCAATTATTAAACTTGTTCTTAAGTTAATAATGTTACATTAATTGTAAAATATATTGCACAGAACTGATACATTTATAAATGTATTATATGAATTTAAATGTGCATTTTATATTTTATTATGTCAGAATGTATTTTGTTTGTTTACTTTCAGTAAATTAATAGTTTTTTTTAAAATAATCTTTTGTTTTCGACTTTTTAATATGCTCGCGCCCACCACATAGAGTTATCACCCCCCTAGGGGAAACGCCCCTCATTTTGAGAAACGCTGCTCTACTTTAAAAATAGTATATTAATGTAATATGTAATAATATACTAAATTTCTATGTACATCAAAAGAAGTAAAGCAAAAACAGACCCAGTGATACAAACAAAACAGCCTTAAGAACTAAGATCGCAGATTTAAGCATCGTTTTCTGACCACTCATTCTTCACCTGTAATTTGCCTAAACTACGGGAATGTAGGGAAAAAAATTAGTGTAAGAAGAAACCTTCATTAATACCAAGGTTAATAATCGTGATTTATGCATATAATTTTATCTTGAGGCAAAACACTTTGACTTGGATCAGATTTGGTTTATTAAATTTTTTTAAAAGAGTTCATTATTGATATGTTGGTGCAGTTGCGATAAATGGAGAACCTTTTTAAGTTACATAGTTTGCTGTACAAAGATACTAAAAGCTAGCAGCTCTTGAACACAACACAAACACACGCGTAAAGCTCGCGGTTACAAAATTGTACTTTTCTTTTTCCAAAGGATCTCAGCTTGTGTATTCCTATAAACCAGGGATGGCGAACCAATGGCACGCGTGCCAATGATGGCACGCGACAGAATATTTTGGCCACGCCATCGATCAAAAACGATTTGCATTTTAGCTGAAAATAATTAAGCTCACTATGAAGTATTATGAGCAAACGCGAGTGATCTGTCGCGACGCCGACGCGTCGAGTGCAGACTCGTTTGTTATATCTTGCGTATTACGTCGTGTATGATGCAAAGTTTTTCAACACATAGTGGGTGTTTATGTAACTATTTCTAGATTTATTCAAATTGTTTAAAAAACATATTCTAACGTTTCCATTAATGGTTCAGCTTGTATACAACTAATTTAACAATGTGATGTAATTCTTGTGTTATAAGTCTAATTCATCAAGTAACTCTCACGGCTTTATTTTACCTCAGACAAAAGCGAAAGAGCAGACACTACAGAGATATCGT
Organism: Trichonephila clavipes; assembly: GCA_019973935.1. Lineage (NCBI taxonomy): Eukaryota > Metazoa > Arthropoda > Arachnida > Araneae > Nephilidae > Trichonephila > Trichonephila clavipes. The sequence continues at coordinate 46,506 of BMAU01018221.1, forward strand.
ACAAGTACTCAATTTCCAAAAAACAAATTTGCGCATGCGACCGCAGTCAGTAAAAGTTTTTTGGGGGGTATGATGAAGCGAGCACACAGAATAGTCAATTTTGACAACACAACTGTATATATAAAGTTTATTTGTGTTAAATTTACGATTTTTAGCTGCTATTTAACATGGCTAGTTCAGGAAAAAAAAAGTGCAAGATAGTAGGTGTAGAAGAGAATTTCAAACTTGGTGGACTGAGAAATACGGCATGATCAGTAAAGGCGACAAAGCGGTGTGTGTTTTATGTTCTGGAACAGTGGTATGCAGAACATCGTCTGTAAAACGGCATTTTTAAACAAATCACAAATCCTTTTGTGAAAAAAGCGAACCAGAGCAAAAAGAATTAATTGCAAGTGCAATAAAAGACAGAAATAAACAGTCGATGTCTATAATTAAATATGTAAGCAAAAATTGTCACACAAGTGCGGCAAGTTATTCGGCTGCAAATGTCATTGATGGGCATGATAAACCTTTTCAAGAGGGAGAGTTTTTGAAGAAAATTTGGTAGGCATGTGTTTGTGCTGCCTGAACTGCACATGCCCAGCAATTCCTATGTGAATGTAAAAAGAAGTTACTAGAAATAAATAGTTACCAGTCCACTAGGAACTGTGTTGTGATTGAGTAGAGTTTTATGCTATTGACGGAGTGAACCATAACAGCATGCGCGCCCTCGCTTTTTGATGATTTTGATAATAAAGATAAGACAACCAATCAGGACACTCTCATTCAGCCAGGCCCTTCCACTTCAGGCCACATTGACGAACTCGATATGGAATGGAGGAACGCTTCGCGTTCCATTTCCCAGCGACATCCAGCGTCGTAAAGATCAGATAATTTAGAGCATCAAAGATATTCCTCTATCTAGAAACACAATAAACGATAGAATCTTGAAACTGGCAGAAAATGTTACAGATCAACAAAAAAATGACATTAACTCCGCTCCTTTTAAATCGCTATGTCTTGACGAAAGTATTGACATCACTAAGTCTGCACGTTTAGCTCTTTTTGCTCGATATTGTGTAGTAAACGTCATTAAGGAAGAATTAATTGTGATAATATCGTTGTTAACAACTACAACGGGTACAGATATTTGTACGGCAGTATGAAATTCTTTTGCTGAGAAAGAAATTGATTTGAAAAAAATTGTTTAAGTAACCACTGATGGTGCTCCAAATATGGTAGGTAAAAAAAAAATGGTTTCATTTCTTTATTTAAAACAGACATTGGACATTCGATTCTTGAATGTCACTGCATTATTCACCAGCAAGTTTTAGGTGCAAAGAGTGGTTTAACATCTCTTGATAATGTAATAACGTTAGTCACAAAAATAGTCAACCTCATATCGTTGCAGGCTTGAAATAAGCGAAAGTTTGATGCTTTGTTGGATGAAGTCAATTTGGTGTATAATGGCTTACTAATATATAATAATGTTCGCTGGTTGAGCCGCGGGAACGTACTTCAAAGATTTGTTGATTGCTTTGGATAAATCAGACTGTTTCTACAAAATGAGAGCAAATTTGAACAATACCCACACTTGATGGATATTATGTGGCTTTTAAAATTGATGTTTTTAACAGACATATGCCAACATTTCAATGAATTGAACGCAAAACTTCAAGGCCCGAATAAAACAGTTATCGTCATGATTGATCTCATTCTCGCTTTTGAAGCTAAACTGTGTGTTTTTCAGAAACAATATTATCTCAAGAAAGTACAAGTACTTCCCAAACTTGAAATCAAAGATCTTTATATTCAAGATCTTATCAAATATTTAGATGCCCAAGAGAAGCGAAATGAAAAAAAGTTTATTGATGAATTTATTTTCATAATTGTTTCTTTAATCGAAGAATTTTCAGCGAGATTTTCTCAGTTCAAAGAATTATTGAAAACGTTCAAATTTATTATGTACCCTGATGTGATTTCGTTTCATAAACTAAACTTGTCCCGATTCGATTGGTTGGAAATTGAAGAATTTGAAATGCAACTGATTGATTTCCAGTCTAATTCAATATGGATTCAAAAGTTTATTGAAACAAGGAAAAAATTGGAATTGATTGAAGCAGAAAGATTAACAAGCAATATAAGTAAAAATGCCAGTAACGAAATTTCGGAAACATGGAATTCGATTTCAGACACATTTAACTGTTTTAAGAAGCTGGCTTATGCTATTTTAACCATATTTTCATCTACCGATGCCTGCGAATCGTTATTTTCAGAGATAAATTACATCAAATACTGGCTTAGAAACCGTTTAGCAGACGACTCTAAAACTAAAAGTAACATCTTATAATCCTGATATAAGTTATTTGTCATCTAATCTACAACTACAGAAGTCACACTAATGTTACTTTAAATTACATGTATAACTAAAACATTTCCTACTATACAGTGCAATATATATTTTTTCGTTTTAAATAAAGAATTTTGATTTGTTCGTATTTAGTTTTATTAGTTTCCCAATAATCCCAAGTAAAAATTATTTGATGGCACGCCTATAACTTATTAAACATTTCTTTAGAAAAAATGGCACGTTGATCCAAAAAGGTTTGCCACCCCTGCTGTAAACAGAAGCTTTAGAATGATTCCCGGATTTTAGTGCGCTGATTGGTCAATTCGATGGTTGATGGAAAATTGGATCATCTCTCCACAAAATGTAACCACCCGTTACTTTTTAAGAGATCAAGTTGCAGTTAAAATTGTTTTTCCAAGTTAGTCAAGTAAATAAAAAGAATTAAGAATCACGCAATATCTTGAAGGGATCGGAACCATTATGAATTAATGAAAATTTCTCTTGATAAATTTTAAATAGAGAAACTTCACTACTCACACACACACTATGTAATACTTTTAACCCTCGTATCTCTTATTTTATTACTTAAAAATTACTGTTTTATCATCAGCTTAATGTGTTTTCGTTTACTTCGAAGATACCATTGAAACATTTTCCTGCTGTCTAACTAAGATACTATTACCCTCATTTATTTTCCTTTTCTGAACTTTTTATGTAGCTTTAGCAACAGTTAGGCATTCATTGGAGGCCAGGGTCAACTTTATCTAATTGCGTATTTTCTCTGCTGGCTTTTATCTTTTGTCCAGTTTGTAGTAAACAAAGTTAATTTAATTGAAGCTTTTTCTTCGTATCCATTGAAAGAAAAAATACATTGGTACACAATCCAGAAAAATAACGCAGAATAAATATTGAAAAAAAAAGAGTAGGCTTGAGAGACCATATTTTACTAACTGACAAAATGATTTCTTTTGTCATCTTTTTTCACTGTGGGAGAAACCTGCTTGAATAAAACGTATTACTTGTATGTCAGCAGGTGTGTGTGTGCGTGTGGAATGGGGAAATTTTTTTAAAAGAAAAATCCCGCGTGTCTTCAGACGAAAAGAGTTTTTTTTCCATACATCATCATGCATCAAGATATATCTGTTGCAGTTGAGTTCTGTCAGTGAAAAATTGAAAGGAATTTATTTGTCTCATTTGTTTTTAACGGTATCTTGCCATTTATATTTTTTGAAAATATCAATTCGTTAAATAAGCTATTCTTATAAGAGTCGAATATGGAGTACAGTTGCAATATTAGTAATTTTTAATTAGTAAATTACTATTCCATGTTATGTATGAAGAAAATTTACACACACCACACACTTTTTTTACCTCCTTAAAACTCTCGAAGAAATTTACAAATTTATTTCTTATAAGATTTAACATAAAAATATTCCTTATAAGTAATTAAATAAGCTCATCTAAATAAAGAAAAAGCTGTAGACAAATATATTAGTCATTGTGCATTATCAGTGAAACAAAAAAAATGTTGTTTTAAATATAACAACCTCTTACGGCAGCATATCGAACAGTTACATGCGCTATTCTCTCAATTGTGTCAATCTGTCTAAATATTTAGAGAAAAAAATAATTACTTAAAAAAATAAACATTATTGTACTCTCTTTTCAAGAATGCATTATTTATTATGAATAATTTATAAAACAAAAATCTTAATTTTCTATCCTTGCTTATTTGAATTTTTTTAACTTAAGTGGAAAAAATTCATTTTTTTTTAATTTTTAGTGAAATAAATATAATTGAAAAGAAAAATATATCATGCGCATATTTTCAAAAAAAATAGATTTTATATATATATGAATAGTTTTTAGAATAAAAATATAATCAACTTTTTCTTTTCTTTGATAGGAAGTAACCATTCATTCAGTAGTAAAATAATATTAAATTAAAGGAAATCTTGTAAAGCTTTCTGTATGATATTATACTTATATCATATTACTCATACAGTGTATTTTCCTGTTGTATTCACCCAAATCGAAAAAGTCGTTAAAAAAACCAATCAGGCAAGGGAATAAAAGATTTATTAAGAATTTATCTTTAAAATACAGTGAAAATCGTTTAACACGACACTGAGGGGACTGAAATGATTTTTCGTTTTAAAGGATATTGCAAGAAAATAGAAAAACATATATTTAACAAAATAAAGTTTATTAGAGTACATTTTATTTGCATAGATATGTATATATATATGTGCATGTATTTAATAAAAATCAATGAAACAAAAACATTCTTTAGAGCTTAATGAAACTTGACAAAAAAATTACATGTTTTTTGAAAAACAAAGCATTTTTTGAGTTTTTGGAAAATAATCTGATATTTTAATTTGTTTTGTCTTTTTATCATCCAATTGCCAACAAATTGTTCGATGTCGTCGATTTTGTTATTCATTTCATCATTCGAATGTGCGTCTAAATAACAGCGCATACTTTTCATCATGTTCCTCATTTTGGATAACGCGAGAACAGGAGCTGCAGTATTCATTTCCTTTTGTCGTCGGAATCTGCCTCAATGATATTTTTTGAGTTTTGAACTAACTTCAAAATGTCTTTTCTATAATTGGGGCTGTATACTCATTATCATCGTCTACTGCAACGAATTCTTCCGATGATAGAATAAAACAGTCCAATAATACAGAAACTTTTTCAAAAATTTCATTATAAGTGTTGGCTCAGTTTCAATATCATCTTTCTTCAAAAGGGAAATCCTTTCGTGTTAAGAGAAAAAAAGTACATGAAAATACAGAGTACAAAGGTAAGTCGGGAAATAAGTTTCCCTTGTCGACTGTGATCAGAGTTGTGTATGAAAGTCAAAACATAGAATGAGACATTAAAGAAAAGACATCACTTTATTTTTCGACATAAGTACCAAGCACATTTGTCATACCGCTTGATGAGATTCAAAAAGCCCTCCACGAAAAACTCAAGGCTTTGCATACGGAAGAAGAGTTTAACGTCTTGTTTGATTTCAGCATTGCTCCCAAAGCGCCTTCCCGCGAGATTCTGCTCTAAAGTCGGAAACATATAAAAGTCACATGGTGTGAGATTAGGACTGTAAGGCCGTTGGTGTAGGCGCTTCCATCCAAGAGTTGCAATATGGTTTTTGCGTTGCCGTCGCCGAGTGTGGTCTCGCATTGTCATCCAACAACAGAACACCAAATTTGAGAAGCCCAGGCTGCTTGTTCCGAATCGCTTCTTTCTATTTCGACAGGATGTCACAGTACCGCGTAGCATTGATGGTTCCATCCTCCAAAAAGTCCACGCAAAAGTAACCGCTTCTTCCGTATGCAAATCCCTGAGTTTTCCTGCAGGGTTTTTTGAAGTTTGTCAAGCGGCATGGCAAATGTCTCAATGTACCTGGTACATATATGGAAAAAATAAAGTTATGTCTTACCTTTAATATCTCATTCTATGTTCGTAAAATTATGAATTTTGCCAAAAATTGACAATTTTTTTATAATTTTATTTTATAGGTCATCTTATTAACTTTATAAAAGTACAAATTTTATTATTTTGCGTTCACTAGAACAAAAACTACAAGTGTTTTAGTAAAAACATATGAAATTACTTTAAGCACTTTAAAATGCGTTGTACTCGAAATGTGTTTTTTTGAAAATGCTCAAACGGGGACAGCGATTGCTCAAAAAGTTTTGAAAATAATGAACTGAAATATTTTGTGTATGTTCTGTATAATAGTAGAAGTGTTTTAACCTTCAAATTTATCCAGAACTGTTTTATTACAAACTTTACTGTCCCTTATGTGAATCCAACCACTGTTTTTTAAGCAATTTCATATAATAACTAAGATAAAGTTTTAGTAAAAAGTTGCTCTAGTTTTAGTAAAAATTAAAATATCTCTTATTCTGAAAATCATTTAAAAATGAATAACATAGAACACATCAGAATTGAAAAATTGAAAATTAGTTCATAAACTTTTGGTTGAGAATAAGCCCCGTTTATTATTATTATTATATTATTTTTGTAAATTTTTTTACTCAATAATAATTTTTTTCCTCTTCTTAATTTTAGTATATTTTTCTTAAGATGTGCTAAACAAATGTAAAACCACAAAGAAATCCACATAACTCCATTTTTTTTTTTAAAAAAAAAGAGAATTATCGCAAGTAGTCGGATATTTTAAGCGTTTTGCGTTAAACGTATTTCACTGTACTTAAGTGTTTTAATACGTTTCTCAATATTATTAATTTTTACATTCTGCCCCTCTCTCTCTCAAATTGTTAAAAACATTTTCTGAATCACATTGTTATTGCCAGAAAATTCTGAATCGAAAAGTATACTTTTAAATGTACTATCGAGTACGAGGGGAAACTGAAAGTGAAGCTTTCTCATGAATTTATTCATTCATTCCAACCCCAAAATTCAAAAAACGGTCGTCAAGGAAACAGTTTCCATCTTTTTAATAAAAGCCACCAAGACCACGGTTTCTGTAATCCAACTTCCACTTTAGAATAAAAACAAATTAGAGACATCCGTTCATATTGTTATTTTTCTCTTTCTTTGCCGTTTCCCTGCAATGTATATTTAATCCCTAAATTGGTGCTTTTGTAATGGCAACAGTTGACTTCTATATCAGTTGACCTCACTTACGACGCAGATGTTCCTCGCTATTTGGACTAGGATTAAGTGGCATGTGCTGCTTAAATGATACGGAGAGGGAAAATGAGAGCGGTGGTTAAGCGTTGCTGTATTTGTTTTAGTCGTTTATCAAGGGATAATTCTATGCTTCTGATTAAAGTCAGTTTTATCCAACCTGACATGTTTCTTTAAGGCAATTATTTTACTGCATTCTGGTTTAAGCTAAGGGTTTAGAATGAAGCATAAGCAAATCATTTATATTAAAGAAAAATGGCAAAAATTGAATTAATTCATCATTGTTAGAAACTAATCTATTTAAAAACAATATTTTTTTGCTCGTTTTCTGTATTAAATGTAGTAAAATTCTCTTCGGAATTCTTTTAAAAGAGTGCTTAGAATAACTTATATATACAATAGGATAAATCATGGTATTAAGGATGTGACGGTTCTATCCGCGTTCTTTCAAACACTTAACCTCTTAGGAAATATTGGGTCTTTCAAAATTATATTATAAATCTTCCCCCCCGAAGAAGAAGATGTGTGTATACAAATTAAGACTTGTAAATAAAGATTAAACTTTCAGGTTAGAAAGAGAGAGAGGTTAGACTGCTAACTGCTAGCAGTGATTTATTAAACGTGAAGTGAAACGTGGATACTTCGTAGCTGATTATTGTAACATTAAAGTTGACGATTTGTCAATTAGGAATCAAATTAGATTAGATCGCTAAGAATTAGAAGATATTGCCTAGACCAGGGGTGTCCAACTCAAATGACCTTGTGCGCCACTTCGGAAAATATTATTATCTCCCGGGCCGCACATAAAAATATATACCTTTATATCAGATTTGGAAACAAAAAAAAAACATTTATTGGAAAGAAAATTTAAAACAGAATAACTTACTATTGTTGTTTCCATTATTTTTCATGCATACAGACATAGATAATATAATAATGTTTATATAATATAACTAGCCTTTACCCACCCGCTTCACTGGGTATTTCACGATGTTGTATATATGTATACTGTTTATATATATATGAATTATTCATATCTAGCACTAAGAATTCGATTGCATTGAAAAATATATTTATAGCTGTTACACTCTCGCCCCTTGATATAAAAAGAACATAAATTATAATATCTAATTTCTATTTATATCTAAAATAGAAGTAGAAAGATTTTTTTCGCTCACTTAACCTAATAATCAAGTGGATTTCCACCAAAGCAATTTTCAGTGGATCTCTACTCCATAAAATAAACATGCGGGCTAAATTTCAAGTCTAAATCTGACAGAGAAAAAACGGAATTTTTATCATCAATACCTCGTTGACAGCATTCTTAGCGGATTCCAATTCAACAAAAGAAGCATGCAAACCAAATTTTATTATTATAGTCTTAGCAGTTCAAAAACGGGAGTTTTGTGTATCAATACGTTCCAATAACTCTCCCCGCTTCCCCATGGAGTTGATTCCCGTAAAATCCATTCTTAGTGGAACTCTATTCAACTAAAGAAAAGTGCTCGACAAATTTCAAGTAAATGAGTTAAATTCAAAAACAGGAATTTTTCTATAACACGCCTTAATCCCTCGCAACCCCATTCCTTTGGGGGTCCGTTTTCGCAAAAATCTTTGTAAAAGGAACTTTATTCCATGAACGGAACATACCTTCTAATTTTCAAGCAGGTGGTTATATTAGTTGAAACGCGGAAATATTTATCTATTACGCCCCTTAATCACCCTCAGTGACCCTTGGGGATCAATTTTCCCCAAAACTATTTTGTAGCGGATCTCTACACCATGAAAGGAATTAGCTTACCAAATTTTAAGACTGTACGTCTAATAGTTTAAAAATGGAAATAATTATCTATAACGCCCCTTAAGCCCCCGCAACGCCACTTTGTAAACGATATTCACAAAACTCATCTTACGGCATATCTCTACTCAGTGAATGGAATCTGCTTACTCAATTTCAAGATTTTACGTCTAATAGTTTAAAAAAGGAGTTAATTGCCTATAACGCCACTTAATTCTCTACAACGCCACTTGGGAGTCGATTTTGACAAAACCCATTTTGCAGCGGATCTGTACTCTATGAAAGGAATCCGCTTACCAATTTTCAAGATTGTACGTCTAATAGTTTAAAAATGGAAATAATTATCTATAACGCCCCTTAAGCCCCCGCAACGCCACTTAGGAAACGATTTTCACAAAACCCATCTTATAGCGGATCTCTACTTAATGAATGGAGCTTACTAAATTTCGAGATTTTTCGTCTAATAGTTTAAAAAAGGAGTTAGTTGCCTATAACGCCCCTTAATTCTCCACAACGCCACTTGGGAGTCGATGTTCACAAAACCCATTCTGTAGGGGATCTGTACTCTATGAAATGAATCCGCTTACCAAATTTCAAGACTGTACGTCTAATAGGTTAAAAATGGAAATAATTATGTATAACGCCCCTTAAGCGCCCTCAACGCCCCTTGGAGGTCGATTTTCGTAAAAATCATTATGTAGGGAATCTCTACTTTATGAAAGAAATCTATGTACCAAGTTTCACGACTGTACATCTAATAGTTTAGTAATGGAAATAATTATCTATAACGCTCCTTAAACCCCCGTAACGCCCCTTGGGGTTCGAACTTTGCAAAATCCGTTCTTATCTGACGTCTACTCCATGAAGGGAACCTATCTACCGAATTTCAAGTCTGTAGGTTTAATAGTTCCGGAGATATCGTGATTAGTCAATGATTCAGAATCAGTGAGTGAGTGATCAGTCAGTGAGTGAGTGAGTCGCTTTTCTCTTTTATATTTATATATAGTTAATGCAATGATCAAATAATGTTTAAAATATTACAGTGTTGCCATTTTCTTGAAATTTACGGTGTTCCTATTGAATTGATCTTTCGTTAATCATTGTTGAAATTTGATAGTGCTGTTGATGGCTGCAAACGATTAAGTATACATTGTCCTTTATCTTAACAGTCCTGAATATTTTTTTAAACTTTAAAAAAAATCTCAGACTGCCTCTTGCTTTTGGGGCACTTCAAACAGAAAAGGAGGAGGATAAACGAAAGTCGCATACACAGAGAATTATGTACCATCCATAGTAAAGGATATGCATAATGCAATTCGAAATTTATTAAAAAAGTTATTTACTATAGTAAAATCAAATGTAACTGTTTGATAAAATATAATTCTATTTTAATCTAAAGGGCATTCTATTATCAAAATGGATTTATTTTTAAACAAGAACAGGTAACAGGCAAATACTTTGTAGATATATATATATATAAATTTCCCCTCAAATACATTCCTAAATAAAAAACTTTAAAAATCTGATTTTTAAAATTTTTTTAAAAAGAGTCGGGGGGCCACAACTTATGTACTGACGGGCCGCGTGTTGGACACCCCTAGCCTAGACGTTAGTGATATGATTATTTAAAGTCTTCTCGTATCTCGTCTACCTCGTTATTGCTTTCCATATTTGGTATCTGGGTGCATCTCTTAACTTTGGTATAGAATTTGTGTTGTTGTTCACTACTGTGATTAAATAGTAGTTATTTTGAATATGGCTAATCGTCCTTCCAACTCTCCCATACTAATAGACGTCGTGGGGCGACTCATACAAGGAGAAATTTTTTTTTAATTAATTGGAACTTATCTATATACGGGAAAGATGCTTTATTAGGAAAGATCAAGAGAAAAATAATCAAAAATAAAAAACAAATAATTTCAAAATTTTATTTTGGGAGAAAGGGGAAGAATTTTCGAAAAATTAAAGAAAAAGAAAGTCTTAATTTTGGCTAGATGATTTTAGGCTCAAAATATAATCATTTTGCTGCAATAAAGTCACCAAAAACGATGACCATTGACAAATGAGTACTATATAAGTAGTGAATAGTACTATGTTCACATTGCAACATTTTATAATCCCAGCTCTCTCCCCTCATCGACAATCCAAGTTTTATTCCGTCTGCCGCTTTATATTGCAATGTAATTTCAACAAATTTTTTTTAAGTAATAATTCTAAAAAAAAGCAGCTTTAATTATATATAATCATTTTTTTCATGTAACAATTGAGTACATGTCCCCTCATTACAATAAATGCTAAAAAATGCTTAAAATATATCTGGTTTTTTATTAAAAAAAAATACCGTAAAATCTGGCGTATAACGCCCACCCATACTTTCAAGCTAAAATTTTCAATTTTTAGGTATATTCGCCGTATAACACGCACCCCCTTTTTTACGAAAAAACCTGAAATGTATGTGCACTATGTTCTTATGTTTTGCAGCAATATATTCAAGGTATTATTTCAAGCTTTTCAAAAAATAGTATACTTCTAGTACTACAACCCTTTAAGTTGTAAGATCGTCTTGTAGTTGAATTAATCAGCTCTAATTAACCGGATTTACCGTTTTTATTATTTCCTTCAAAACACATCACTATATTAATAATTTCATTTACAATTAAAAGTCACAACGGGAACTACAGGCAGCTTCGTCCATTTTACGTTCGAGACTCCTCTTCTTCTCTCCTTCCCGCTCAAAGGCCAAAACAGTTCACATCAGCGCCCTCTTTCTAGTCTATCGTGTGCTATGTGTCAAGCCTCCTAGTGTACTATGTGCCACGCCGTTACAGTCTAATTATTTCCTCCCATCCTGGAGAAAACTTTTCACGATAGTTGAGAGAAAAGTTTTACTGTGATACCCCTGAAAAATACTTGACATAGGATCAGTTTATGCAGCAGTAGAGAGTTAAGAATTATTTCTTGAAATCCTTTTCTTTTAAACGGAGCTAAAAAATATTTTTAAAAAAATAACGTGCTAGTACCTGTTCTTTCCGAAATTAGTACCTTATTTTAAGGAAGGCATTAAACTTATCCCTACTAATCTATGTGAACTTTAACAAAAACAAAATATCATTTGGGGAATTACTGCTACCAAATGCAAACTTTAAAATACAAATACAAATATTAATCATCAAAAAATTAACATACAAATATCAAAAAAAATTTAAAATATCAATACCAAAATTTAAAATAAAAAAATTCCAAATATCAAAATACAAATACAAAAGTTTAAAATACTAATACCAAATATCAAATTTTAAAATACCAATACAAAATAGCAAAGTTTAAAATACAAATACAAAACATCAAAAAAATTAAAATACTAATATCAAATATTAATACTAATATACAAATACCAATCATTCTAGACAAAAAAAAAATATAATACAAAGAAAATTCTTATTTTTCCATCAATTCTCATTACAAGTGTGTGTTTTTTTCAAGTTTTGAGGGATACGGCCTTAACTATCAGCATTCTGATTCTGTTTTCCCTTCCGATAAGCAATCTCATAATTAAATGCTTGCAAAATTAAGGACCACCTTAAGAGTCTGGGATTAGTCCCAGTATTTTTCTCTAACCAGACCAAGGGATTATGGTCAGTTTGTCCCTAGTCAAGCCTCCTAGTGTACTATATGCCACGCCGTTACAAAATACATAAGGAGTGTCATTTCTTTTAAATAAACTTTATTTCGATATATTTTTTTTTATTGAAAACAATTATAAAATCCCCGTGCACCACAAAGTATCACACGGGGCTTACAGAAGTAAGTATTAAACACACATTCAAGGGAAATAAACAATTAAAAAAATGAAGTTAAGAAGGATTACAAACAGTTACAACAAATTTACAGAAATTATTGAAAGCACTTCTGGTGGAAATAAATTGGTGAAAATTCGGTGGCCAATTAATGTTGAGTCTCTTGAACGCCAGTCTTATGATCTTTCTCTCTCTGACATACTTGGAACACAGAAGGATCACATGTTCTACATTTTCCTCGCCACCAATATTACAGTCACAGAAAGATGAAGGAGCTGAATTAAATTTGTTCAGGTAGCTTTTGAAATTACCATGACCAGTGAGAAATTGGGTTAATTTGTAGTTAGTGTAAAAATGATGACATGATAGTCTCTTATTAATGGTGGGAAAAAATTTCTTTGTTATGCTCCCCTTATTAGAAATGAGATATTCTTGGTTCCAAGACTTCATCATTCTTTCATTCGTGATCTTCTTGTAAAACGATTTAGGAATATTAACGTCAATGTCAATTTTGCGCTTGGTTGCAGCTTTTGCAAGCCAATCGGCTCGCTCATTTCCAAGAACGCCCGTGTGTCCGCGAACAAATGCAAAATCTATTGAGATGTTTTTATCTCTTAGGCTTTTAAGTTGCTTCTGGATCTCGACGATTATATTGTTAGATGAAGAAATACATTTAAGAGAATCCAAGGAGGAAAGAGAGTCAGTACAGATGAGGTATTCTGAGATGACACTATTTTGCTCAGTGATCCATTTAACGGCGAAATTTAAACATAAAAGTTCAGCTACAAAAACTGTGTATTCATCACGAATTCTAAATTGAAAGTTCTCGGATTCAACACCACTCCTGAATACAACAAATGCGAAACCAACTCTTCCATCAATTTTACTGCCATCAGTATAGCAAATAACAGGGAAATCTTCTGTCACTAAATTGAACAATATTGATGGCATTCCTCTCTGAAGGATGAGGGATAAAAAATGGAGATAGAATACAATCATAATTAGAGATGGAAGAAGCAGAGAGATTTTCCCTAAAAGCAATATCATGAAGAATAGTAATGTCGATATATATTGATGCCTAATTTTCTTCTATGGTCATTTTTTAAAAAAATTTTAAAGCTTTCATTTTTGTACGCGGCGTATAACGCGCACCCTTAAGCCTTTGAGTTTTAATACCTTTGAGTTAAAAGTGCGCGTTATACGCCGGATTTTCCGGTACTTTGAATTTTTCCATAAAAAAAGCCAAGATAATTAAACTTCATTACCCTTGTAGCTGTACTCATCGTATAAAAGGGTTTTTCTTTTTATTACTATTATTATTTTCCCTTCATCTATATACTAAAGAACATTTTTTTCGCATAGGCAGGTTTAGAAATTCTGAAAAAGAAAAAAAAAATCTGCAATCCATTCATGATGAAATTTTCCGGAACTATAGAAAACTATTCCCTTTAAGAACTATTTTAATATTGTTTTATCGTCCGTATTTTAAACACATTAGTGCATGGTAAATCTAAACTCATGTGAAAATTTTAGTAAAATTTACATTCGAAATAATTAAAAATTGAACAAAATAATTTTCATTTACATCAAAATTTCAAAAGGTTTTTAGAAATTTAATATATCAATATCGCGCTACTGTAAATTTTAGAAGGGATGTATGTATTTTCATTTGCCATTACTCGGCCGCTTCGCTGGGTATTTCAAGATTCTATATGCATATATATATATATACACTGCTGGACAACTGCTAAGGACGGATCACAAATTGCTATGTAGCATAACATTAAGCGAGACATGAGGCCTAGTAGGATAAAATATAGTTGCCACACTGTTCAGACATTAGAATAAAAGAATATTTATTGTTCTGAAAGTACAAAAGCTGTGAAACATCTGAAAGAAAAAAATGTTCATTTGATCTGCGTACGGAGAAATGGAACAATGCATCTAAAAGTTAGCAGGCACCTTAAAGAAAGGTATCAATACGAGATATGTCCACCGTGGAGTGTGATGCAACATTCCACACGTCGTACCATACTTTGCACAACATTATCCAGCAGCTGTTGAGGCAATTTATCCCATTCCTCTGTGAGTGCACGGATGAGGGTGTTCTTGTTTGTCGGAGGATAGTTTCGACCAGCAACTTGCCTCCCCAAAGCATCCCACACATTTTCAACGGGGTTTAGATCTGGAGAACGCGCTGGCCATACGAGACGTTGAATACCCTCGCTGTCTAGACAATCCTGAACAGCGAGTGTTCGATGACATGTTGCGTTGTCGTCCATAAAAACAAATCTATCACCGACAGCACCACGGAAAAGACGAACATGAGGAAGTAGAACTTCATCAATGTATCGTTGGCCGTCATAGTCCCATTCGCAACCACATGTAGGCGCGTGCGGCCATTGATCATGATGCCGGCCTACACCATGATACTGCATGTCGGATATCGGTCCTTTTCCTGGATATTTTCTGGACGATAAGCAGTACCACTCTCGCGCCAGATCAGTTGGCGTCTACAATCCGATGACAGACTGAACCTACTCTCATCTGAGAATAGTACGCATTCCCAGTCCTGTTCAGTCCAATTGTGATGCTCACGACACCATTGCAAACGGGCAGTATGGTGCTGTCTGGTCAATGGGACACACACAACAGGTCTGCGTGCGTTTAGTCCTCCTCCCCTCAAACGTCTGGCAACAGTTTTTCGGGCGATCTGCTTTCCTGAGGCAGCAAGAAACTGATTTGCCACCTGCTGAGCTGTTTTGCGCCTGTTCCTTTTTGCTGATAGGACGATATATCTGTCTTCTGCAGGCGTCGTACTTCTAACACGACCTCCCCCGTGCCGTCTACTACACATTCCAGTAGTTTTAAATGACTTCCACAGCCGTGAAACAACGCTGTGAGCGATGTCTAACTCCCTGGCAACATCTGTTATTTTTCGCCTTCTTCGATCTTTCCAATAATTCGGCCACGCATAAAATCATCTATGTGATGTCGGGAAGACATGCCAAAAATTTTAAGTTCGTCTATTAAATCTTTCCTGTAAAACTTTGACTTGAAACAACAACTGTCCACACGCGTCAAAACCTTTAAAGCTCTTATGAACGCTATCACGTGATGAACGGACGTGGAAAAAAAATTTGCATACTCATACTTCTTCTTACTAATATCCCGCACATATTCTAATTTTCCACATTTTGCTTCCTTTCATTTTGTGGTTGCTATGGATGATAGTGTTATCCGTCCTTAGCAATTGTCCAGCAGTGTATATATATATATATATATATATATATATATATAACTCAGTGGCGTAACAGCCCATGAGGGCCAGGGCCCACTGAGCTCATCCAGTATACGTGACCTATGGGCGCTGAGGTGCATGAGCAGATGTCCCGATCAGGTGGTCAGTTTGAAGCGAGACCCCAGTGTTTTAAGTCCCCAAGCAAGCTTGGTCCTCATTTATCGACCCACTGCAGTAATGAAAGGCTGAGTGTATCTCTCCCAGCCCGAGAATAGAACCCGGACCTGTAGTGTGTAAGCGCGATACGCTACCACTCGACTACTGGACCTTATACACACACAGACACACACACACACATATATATATATTATTGATATAGTGTATTTTATTTGTAATATTTAAATTTTTCCTAGTATTATTTTTTCCTTTTCCTTTGTTTCAGTATATAGGCACGTTACAGGTGAAGGTTGGTTAGCCCTAAAACTTGTTTAAACCTGCAATCTTGGTTCCTAAAGCCAGGAGTTTGTTATTGTACTGCTGAGGCTAATATTTCCTATCTTGACTATTTATACTTAGGTTTTATAGCTATTTGTGTATACATATGCGTAACATTCATCAAACAAAACCGAAAAAATTGAGATTGTAAGAAAACCAGACATTCAAGGATATATAAGAAATTAAAATTAGTATAGGATTTAAAATATATATAAAAAATGGATGGTACAGTATTGTAAAAATTACTGACTTAGGATAGCTAATATATAAAATAATATATATAAAAATGGGGTTGAACATATTTTGTGGCCAGCCAACTTTCTCCCTTAATGTTAATAATACTGAGAAAACCCTATTGAAAATAATGGATAGAATGTCTAAATCCATTACATGATAAAGGTAACTTACCTAAAAATTGCGTTAAAAAATGCAGAGCCCGAGCTAAATCCGAGTATAATAAATAAGTTGTTGCCAGATCTGGACCCAAATGCAAATTTAAAGCATGCAAATGGCTGAAGTGTAGCACTAAACAAAAGTATGAAAAAAATAGAAATAAAAAATTAAAAAGAGAGTTTACAAACTACTCGTACCATAACTTTAGTGACACTAGAGTTATATATGAATTAAATAATAATAATAATGAGTAATTTTATCTAATATTAGAATATGAAGGTAACTGTAATTAGGAAAAAAGATAAATTTTTAATAATAAACTATTATCATTCTAAGGAATTTTAATCCTAACTATTTAGAATTTCTTTATTCAAATAATAACTATTAATAAAATTAATTGGGTATTTCTGAATTAAGCAATATTTAGTGAAATGTTAATAGTTTTTTTTTATTTTTTCTGATTTTTTTGAAACTAGAAATTTATTGCGTTGCATATAATTAATAACAATATTTCTGATTATAGAGACATGTACATTGCTCTTCCTAAAGAGGAATTTTTATAATATTGAAATTAAATTCTTCTCTTTTATCATAAATATTAGTAACTATAACATTATCTTTTAATTTGATACGTATATCAAGAAAATTGGCTTCATTGTTGTTACTATTTGTCTGTATTAAATTAAGATATTGTGGATACAAATTGGCGTTAGGTTTAAAATTGTTTTCCTTGCCAAAAATGATTATAATATCTATATATCGAAAAATGTAATATTCAGGATTAGTGATGAAACTCTTTTCAAAATAATGTAAACATAAATTGGCAAGACAGTTACTAGCAGGGCCACCTTTTGGCAAACCTTTAATATGTAGATAATAGTTACCATTATAATATGTATAGTTTTCTTTAAATGCAAACCTAAGTAGAGAGCCAAATCTATCCTAATTAACATTTTTAAATAAATTATCTTTATGTAATTTTACAAGTATATTAATCATATCATCAATATTAATTGAGTTAAAAAGATCTTCAAAATCTAAACTATAGACTGAAGAAATCTTTTTATCTTTCATTTGTTCAATAAGTTCTTTACTATTTTTAAGTATGGCTGTGAATTTAAGATTATTTATTGTAACTTGTAATATTTCTCTCTCATGGTGAATTTTGCCTGATTAGCTGATATATGCTTTAAATCCATTAGTAACTGTTCTAAACTTGACTGGGTCTTTATGAAATTTCGGAGTAAGAAATTGTGCGTGCGTGCATGTGTGTGTGATAATTCCCTCTAGCATCCTTTTAATTAATTCTTTTTTAATAATCTTTAAATAAACTTTTAATTCTTAGATATTAAACTTTTAATTCTAATCTTAAAATCGTAATCAAATGTTAATATTACATCATAAAATCTCTTTCTTACTCATTTTAACCAATCACAGCTCTTGTTACAAAGGAGTCACGCGATCTTCACTGCCGGCATAAAAGCGAAATTCTTTTGTACTCACTCTCTCTTTGTCTTTGTGCTTGTCTTGTGAAATGTCTCTGCTGCTTGTCGCTCCTGTTACATGTGTAGTGTCGTCCATTCCCTGTTAGTATTTACGATGTGATTGTTTGTGTGTCTCACCATGTTTAATAAACAAGATTTCCTGCCACAAAGAACTGCCTCATCAATCCCATCAATATAGATCCTCATAAACAACCAATGACTAATCTAATACAAGTAACCTACATAAGTAGTCCTCATGTATATATACATACATGTATATATACATACTATACTGGATTAATTTGGACAAACATGTTTTTCTTGTTTGAGTTGGTATATGATTACTAGTGATGTCCCAAACCACCTCAAACCTGTTATATGTCTTTAGGTAGTGTGACACATCGACTTTGACTATAATTCATTCCTTTTAGTGTATCAGGAGCTCAGTTGTGAGCCTTTCAGTCTGGCAGCTGGTAATTTCAATTTTGCGTTCTGTATCACACGTGTTACTTTTGCTTGTTCAAAGATGGATATTACTCCGAATAAGCATTCTAAAATAAATCGCTCTCAATGAACATACTTCTATGACTGTAAGAGTTGGCAGTTGGTGAGATCGAATTAAATTCTTCTAGAGTTTTAAAAACATTTCAAAATTCTGTATCATCTTCTCCGAAAGGAAAAGAAAAATGCGAGCTCAAGCGGAAAACTACTCCAAGAATTGATACAATTTTAATTAGAAATAGCAAAATAAATCCAAGAAAGACAAGCATACACCTTTGAAGGGATTTATTGGATAATGGTGTTGAAGGGAGTACCTTAACTGCACGGAAAAGGCTTTTGAAAGGTGGCCTTCAGGCAACAAGACTGAGGAAAAAACTATTTCTAACTCAAAAAATGACATTGAAAAAACGTTTAGCATGAGCCAAAAAATGCCGAAAATGGACTGTTAACGACTCGAAGAAGGTGATTAAGGTGATTATTAAGTGATAAAAAAATTAATTGGTGCAGGGATACAAATCAATCAAGGGAGTTAGACGAAGTGGAGTTGAAACTTTGTCACCGATCATAACCAACATATTGCAAAACACCCTTCTAAACAGATGTTTTGGGGTTTTTTTTCACCACAAATGACCCTGGAAGTTAAATTCCTTTTATCGTATGCGACTACGTTCGGAACCGTGATTTTAAAAAAGCGCATACATGGATAATTTTCATGATATTTAGTGTCACTTAGATTAGAATATATGTATAAAATTGTTTTAAGGACATTTTTACACAAAAAAATTTATTTAAATAAATATTTTGGCAAAAAATTAACTTAGAATAACCTTTTTTCAAAATCTCCTTTTATAAAAAATGCTTCTTAAATAATAATATTTTGCTTATGTAAAGTAAAGACTTCTCTAGAGTGTCTGAACTAAGATTTTTGAAAAATTCACATTATTTTCAGAGTTACTACCAATTGAATTAATTATCGGCGTTTTTTTTTAATTTCTCCTTTCTGTTGTCGTAAAATATCGATAAACCCACTTTTAAGTTATATATTTCAAAATTTCTAGTTGAGCCTCTGTACAGAGGTCTGAGCTACATACAGGCAAAATATTATTATAATAGAAGCATTTTTCACAAAAGGAAGATATTTTGAAAATGGGTCATTCTATGTTCATTTTTTGTCAAAATATTGTACTTATATAATTTTTTAATGTAATAAAATTCTTAAAACAATTTTATATACATTTTCTAATCTAAGTGACACTAAATGTTATAAATATTATCCATTTATACGCTTTTGCAAAATCACGGCTCCGAACGTAGTCGGATACCTCAAAGGCAGGATTTAATTATGTCAAATACATACAAGTATTACACAGTATAATTTGTTCCATCTATGGATACATTTGATGAATATTTCAACATGACTTGGCCCCTTGTCACAATTCGAAATTGGTCCATACTTTTATGAGGGAAAATAAATTAAAATTGCTCGATTGGCCTGGAAATTACCCAGATGTAAATCCTATTAAAAACTGATGATATATTCTCAATAATCGTTTCGCTTAGATGAATCCCGCAACAACAGAGCAAATGATAAAAAGGGCTATACTAGTGTTTTTCCAAGATGATGAAATCAAGAACATGTATGCTACTCAAGTGGAATCAATGCCAAAATGTGTTGAAAAGGTCATTTCTGCATTTCTGCTAAAGGAAGACACACACACACACACACACACACATATATATATATATATATATATACATTTTATTTATATACAAATATTTCAGTATATTTAAGGTATGTAATGATAAAAAGCAGGGATTTTAGAAAAAGACACTTATTTCCTATTTGTCCCAATTAATTCGAACAGTGTAGTAAATATATATTAATTATTGATATTTTAGCATTAAGAATACAATTGTATTGAAAAATATTCTTATAACTCTGGCTTCTTCATTTAAAAAGGACAGAACTTCTAAATAATAATTTTTAAAATTGAAGTAGATTTATCTCTTGCACTCTCGTAACCCCCTCCCCAAGTGGATTTCCGCAAAGCCCCCTTTAAGTGGATCTCTACTTAAATAAATATGTTTGCCTAGTTTCAAATCTAAATCTAATAGTTCAAAAAGAAAAATTTCTTTATCAATAAGCTTCGGTAACTTCCTCTGCGAGTCGATTTCCGTAAGAGCCGTTCTTAGTGAATTTCATTTCAATAAAAGAAACAAAGATATAAAAATTCATTATAAGTCTTATTAAATTTATTAGGTGCAGTAGTTAATCTTCGCTCCCCCATAGGAGTCGATTTCCGTAAAATCCTTTCTCAACGGATTTCCTTTCAACAAAAGTAACATGCATACCAAATTCATTACGGTAAGTAGTAGTTCGAAAATGGGATTTTTTTCATCAATATACCGCAAAAGATTCGCTCCCCCATAGGAGTCAATTTCCGTTAAATCCGTATATAGTGGATCTATATTCAACAAAAGAAACATGTTTACAAAATTTCATGTCTGTAGGTCTAACAGTTCAAAACTGGCAATATTTATCATAAACGCTCCTTTGCCTCTCTTTTTTAGCCGATCGCTACTCCATGAAAGAAACGTCATGTGTCTGAACGCTTCTGTAAGCAGAAACTTTGTTTTTGTTTACAATCACTCTGTACTTCGAATGTAGCTCTCCTAGCTTGAAGGTGCCAGGCCTAATAATAATGGATAAAATAAATGTTAAGTTTTTATTTGCTTAAGAACTGCTCTCCGTTATTCATGTCTTGCATTTAATATCTGAGTACATTATAAAAACTCCAGTCATCTAACAAGAACTTGTAGTATACACATGATAATACAAGTTCAGCTATTTTGGAGACCAAAGATGGGGCAACGCATTATTGAGCAGGTGCACATGTTTTGGCTGTTCCAAAGCTTCCATTTTCAAACATTTAATTTCTAAAGAATATTTATTGCTTCAATTGAATTCATATTCAAATATTTCTGTTTAATTCTTGTGGTGTTCAGTGCTTGATAATAACTAGGAATTTCCTGGAATGTTCATTCTGAACTCTAAATTACAAGGTCCATTGTCATTAGCTTTTGAATAGGCGTTGAATAGGCGTTTTCTTTTGGGCGTCTGGACTGTAAAACAGTCCTCAATCCCATATCGTGAGAGTCTATGATGTTGGGCATGGCAAAAGTGGTATTTTCCATTCTGCTGAGTGGCATGATGGCGATTGGTCGGGCGATGGAATCCGGGAGGCGTGGCTATGGTTCTTCATCTGGGCATTAGCTCTTGCGTTGCTCTAGAATGCTACGTTAATAAAACAAAAACAATTATTATGAATTCTAGAAACAAGTGCCTGTAATGAAATGTAATCCTAATGCAAGGAATCACGAAAACTTAAGTTTTCTAAATAATTTACTATTGCATAATGTTCTTAAAACCAAATGTACCTTAAACTGTTTACTCGTTTAATGCTGCGTGTGCGATTTCTATAAAACATATTTATTTCCTAAATATCATTTATTAATTTCATTGAATTTTACAGATACATATATTTCACTTCTTAGATTCAAATTAAAGTAGTCAATAAATTCGTTACTAATATCTAATGTTATTTTTTAAATGAGACAATTTTTTTAAAAAATTTTGATTTTGCTTTTTTCATTCAGTTTCTGCTACTAGTTCACTCTCTCCTTATATTTATTTATTCAATTCCTACTATTAGTTCACTCTCTCCCTATATATATATTTATTTTATATATATATATATATATATATATATATATATATATATACATATTTTCAAATCTTTTTTCAAATTTTCAATCGTTAATAAAACACTTTCTATTTATCCATTCAAGTTCAAATACATTTTTAAAACTTTTAGTGGATGACACTTGATGTTAATACAGTTTTTTAAAGTATTAATTCATTAATTAAATTAAAAAATGAATAAATAGTAACAAACAAAAATAATGCTCCAACAGCATTTATAGAAAGGAAAATCGTTCGTTGTGTCCCTGTAACGCAATGGATAGCGCGTTAGACTTCTAATCTAAAGGTCTTGGGTTCGAATCCCAGCTGGGATGGCCTTTATAAATGATTTTAATTACATTGCCGAATTTTTGAGAATGGTATTTCCTTTTTATTATATTATTTTATTAGAATAATTAAACTTAATTAATTAATAAATATTAACAAACAAACAAAAAAATAGTCCAGCACCATATATAGAAAGGAAAATGGAAAATCGCTTTCGATTTTGTCACTTAATATTGCGATTCTGTCATATGTTTATTCATATTTATATTATTGTAACTATTTAATAAAATTGACTAAAATAAAATTTTCTTTGTTGACCTTAGTAAGAATTGACTTAAATTTTTTTATATTGCTTGTTTTTAAACAGATTTCACGTGCATTTTGCTTAAAATTAACTGACGGCAGTTAGAGACCCGTAATTCAGAATTTGCTTAAAAG
Organism: Trichonephila clavipes; assembly: GCA_019973935.1. Lineage (NCBI taxonomy): Eukaryota > Metazoa > Arthropoda > Arachnida > Araneae > Nephilidae > Trichonephila > Trichonephila clavipes. The sequence continues at coordinate 69,677 of BMAU01018221.1, forward strand.
GAATAAAATTTTGGAATAAACTTTCAAATGTATAGCATGCGACCGAGCTTCAAGTCGAAAAAAAAGTTGGAAATTTTGCCAATAGAGGCCGCTGTTCTGTTGAAACCATACGTAACAGAGGAGCTCATGCAATTCCACTACATCCCACATGGGCAGCCATTTTCCCTGAGCCATTATACTCACTTTTCAACAGCCAATAGGAAGATTCGCTCTTCCACTCAGATTCCTCACTGCAAACTTTTCGAGATGTCAAGATCCATGCCTCGAAGCCCCGCTACTGGCCTGCCGCCGCTCGTCCAATAGCAATGACCTACTATCAAACATGAAAACTCTACGATCAGCCATGCCTTAAAAGTACTTTTGCCAGATATGGCATTATGGGTTCTTCGAACCCAGATGCCCGAATAAATTCCTGCGGATTCCCGCAGAATTTCACGACGTAAATAGTGGCTATAGTCGGAACAAATCATTCACCTGTAGTGAACATTTAGCTCAGTGATTCTCAACCACTGTGCCGTGGCAATGCCTCGGCAACCTTCCGTGCTTATCTGAGAGAGGACAACATCCATCTGCATTTGACATTCAGTGGTCAACCTTGTGCATTATTTTACACAAAATTCTGAAGTTATATTTTTAAAGAGGCATACCGTGCAACAATTGAAACCGCCACCAATAATCCTCGTGTTACTTTTAAGTGCGATATTGGTAAACACTTACTCACTCAAAAGAACACCGATATATTACAGCAGGGATGCCAACCCAAATGACCTCGCGGGCCACTTCGGAAGAACTTAGCAATCCCGCGGGCCGCATATAAAAATATATATCTTCAATTAAATTTGGATACATTACAAACATTTGTTGAAGTGAAAATTTGAAAAAGACTGATATATTATTATTGTTTTCATTGTTTTTTTAGTATAAAAGTATAGATAATATAAAAATAATAATGCAATGATCAAATAATGTTTAATTTATTTAATTAGTGAGATATCTGTTTCTCAACTCTTTCACTTAATTTTTGCAAGTCGATCTCAATGCATCGTGCGTTAAGTTTGAAAGCGATTTATGTTTAATAAATTGCAATAATTAAGAAAAAAAAGATATTCGCAGTAACAGAAGTAACGTGATAAAATGATAACAGTTATGGGATTTATTTTTTACAAAAAAAAAACTCTTTAAACAAAAAATATTGTACAAAATAGTCGAATTTTTTAAAGTTGTAAATAATCTCGTGGGCTGCAAAATTATTCAAGGTAGGCTGCGGGTTGGACAGCCCTGTATTACAGCATTCGAATAAAATAGGAGGCATGTTAACAACGATGCCACATAGGATTTAAATTTTTTTACTGTACTTTTAGCAGTTCATGACTGAAGTGAAATGAAATGTCAACTTATTCATTTTGTTCTGTTTTCAAATTTGATTTCCACTGGAAAAATTCGGCTTTGTATATAGACTTCGTTTACGGAGAGGAAAATAAATTAATCTAAAGATCTTATGCACATTTTTTATCCCATTATCTTTGAGTTTCTCCACTAAGAATTGTCGGAGGACCTAATAGTGAGTAAAATTACCAAAATGATTGGAAAGGGCATAGAATATTCATTCTTTACAAAGTAAAATTTTCAACCGTGTAACATTATTAGATGAGGATATATGCAACTTATGGAGAAAGCGTGATGAGATTCAATTAATAGAGGAATAGCCTGGTTATAATTTTATTCTATAGCCAGAGAGGCCAATGAGGATTGATATTTGTCTTTATAATAACAGGACACCTCAGTTCTTTTGTAGAATTAATCAGTGTTAACATAACTATTTCCAGAAGTTACATAAAAATATGTATTTCTAAGAAAGAAGTTTGTTTGACTAGACAATTTTTGTATCATATTAACCATTAATTAATTCCACTAAACTTTGTTTGATAATTTTTGAGAATAATCGCTCAAACACACACACATGAAAATTCGTTTAATTTCGAATAATAGTGAAACTTTGATATCCTCAATATTTACAATCCTATTGTTTTTTATACTGAAGTCATACATTGGAACAGTTTTCTTAACTAATTAAAATTCCCACCTTTTATTTTTAGAGATTTTAATTCCTACACTTGCACTATTTTGAAACATGACACATTTCTAAGCTAAATACTCTTTTTGTTGAGTGAATCATTGGCTAAATGTATTATTTGAATTGTAACACATAAAGTTAATAAAGACAATCTAGTTGATTTTTTTTTCAGAAGAAAATCCATTCGTCATGTTTTTCGAAGAAAACGCGATTTCTAAAATTGCTTCTACAAGAAAAACACAAAACTCGTCACTTCTAAAACACAACAGTGGGGAATCTAATGTGAATGCTTTAGGCTGATGAAATAACGATCTCCATTTCTCTCAAACAAATTATTTTCATATTTCGGACAATCGCATTGAAATATTTTCAGTTGTACACTCATTCACAGAGCAATCATTTCTTTCTTACCACTTTCATTGAAAAGGTGAAATATCCATTCGTCGAGCTTAAAAAAGAAAACGTGGTAAAATGAAAACGGTGGTTGCCCCACGTGCAGAAGCAAACAAGGTCAGAAATGGAAATGACCACTGTCCAAAGGGATGATTTTGTGCTCGACTGGTTTTAGGGTTATCATTTAACTTAGCCTAAAACTGGACAATTTGGCAGGATTGCCATATTGTAAACTTAATCTCCAAATTTTTTGGCACCAAAAAATTTGTTACCAAGAAGTTTGCCCTCTAAGGATTCACCTCTTAAAAAATATACATTGCTATAATCCAAAGTAAAGATTACAAAAAGTAAATTAGACTGAAATTATGAGTTAAGTTCTTAACTGTCTTATTTAACATGTATTTCTGTAGAAAATATCAAATAATTCAACAAGATATAGATCTTACTAAATTATTTGACAGCTGTGTATGGTGAAAAAATAGTTATAAAAGATTTAATAACTTAAAGAAAAACTATAGGAAGGTGTGTTAAATGAAATCTTACTCTTGCATATTAATATCACTGCTGCCAAATTTTGGAAATTCAAATATGCCTTAATATCATAACAGCAGCAAAAATAGATTCTGGTGTGTTTTATTTGAAAAAAAAAGCAGCTAGTCTGATTTTTGGTGGAAAGTAGCTGGATTTGCAGAGCACAAATTTGGCTGTGATGACATTAATGTGTGAGTACCCATATAGTTCATCACTTCCTTTTTTAATTGAAAATACGCTGGTTGCTTAAAAGATAGATGGTATCATTTTAATGGACTAAATTCATGTGACGGCAGTCACATGATAACTCAGTCACGTGTTTTCAGCCAATCAGTTCATAAATTAATTTGATGTCATAATTATATCATAAATGTAATCACACGTTTCCAGCCAATTAGTTCATGTGCTTCACTGTTGCCAACTTTTACTTTTTGCTAAAACTTTCTTATAAAAAGTACATATTTGTCAAAGATATAATAATGAACATAGTTAAAAAAATGCATTTAGTTTAAAAGTATTTGTACAAGGTAAACTCTTTTTTTTTAATTTTGAAAACTGTTTGAAGAATTTTAACACACGTGAACTCTACCCAATTATCAAATTTTAAATGTTATCTAAATTTTACAAGTTGAGCAACTAGTATGTCAATTTTTAATCAATGTGAAACTCGCAATTACCGTTATCATGTGACCATCATGAATTTAGTCCATTGTGTGATAGACTTTTACATTCCCAATAAACTGTAGGAGTGAGGTGGTGATGAATTGGACATGAAAGAGTATAGAACTGGGTGGTTGAAGAAGAAAGGTATGAGTTGGTTGTTACTATAAAAGTTGCTTATTTAAAATATTAGTGTGAATTTCAATAAAAATTATTGAGTTTGGCATGTCATTAAATTAGATTTAATGTTAAAAGGGCTAAACAAAGGAATCATGAAAAAATCTTCTGCAGCATGTATGGTCTCAAACTCTTATGTAATATTTTATTTAAAAAAGATCACCACAGTTGCTTGAATTCAGAGTTTGTATTAAATTACTCTTAAAAACATTTAAAATATAAGAAATTCGAGAGTTACTTCCTTAACAAATTACAACTGATTGGGTAAAGTAGTGGAGAAAATTGACTGTAAATCCAGGAATAACACCTGATAGTGAATTATTTGCTACAGATTTCATTGCTATTTGACGTTAATTCTGATTTGGTTTACTCTGTTTCTTTGTGGAAATTTAAAACTTATTTGTTATGGCATAAAATTTGAAAGAAAGAAAAAAAATGGACTACTCCATCACTTCTGAAAGTTTATCTTCAATTTGAAACCCAAAAGTCACTTCTGTCACAATATTGAGAAAAAAAGATGAAAGAAGGAACCTAGGTTAATGATGAAGAACATTCTAATATATTATTTGGAGTGCTTTTTTAACAGTAATTTGTATGGAAAGACTCATTACCACCTGTAGAGAAAGGTTATCAAAATTTAGCACTAGTTACCTACCACCAGATACTTTTCAGTTGGAATAAGAATTTTATTAAATTAAGTATTGTATTTATCATATGTTGAATACTTTTACATGAACTTGGAAAATAATTTATATGAAGTATCACTGTTTTTATTGAACATGTTTATATTTAAAAAAATTTCTTGTTATTCAAATAAATTTACTTTTTTTGTAAAATAGTATAAAAACTAATCATGACTTTTTAGTTATTCATTTTTTTTCATCTATGAACTTTTAAAGTTCAAATTCAAAACATATTCCATCTATTTTTCTTTTAATTATAAGCAGTTCTGTAATATATTTCTGCAAAAAAAGTTCTATCCTTCTTCTAATAATATTTCTGTCTATCAGTAACTGTAAATAACTTCGTAGCCTGAATATTATTTGATGTCTTAGAAAATGTTTGTTCTATTTAAAATTCACATATATCTTTTAAACAGAATAGAGTACAAATGAAATGTGTAATAGTTTATTTCATTATGTTCATTTAATTTTCTTCTTTTTTTAGTTTTATGATCCTAAAATTTATCACTTTGAAGTTCCATCTCCTAACATTCACACTCGTACACCAGTCCAAGTCAATGGACAAAATGAAAGAGAAGTGTCTTTATATTCTGTTTCTTATGATGTCCACAATATACTCACTACATTTAAAGTTCGAAGATCTGATACAGACACTGTTATGTTAGTAATAAGTATTTTCAATTTTCTTTATGTTATAATTAAGTATTCAGCTTAAATTTTTCATAAAACTATTGAGAATTTTTAAAAAAATTTTTTATATTGAGAACAGTTATTTATAGACTTTCACTCTCTCTCTCATCCATTTATATTTAAAGTAGCGGAATATTTCGAGACTTTTAATGATGACTAAATTATTTTCTTCAGATTTTAGAAAAAAATAATGTGTATTAATTTTTTCCAATATTCTTCATAATTTTTTTGTTTGAATTAGTAATTAGTTTTGTTTCTACTTTTGTCATGAGAAAACAAAAAAGTATGGACATAATTTTTTGTGAAATTGTGATAAATGTTAATTGAAAGTAATTAAAGTAATCCTTTAGACTCCAGGACCATATTAATGAAAGTGAAACTTTTCTCTTCAAAATCAAATTTATCTCAATCCACTAATATTTTAAAAATACAATCAGTGCTTTTTAATTTATGTCATTTTCATGTAAAGATATATCATTGTTATAACAAAACCATGTAGAAAACTATTTAAATTTTTAATTTTGTAAAGAACAAGTACAGAGTTGATTTAAATGAATGCTATTGATAAATTTATGCATATTTTTTGTAATGTTACCTTTGAAATTATTTATTGTAAATTTAATTATTTATAATTGTGTTTCAGATTCGATACATCAGTTGGTGCCCTCTTATTGTCAAACCAATTTCTTGAGTTGACAACCAAATTAGCTTCTTCAAATGTATATGGATTCAAACAACAGGAAAAAATACAGCCCCAAAATGGATTTCATGCAGAAATATTTACTATGTTCACATCAAAGTCTGAAGTAAGCAATTAGTGTATATAATCTATGTTAATATTAGTATATATAATCCATGTTAATATTAGTATATATAATCTACTTGTTAAATATTTTTAAAATTATTTTTCAGGTTTCTGTGAATCACTTTCAGTAAAAATAAATATAATATATCACTTGTTGAAACATAAAATTTAATTTATGAAAATAATTTATATTAATAAATGCTGGTAAAATGCTATACAGAAACATATTAAAGAATAAGCAGATTAAAAGGAAGTAAGAGTAAATGGTTCATGAATAATTTTATGGGCAAATTGTATTAAATAAAAATATTATAAATTATCTAAATCTCTGTATTTACAAATTATTAAAAATGTTATTGTTAGAACAGGGGCGGCTCAGGGCTGGACAAACCGGACCCCTGCCTGAAGCGGCAAATTTTTAAGAGTGGCATTTCGATCGAATTTGAGAGAGAAATATTATTTTTTGTTACAAAGAATTATATATAATTTCTGAAATATTATTGGGTGAGAGTTTGGTATTTTATTAGCGTATTTATTTTCTTAATTAGTACTCTGTATGTTTAATGCCAGTTTTCTTTTGTGTTGAAACTTGAAGGGTTTAAAGCAAGAGTACATGTTAAATCATGAAATTCGATATGTTTACTCATTTTTCTATGGTAACTTTCTCCCCAGCCCTAAGTGAGATCACAAAAGACATTCCTTTCACCTTTGCAATGTCCGCTATCCAAAAAAGGAAAGGGGTAGTAATAGTTTTCACTAGATAGAGAGCCATATGAGATGTTTTATTTTAGTCTCGAGTATAGTTACTATAAGTTAAAATTCGTGCTTGTGATCCCCACCATCAGTACACTCTTTTTCGTAGAAATTGGCCAGCTGAAATGGGCGATTCCTTCTCTTACATTTTACTCATTTCAAATAATAGGTTTCAAGGTAATTACTGTAAAATCCAGCGTATAACACTGTTTAACTTTAGAGCTGCGCTTTTTGATTTTAAGATATATTCGTCGTATAATGCGCACCCCCTTTTTTAGGAAGAAACTTGAAATATACGTATACAACGCTTGTATGCTTTGAAGTCATTTGTTCAAGGTATTATTGCAAGCTTTTCAAAAAATAGAATACTAGAAACACCACCATTTAAGTTCATAAAAAACATAATTTCTTTTTAAAAAACCAGTATTATGATATATGTAATTTTTTTTCTATGCTCATCTTTTTTCCGTTTTTCAAGCTCTCATTTTTATACCCAGCGTATAACGCACACCTGTAAATTTCTATCTTATATTTTCTGCTAAAAGTGCACGTTATAGGTCAGATTTTACGGTATGTTCTTAATTTCGAATTATTTTGTATTTTTTTAAGACTTAATATATATAATTGCTATGCTGCCTTTTTGTTCAAAAAAGTTATTCTAGTTTTATAGGTGTGTATTGCTGCAAAACTACTAGAGCCGGCCCTGGTTAGAAAGATTTATTTTATGTACCTAACAGTGATAAGTTTATTCCCACTCTACTTTGTGGGGGTAAGGGGAATATGATGCCTTTTTGGATAGTTTCATAAATGATTCATTGTAAAAATTTACTTTTATTAAATCAATTTAATATAACAAAGAACATTTTCTAAGAATTAAAAAAAAAAAAAAAAAGAAAACCTATCTTTTCAAATGCGGGTATTATCTTTTAAGAGACAGGAAACACCAGCAATTATTTGCGAATTAGAATGTCATCATTTTTAGATGTAAAATCTGGATTGAACTTGCTTAAAGTCCCATGCCTTAGCTTTTATACAAACAAACAAATTTGATGCTTGGAAATTCAACAGTTGATTGTGTAATTAAAATAAATGGTATTATTTATATTATTAAGGAAGCAATCAATTGCAGAATTTATATTAGCAAATTTAAAATATACATTGTTAAAAAAAAATTGGCTTCATTTCGATTATGGTTCCATTTAAGGTATCATTATAATATTTAAAAAAATATTTATCTGCAACATATATCAGAAATTTAACCTTTATATAAAGTTATGTAACTTTATATACATAATTCTTTATATTATTGTTTTTTCCTTTCTGAAGGATGGAAAATCATCTAATATCCATCCAATGTATATGTGTTTGGAAAATGATGGAAATGCTTATGGAGTACTATTACTTAATAGCAATGCAATGGGTATGTTATCTAATGTTGTATTGTTTTATAGAATTTTATTTATTGGACTACTTATTTATATAAAATTATATATTTTATAGAAGTGTTACTTCATCCATTGCCGGCTGTTACTTTTCGCACTGTTGGTGGCATATTAGATTTTTACATATTTTTGGGGCCATCTCCAGAAGAAGTCGTACAGCAATATACTGAGGTAAATTGATTTTAAAATATTTGTTTATGTGTTTTTATCATGGCACATTTGTTTAAAAAATTTAGTTTTGAAATAAAACTTTCATTAAAATTTAAGTATCTTTTTATCAATAATTTTTTTACTTTAATCTATAAATCAAGGGAATTTAAAAAATGCTAAAAGAAGTAATTAATTACACAAATGTAATGTAACAAAATGTGTGTTATTAAGGTGTTTTTAAATAATTATTTTATGTATATTTGGGTCCTCATATATAAAATTATAACAACTTTAGCTTGGTTATCATTTAGATATGTTTCGAAACAAACGAACTAGTATTTATATGCATAAGAATTTAATGTTATCTTCATTGAGGTCCCCCTAACATAGCAATACTAAAAACAAAAGAAATATAATTAGAAAAAATCAATGCCTATTTATCAGCCAAAAGCTCAGGCTGATTGAAACAGTTTTCACACCTTTTATTTCATTAATTTTTAATTCTATTTTAAAATCCTTCAATTGCATTAAATTTGCTGAGATGCCAAATGTGTTTCATGTTAGATGTTTCTGTTTCATTTGGTTAAATTTTATTTGGATTAATTACAAAATTTCTCTTTAATATTACTTATAAAAAATTATATATATATATATATTAATAATACATTTGTATATGAAAAAATATATTGCCTTTAGCAACCAATTACTCTTATAGTCTAAGAGCCAGTGAGCGGCTACCTGCATGTATTTGACCAGGCTTGGGTTTTTGTACATTGAGGCCCCTATACCTACTGTACATGAGATGGGACTTCACTAAGCCCAAAGTGGTTGACGCGGTTAGTGCGCAGGTGAGACAGGTATCGATTTTTTTGTAATTTTAAATTCATTTGACGATGTTTGCCGTTTTGGTATTCTAAAATATATCATTTTCGTGAACCGAAAATAATAATGGCAGAACATTACCTCGCGTTCGACACTGCGGCAGACAGTTTTGAAAGTATTAAAAAAAATCATTTTTGAAAGTAATTGAAGAGATCTGCCATTGTTATATTTTACTTATTATAGTTTCAAAAACTTATATTTATTAGGGCAGAAGTATTCATTGCGGACAAGCATCAGCAAATAACAAAATCTGAGTTCCTACTCGGCTGGATGTCTATGTATTACGATAACTGTTTTACATCAATATAATGTATTTATGATTTATTTAATCGCTGTATTTATTGAATAATTTTAAATATTAAGGTATATTGAGGTAAATTTAATCGCTGTATTTATTGAAAAATTTCAAATATTAAGGTATATTGAGGTAACATAGATATTTATATTCATTGATCTTCATTCATCATCATCCGGGTAATGTTCATCATCGTATAAATCATCTTCATCATCAATTGAGTCAGATTCTGTAAAAATTAAACGTAAATTTTAAATTGTCAGTTGTTTATAAATAGGTTCGCACATATTTGATAAAGAATTGATTTTTATGAACTTACCAGGAATATTGGTGATTAAGTCACTGACAAAAGATGGAAGTTGATCTCCTTCGAACCATTTGAGGATAAATGTATTATCCTGCTCAATCCAGCCATACTCCAATGGTTCCAAAGTTGAAGGTTGTTTTTTGTAAGCATTTTTCCAAATAGTAGAAATATAATGAGCTCTCAGAAATTGCTGATAAAGTTCACTCTTACACTGTGGTATTGAAGTTGCATCAAAATGTTGCACTTTCTTGGTGAAATTCTCATGGACGTCTGAAGCTTTGTAGCTGCTAACAAATAGTTGGAACCTTCCATCATCTACGTCCTTGGATTTTTTGGCATTGTAGAGCTGACAAGTAAACTGTTGAATAACATTAAATAGGTCTTGTAATTAGCCCTCAGTTAAATCTTCGTCACCAATAGTAGCAAATGCTTCTTGAAATATAGTATTTTTTTTTAACACAGAGAAAGGTCTTTTCTTTCCTTTATTGAAAAAAGCAGGATTAAAATCACATCCGGTGAATGCATGGAATCCAATTAAACTTTTGGCTAACAACCAAGCTCCGTATAAATTTTTGTTATGTCAATATACCTTTCATTGTTTCCAGTTCCATTGAGCATCCAAATATTGGAATTAGAGTTCTTCAAGTTTTTCATATTACCAATCGTTTCATATTAGTCGCTGGCTAGTTAAATAATCAGGCAATTTTGTTTTAGTTATTCCTAAAATTTCCTCTCTCAAAATAGCAGCAGCTGCTTGCAAGGTATCTTGGTCTTTTAGGTGCGCAAATAATGAGTCGTCAATATTTGATATGCCCTTAGAGCAACAACTTTTTTTTTTTGTTCGACATCAAAATTTGAATTTTATCATTAAATTTCTTGTGGATTTTTTCTTCTAAATAATGCGCGGCAAATATTGATGCTACATCGGAGCCTTCACTCAATTCTTTAAACATTTCGAGATATTCTTTGTGCAAATATGACAGAAAATAACAATGTCCCCGTTTTATAACATTCTCCTCAATTAAATTACAAATTTCTCTATAAACGGTTTCATGTGTTTCTCGAGAAATATGCCATGAAGTACGGACAGGACTTTTTACCAGTGACCGTTTGTGATTTCTAAAATTTTGTCGACAAACATCATGATAGTATACTTCATCAGAAGCAACACTTTGTATTTTTACCAAAGTTTCATTGTAAATTTCAGAATCCGGTTTAAACTTTGATAAGATATTTATTTGAAATTGATTTTTTTTGTAAGTACGTAATGGCTCATTCTTAGACTTGAATTGTTTTGTTTTTTTTTATTACAAAAAAAGCACAAATCCGGGTTTCCTGTAGCCACAGTATCAGAATTCTGAACAGTTAATGGTTCTGCTGAATCTTCGAATTGTATTTCCTCGAACGACTGATCTACTGCGACGTCAATATTTTTTCTACAACTTCATCTGTTTTAGGAATATTCACATCATTCAAAATAGAATCCTGTACCATTGTATCATCAATTATTGAACTATTAGCTGATGTTGATGGTTGTTCAATCGCAGACGAAGATGTACTTTGTAATGGAATTTCTTTGTTGGCATCTGCCAAAAAATTTTTTTTTCAAAGCTGTAAACGTCTTATAACAACTACTATGATAGCCTGCTTCAAAAATGTCTTCCGGTAAAATTATATCATTGTACTTTAAGTTATGAAGTTTTCGTAACCTCAAAATATTTCGACATTTTACCAAAGTCTCTTTCGAAAATATTAGAAGTTTTTCAGTTTTTGATATGGTACAAAAAAACACACTGCACTTTATTTATTTCACTCGACATAATGTCAAATACATTCAATAATTAATAAGCCAATGAACAATATAAAATAAAGCAACACTATCAATTTTTTTCACGGAACACGAGGCATCTACATGAAGGTTGCCAAATATACTGAAAACATCTGACTAAAACCGTTAGAGTTGGGACTACAATAGAGCCCTCTCGGTATAAATCCTATATTATTCAAATGGTAGAAAAAGTACTATAAGCTAGAATGAGTACAATAGTAATACTTGAGAGAAAGAAGAAGGATAGCTATATGCAGTCAATGCATGCATCTGGCCGAGTAGGAACTCAGATTTTTTATTTGCTGATGCTTGTCCGCAATGAATACTTCTGCCCTAATAAATATAAGTTTTTGAAACTATAATAAGTAAAATATAACAATGGCAGATCTCTTCAATTACTTTCAAAAATGATTTTTTTAATACTTTCAAAACTGTCTGCCGCAGTGTCGAACGCGAGGTAATGTTCTGCCATTATTATTTTCGGTTCACGAAAATGATATATTTTAGAATACTAAAACGGCAAACGTCGTCAAATGAATTTAAAATTACAAAAAAATCGATACCTGTCTCACCTGCGCACTAACCGCGTCAACCACTTTGGGCTTAGTGAAGTCCCATCTCATGTACAGTAGGTATAGGGGCCTCAATGTACAAAAACCCAAGCCTGGTCAAATACATGCAGGTAGCCGCTCACTGGCTCTTAGACTATTATGCAATGCATAATTGTTATTTAATCATGTGAAATATTATTTCTGTCCGTTATTGAGAAAGTATAAAATAATAATTGTACTTTTGAGTATATGTTAATACATTTTTTAAAATTTACTTGAAAATAATAATTATATATATTCAAATTTAAATCATTTACATTTATCAAGGAAATATAAAATGTTTTTTGATATCACATTTTATATGTTTGTTATGAAAGAATTAATCATTAAAGATTACAAATTCTTTTAATTAGAAAGTAAATCAAAACCACATGTAAGAGATTATAATATATTTATGTTTTATTTATAAACTAAGTATAGCATTCTTGGGAGAATATGATAATTATTTGTATTACTGATATATTTATTTTAAATCATCAATAGTATTTTAATTTTTTTCCTTAAGCTTTTCTGTAATTTTCAAGGGTTTCTATGATGCACATTATGTGAAATATATTTGTAGGCTATTGGTCGCTCATCTATGCCTCCTTATTGGTCTCTCGGTCTTCAGATTGGCAGATCATCTTATCAATCCATAGAAGAAATAGAAAAGTTTTTGGATGAATTTAAAGCAAAACATATTCCTGTGGTAAAATTTCATAAATGTTTCTCTTTTTTCTCTCTCTTTTTGAAGTGAAATGTTTATGCACTGTTAGTTTTTGAATTTTTGTATTATTTAATATACTCATATTATTCTTCATTTGATATTATGAAAAATAATTCTAAATTTAAAAATGTTTTTGATATGCCATAACTGTTATTGTTTGTAGGGGGAAAAAGCAGATGTAGTATCAATAAAAACATGATAAACAAATCTTTTTACTATTTTGAAATCACCTTGGTTCTTTCATCTTGTGTAAGCTGTATATTGGGATAATAGATTTTGTAAAAATTCCATTTGTGAGAATTAGTTATACTGAACTAGTGATAGATTCTCATACATTGTTACATAGAGGTTACATGTTTTAATTCCACGGAATAGCTTCACATATTGTCTGTACAAATTTAAAGGGATTGTAATGTATCGGATTTCATCTTTATTGACTATTCATATCAAATTTGTAGCTCTATAGCTTGCCATGTAGTTTTCAGCTCGTATCACTTCTAAATAAAAATGGTTCAAACAGTTGATTACATAGTTATGGAAAGTCCTTTTTAAGAAGAACAACCTTTTAGAATTCATTAAAAATGATTATACCATAGTATTCATTATTAACCATTTGTATATAAATAAAATTATATGACTGAAAATATGAATATCCAGGTAGATAGCATTTAGTCTTATTGATGAATAGTTTTATGTTGCAGGATGACTCAGATCAGTGAGAAATGATAATTGTATTAATATGGCTAGATTAGATATTATCCGTGAATCTGTTGTATCAATGGTTATTAAAAATGCATCAAAATATTTTTAACTGCATTAAAAGTGTAATTTTAATTTTTATTTTTGAAAGATTTGGTATATACCTTGTAAAATTTAATTTGGTCTACGCTTTAATTTATAAAAGTAAAAATACACATATTTTCTCAAGTATTTATATTTTAATACATTTCAATTTATATCAGCTCTAATGATTTTTATTGGAATTAATTTTAAAATTTGGTTTAGTTTGATGATGTTATTCATGAGACTGTCACTTTTACAAGTTTTAAGCCTAGCAAGCTTCCAAAAATTTTTAAAACTATTGTTGATGCAAACTTTTTGAATATGTTTCTTTGTTTGACAAAACTTATTTTCTTATTATTTATGTAGCCTATTTTAATGTTTATTGAGTTATATTTTTTTGAAAGTTTACTGTGGAGATCTCATCTGCATTTAACAATCAGTAAAGGAGAGGTGTATAAGTGCTTGATGGCTATCTTTATAGGGAATCTTTTCAGCTCAATTGTTTAATCAAGAGAATAGCACAGCTGTAGAGTGGCAGTTTCATGATTCAAATTAAGAATTCTAGCCATAGTCTACAGCAGAGGTTCCCAAAGTTTTTTGCCTCATTGACCCCTTGACAGCTTTTTCGGTTTGGGATAGACCCCTACTTACCTAATATTAAATTTTTGAAAATTCATCAACTTAAATGTGTTTTTGACAGCAGGTACAGAGCTATTTACTTTAAAAGATTTAGATTTTTAACTATAGTGAAGTATAGTGTGTAAAACTAAAGAAAACACATGTTAATTAATTAACTTTTTAATTAAACTTTACTTTAAGATCTTTGATAATGCCTATTCCTAGTGTCTAATTCTTGTAATCTGACATTTTTTTTTCAAAGTGACCATATGAATTCATTTCCTATTGTGTTATTACGATAATCAAAACATTCTCAAACCTAGTTTCAAATTCTAAAAAAAAGTACACTTAAGTGTTGAATGTAGGTTAAAAGTCTTTTTCCTGGCAGATTGTCTGTGACAATGGAGTAATTGGGAAAATTTGTGACTTCCAAAATTATACTCCTTTAGCTTAATTCTGGCAAGAAAGGCTGAAAAATGGTCCTTTTTTAATAAAATTTATGCTGTCGCCTTGTAACTGCAAATTAGACTAATTAAATTAAGTAAATGAATCTGTTAAATACTTAAGTCTGGTTTCCACTTGATTAAAGTCACGATCTGGTTTAATGAGAGCCACTATCGTATACCTCCATTTATACCTCATAAACCCCCAAATTATTTCTTTGCACTCATTTACCCCTTCCAGGTCATCATAGACCCCTGGGGGTCTATATAGACCACTTTGGGAATCACTGGTCTACAGCCTGTCTTTAGATGAGCAGATTGGTCACTCAAATAAAACACTCAAGCCAAGATCAACAGCATGTAGCTGAAGTGGTGACTTGTAAACTGAACATTAGATGGCAACACAGCCTTGGACTGCTGGTTGAATTATATACTGCATGGGGAATTGAAATAAAGTATTATCAACTATTTGTATGAAACTGATAAACCTCTCAAAAGCAGAACAAATTTCCTCCCTATTAATGAGGAAAGTCAACCATTTTTGCATTTCAATATCAACAAAATGTGGACAATTCACTTAAAGCAGAGTTTTGGTGACGAAACCATACTAAGTTTCCATAGACAAAAATTTATTTACATAAAAGGATACTTAAGTATCTTTCAATTTTTGTCTCTTAACTGAACCAACCAAGAGATGAAACATTAACAATAATGCATTTTAAGAAATTAGTATATTAACAGCAACTGATATCAATACATTAAAATCAAATCATCCTTCAAATAAGCTTTCTAACGATTTAATGTATTCTTTTTATTACAAGTATTGTATACAGTCCCACTCTAGCATCTTGTTAGAACAAGTTGTCCGTGTTAAATAAGGTGTAATCGAAGCATTATATTCCTACTTTCCGACACAAAGCATAACATAAAGGTTAAGGTTAAAAGAGATAAATAAATGCCATATAAAAGCGCAGAATAATCGATTCATTTCAGTCTAGTCATCTTACATACATCACATCACTTGCTGCAGACCAGCAAGTTGATGTTTTAAATCAAACATTCAAGCCAAAGTCAACAGCTTATAGCTGAATTACTTTGTTAGATTACATTTTATTAACTTTGAATGCTTAAAATTTATTTTTCATTTGTCAAATGATTTGCAATTGAAAAACTTTTGCTTTTGCTCATTAATAAAATGTTCATTTATTTATTTTTTCTTTTTTAGGAGTCTCTTGTTTTGAATCAAGATGTTTTAATAAAAGTGTTATCTGCAAGCAAAGATTTTAACAAATTTTCGGATTTGAGGCATAATTTAACGAATAAAAACCACAAGCTTGTTTTACAACTTGAAGCAAATATTCCAAAAGACCTTATTTTAAATCGGGATTCTGTCTTTAATACAGCTCAAATAAATGATGTCTTCATTAGTGATAAATGGGGATGGAATCCTATTGAAGGAAAGGTATACGATTTTTTACTTTAAAACTTCTGATTATTTTTTTGGCTTAATAAGGATTTTTTTTAATAGTAGAAACAATGCAGTCAAATATCAATTTTGTATATTGCATAGATATGTTTGAAAGAGAATGATATACTATCGTGTTTGCATCGCTATTAAAATAATTTCTTAATGTTAGGGAATATTTTATTTATTTATGAAAAATTCATTTACTCTTGTCTGTTTATGCACACAGTATTTATATTATCCTTTTCATTCCTTTCAGTGGCGCACACAAGGGGGGCAGCCCCTGGGTCTAGACATTCCCCCATAGCCCTTGATTTTAATCCTATGTATATAGTACGTAAACTTAATTAAGTATTTGTTATTAATAATTAATTGTATTGTAGATGAGTTAGTCACAAATAATATATGGGATAAATAAAATAATTATTTAGAATTGTTTCATCCTTTTTATTAAAAAGTTTAACGATCGAAAATAGTTTTCTTCTGTTATTTTTAATTAATAACATCCTTACTTCAGCCACACTATCAACAACTTTTTTGTTGTCAGATCAGAAAAACTAAATTTATAAAAACAAAGATAATATATAAATAGAGCTGCTACAGTATTAATCAATGCTAATTATTTTATTAACTAATACTTAGTTAATTTTTTACTGTTTTTTGTATGCGAAAATCGACAAAATCAATATAATATGTTGAGTGGCGTATTGGAGCATGATATGAGAATGGTGATCTTTTCTTGGGTCTTGGGGGTCAAGGGTCCCCCCTTGAAAAATTCCTGTGTGCTACTTATTCCTTTAATTCAATATGACAATGAATAACTATCTGACAATGAATAACTGTTATACAAACAATGATAATTGATTACTTGATGCATTGTTCCTAGCAAGCTATGGATTGATAATTTGAGACTAAAGTCTTATCAATCCTAATTTAATCAAAATATGAGTTCTTGAGAAAAAAATTGAATGCCAAGATTTCAAGTTCTACATTTTTATATCTTGTATACTATGTTTATTTTTTAAAGAGATGACAGAGAAGTACATACTTATTATGAAGTGGAAAGTAACCAAATATTTCTTTCATAACGCATAAAAATCACGGAAATCTCAGTGTAAATAAGTAGTAATAATATCCCTCTTGGATGCTTTCTCTTTGGATCCACAGATGATTTACCATGCTGTTAATTGCAAAATTTTAGCAAATTCAGCTTGTTCACTTAGTTCTTGATAAGAATTTTGTTGAGTGTTATATGATAAGATTAGACAAAGTGTCTGATAATCCTGCTTTTGCTTGTCATCACTTGCATGTGCAAGGAATTAGACTAATTTTGATACGAATAGGTTAGTTATTGGACAATACCCAACAACTTTCACTTCCTCGTTTACTAAGTTCCTTGTGTTGTGATCTAGTCATGTAGTACAAAATATTAAATAACTTAATAAACTCATAACAATAAAAGTTTATTAAATTTTTTTTAAAAAAAGTAGGCATTATTCCTTTTGACTTTTTGATTCACCCCCTGTTCTTCTAAGAAAAAGTTCAATGTGACTCAAAACAAAATTCATTTTATAAAGGAGTGAATTTCTTTTTAGACCTTCATCCCATATAACACAATTATATTACTAAAAAATGCCATACTATACAAATTTGTGTTATATAAAATTAAAAACTATTACAAAATCAAGTAATAAGATCCAAAAATTAGAAGAACATACTATTGTATTTTTATATTAAAAAATGTTTATTAAAAGTATTGCATATTAATATGCATTAAGGGGTTTTTTTTATCAACCCCAATTTTTTTGATTAAGTGCAATTAACCAGGAGTGTTTTCCTTTAGATGTAACATCTGCTTCCTGTAAATTCTCTGGAGCATTACCTTATGCATTCTACTTTTCTTAAAAATCTTATTTCAGTTTGCTTTATATGGTGTTAACCTCTTCGAGACAGAACACCTTTGCTGAAGATGTTCCTGGGGATAAGGTGGAAGCGGAACAAATTGTACTAAAGGACAAGGAGTTTACGTCATTAAGCCTAACATTTGAAAAAAAAATCAAATAATGAAGTTTGAGTCCTAATATTGTAATTTTTAGTACCATTTTAGATTATTACATAAGCTGTCAATTGCATTAAAACTGGAATGTATAGTTTTCCCTTTAATTTATATGAAAATATATAAAAATTTTCACCTTGAAAAATAATTTCCAAAAGCGCTATTCAAATTTTTCCGAATTTTTAAGGAACAAAACATATTAATAAACTTTCTAATTAATAAAAAAATATGATAAAGACTATTTACGAAAAGAAAAAAAAACAAAATTAAGATGAAGAACTATCATGGAAAATCTCGAAGCATGGAGAAAGGCAATGTCCTAGGTTTCACAATTTGCAAGCATAAAATGTTTGTTGTACTTTCTATGCTTAAGTGTGGTTTGTGAACAAACTAGGCACTTTCTTTGGCATTTTTCACCCTTTTTGTTCATATTAAGGGTAGGAAAATGCCTCCAAAATGATCAAATAATAATCTGAAGTCAAGATTTTTTAAATGAGAAAAATACATGAAATATATTCGAAAGCAATGAGAGCTGTAACAGAACTGATGCTAAAACACTCCATGCTGAAGAGAAAAAGAAATATGGTATTCGGAGTGCTATTAGGAAAAAGCATGAATGTTTAATATGATGTGGAAAGTGTAAGAGCTGAGCTCAATTTGTTTACATTATAATTCCCCCTGCAACAGTTGACAGGCAGAATATGAACAAACTGAAGGTCAGGTTACTGAAACTACATTCAGTTAAAATGTAATGGACACAGAATGCCATCTAGTGGTAAAAAAAAATTTCCACCTTAAAATGCACATGTACACCGCTTGTCCTTGAGACATGTTTGTGCTGAACACATATGACTCGCCCATCACAAAGAGGTTAAGTGCTTGTGGAGTTTATTTATTTTTATCAATATAAACATTATATATTTGTATTTGAAGGGTATTAAAACAGTTATATTCCTAATAAGATTTTTGAAATATCAAATTAAAAGAAATGACAAGTAATTAAACGTGACTGTAATTGTTTACTTTTTTAGATGTTTATTCTTTGCTATCTTGTTTAAGTACCTAACTTGATCGATTTTTGTCAGAATTTGTGTGTTAATCTTTCTGTAATTTATCATCTATTATGTGGAAATTGTAGTACCCTCAGGTTACACCTATTTGGTGATTTTTCATCAAATGTATGAATGTGAAAATTTCTACTGAAGTTAAAACTAGGGAGATTTCATTAAATAATTTTTTCTAATTTCTGTACATTATATTTTTTAAAGGTTTATTTCATTTGAATATTAGGTTGTGTTATAGGAGAATTTATATTAAAAGAAATGTTAAGCATAATGAATCATATACTTTGAGGGCATATTTAAGGTCTTGAGTGATTGATAGTTATATATATATCAATCAGTCAAGTTATGTGCCATATAACTTGACTAATTGGTTAATTCATCTTTTAAAATTCTTCAATCAGAAGATTCTGAGTTTAACATTTATAACTTGAATTTATATCAAATAAAGATTGAAAATTTTGTAAATATGTCATGTAGTACTTCCAAAATATTAAAAAAACATTAATTATATGCTAAATTAATTACTTTTAAAACAATTATTTACTCTGTAGTTATATAAAGATCTGCTAATAAAATAAAACTGCTAAATTTCTGTAAGGTGACCATCTAAAAATTAGTCTATAGTCACTGCCAGAGCAAGACATGTAAAAGTTTCTATTCTCTAAGCTCTTAAAAGTTATATGTAACAAAACATAAAAGGATCATCCATAATTAAAACAATATCCCTTTTTTTTTCTCATAAATGGAGTATTGTTATTTTTTTAAAGACTTATATTCTCTGTTTCTTATTTATTTATTTTTATGAAGCTTATTGGTAATTAGCTCATCACACACATTCTTGTTTTTACTATTCTATACACTTGAAAATTTTTAATCAGCAAATAACTGTAACTTTTTGTCAGATATGACATTTTTATTTTGAGTTTTTACTATGTACTTGATTCATTTCTAGATATTCGATTTTTATTTATTGAATAATATACATCAACAGAAAGAGTGGAATAGGTCTGATAATCTGTTAGATTCTTCTCAAGTAAAAAAATCTTATTATAAAGTTGAACATCAAATACAATTGACTGCATTAAAATAACAGCATAAGAAAAGGAATTTATAATACAATTAAAAGGCAAATTTTACTCTCACTTTATTAGGTATGAAATGACTTGATTTATTTAATTCTTGATGCTGAATTAATATATTAGAATTTGTTATTCCAAACAGTCTACAGAGGTCATAGGAAGGACAACAGAGGACACTGGACATGTATTTAACATAAAAAGTTCCTATGTATACAGTCTGTCAAAAATGTATTAGGACACACTACCAGTTCATAGATTTTTTATCTTAATATTTTACTTAAACATACAAATGGAACAAAAAAAAAAAAAGAAGTAAATGTTATTTTGGTAAATACAAATAATAATTTGAACAAAACTCATACATTAATGCAATTATGGTTAAAATTGAAATTGAAAGAGAAATTGAGCTAAAAAACATGCTCAAAAAAGTATTGGGACACTTTCCAATAAATTAAGAAAAACAATTCAAACTTAGAAATTAATATCTTGTTGGGCCACCCTTGCATTTTATGTCCTCTTGAAGTCTATTTGGCATGAATTGGATCAATTTTTTGCAAAACGATCTATCAATTTTGTTTCACTCTTCGACCAAATATTTTCTTAAATCCTGCTTGTTAGAAATTTGGTGCTGATATAGTTTTTGCTGCAAATGATCTCACACATGTCCAATGGATTAAAGTCTGGACTTTTGTAGAAGTCTTAATAGTAGTAGGAGTGTAGGACAGTTAAAGGACCCATAACTTGAAAATATCTGCAATATTTTTCAGGTCATTATCTTGGCACAATTTAAAATGTTAGATTCCCAGCTTGCTCGCACTTTGCTTTAAATTTCACGGGAGGATGTCAAGATAGACATATTTATTCATTATATCATCAATAAAATGTAAGTTCCCGACACCAGAGCTTGTCATTTAGCCCCAGAAAATTTAGTTACCCCTTCCATATTTGACAGTATACCATAAACTTTTGACATGCATTGCTGTATTTCATTTCCGAAAAAATTTTTGCTTGCCGTCTAATCTGAAAATGTTATATCTGTTTGCATCAACAAAAATTACATTTTCCCAATATTCTGTTGGCTGCTTTACATACATTTTAGCAAATGCCAACGTAACTTGTCTATTTTCTTTGCTGATGTAAGGCTTTCTTTGAGGTACTCTGCCATGATACTTATGTTTCTTAAAAACATTTCTTACAGTTTTAGGATTCACTGATTTTCCGAACTACTTTTACATTGCAAAGTCATTTTTACTGCACTAGTTCTTGGATTAATGTGTACTTGTCTCACAATCCACCTCTCTTCACGTTCATTAAATATCCTTGGACGCCCTGATCTTTGCTTGATTTCCCCACTATTTGTTTTCTTGAAAATGTCAATGATATTAAAAACAGTAGGCTTACTCACTTTCAAGTTTTTTTTCTATTCAACGAACAGATTTTCCCTCTTTCCAATGACTTATTATGAGATTTTGCACACCAACGGATATATTTTTGCTTCTCGCCATTTTTTCTGTAAATAATCTTATTTGTTGAAATGTCTATGTTTAAACTTCTAGTCTAAAAAAGTTGCGTGGAATTAAATTCTATTAATGTGCTGTATATTTGTTATATTTCTCATTTCAAAAGTGCCCCAATACTTTTTTGACTCCAATGTGCCTATGAATTATAGTTGAAAAACTAGATCAAATTATAATTCTGTAATACTAATAAAATTTTCTTTATATACTGTACACTAAATGTGGACGCGGTAGCCGAGTGGTATAGGTATCGAACCGTGGCTTGCCTTGTCACGAGTTCGAGCCCAGTACCACTAAAGACCCGCCGTGTAGGGCAGCGATGCACGTTAAATCTGTGGAGAGCTGAAACGTCCTCCCGTTGGTGTGGTGTGGTAGTTAGGAGAGGGGGTGCCAGTGCAGGTGTCGTCCACGTCACTTGACCATGGTTCAAAATTACGTGGTCCGTCGCCAAAAGCCCTCGTGTAGCTAAAACAGTGCGACGTTAATATTCAATCAACCAATAAATGTATACTAAATGTTAAAATATTTCTTAATTCATTTTGTTTTTTGTTTAAAAGTGATAAACATTTTTAAAAATGACTTTACAGGTATGCATGCCAAGAGTCCCAGTATTTTTTTGAGTGACTGTATATATATGTTGTTAACTTAAGGAATTAAGTGACTTTTTTGAGTTCATTATCTGTGAATAAAATTATGAGCATTGAGTACTATTTATCTTTCATTTTTTCCCCATTGTAGTTTCAAGGAAAAACAGTTTTATATCCAGATTTTGGCCATTCAGAAAGCATTATATGGTGGTCTGAAGTTTTGAAGAAGATATCATCATTTATAGAGTTTGATGGTCTATGGCTTGTATGTAAGAGTTTTATAAAACTAAATTATATTTCTGTTAGTATAAAAATTGTAACTATTCTTTGCAATTTTTTTATGTACTTAGTTACTATTGATATGACTAGGTTGTAAATAGTGTTTAATTTTTCAAGCATTTATTCTACACTTTATTTATCAGTTGCCAAAATTATTTCTCTGAAGTATAGTTGCTATAAAAACAGTTATTTCTAGCATTATTTTTAGATATTCATTTTACATTTCTTTTGAATATTTACTGATTAAATTATCATTCAAGCATTTTTATGTCTAATATATCCTTAGAAAACATGATTCTTTTGAAAAAAATTATCTGAGGATGAAATCAAGTGTTTTGGTTACAAATGCTATTGCAATTTCTTTTACTTTAGATACTTAAGTATGCATGAAAATTGTATTGATAGTGCATAAATTAGTTTAGTATTTTTTCGTAGACTTTCTTTATAGTACTTAGATAATCATAATTTCTTTCAGATGAACAATGAACCTACATCAAGTGTTGATGGGTCTGTTAGCGGTTGTTTAAATGATAATTATAATAGTCCACCATATGTACCTGGTAAGTCTAAACTATAATTAATTGTTCACACACTTTATTTTATGTTTCATTCTTCATTTAACATGTTTTGTATGTGCAGAGTAAAGAATAATATATGCATTTGAGTGGTCATAAATAATGGTTATATCCAAGACATAAAAGTGCTCTTTATTGGTACTTTCATTGCTTTTAATAAATTTAAATAGTTTAAAAATTAATTTTTTTTATTCATTTGATGAATTGTATAATTAAGAGAAGAAAAATCTGCGACTGGCAAAAAGTTTACAAATTAAAGCATGAAATATAATACTTAAGAAAATTCTGTAAAACTTAATGAAAGCATTCACTGATCTTATACAGATATGTTTTTATATAATGTGGAAATCGCTGCTTTTTGCTATGAGTTTGTTTATTTTAAAAAAAGCTTCTTTTTTTTTTAAACCAGTCTTAATTTAACGGATTATTTTACTTAAGGAATGATGTGTTGTTATCTTAATATATAATTTCCATTTATTCAATTCTGTAAAGGAAATTTTGTTGTGCAGTTATCTCTATTATGCTGTTTAATTAGTGTATGTAATTATTTCAACATAATTACTGTAAATAAATGTGTAAATTAAAATTTTGTGGCAGAATTTGTGAAAAATAAAATGTAATGTATCAGTGATATGGGTAAATATTTTTGATAATAGATGGATAAAGGGGTTATTCAATGAAACAATTTCTCTCATTTTGTGAAATCAGTATATATTCCCTATAATTTTAGCTATGAAACCATTGTGTTATCTGCTCATGTCAGGTTTTATGATATTTAATTAAAAAATAATTCCTATTATGTTTTATTATTTGTTCTATTAATTTTTAATTTTTTTTTATAGATTGCATAATCAATATTAAATTGATTTGTTGATTATGAATATTTGGTAGAACTTAACAATTAACATAGGTTTTAAGAATAGAAATCTAGCCAAAGTTGTGGGGATTATTAATGAAAAATAGTGCATATATATAAATACTTTATTTCGTGGCAGTTTAAGATGTTATTTTTGTTTATAAAAGAGATGAGTCACAATTTACAGTAATAGCCAAAATTGTGACACTTTTGAAAATTTTTATAGTTTTTAAATTTGTATGCTTGTAGAAAATGTTAAGTTTCACAAAATGGAAAGTCAAATATATTATTTTAAAGAGTTTCTAATACTAATGTCAATGCAAAAAACAAAATCGAACTATTTATATTACAAAATAAAAGTTAAGCTGCAATAATTACCAATATATATTAGATACTGAGGATATCAGTGAGTTATCAGTACTTAGTAGAGTAGCCTTTATTTTTTATTACAGCTTTACATTAATGTTTCATTGAGTTGACAGTGATCTGAAGCTCTTCCTCTGTTATTGCCAGGAAACAATTATAGCCTAAATTAATTCTCTTTTATTTGATGGACATCTCTTTCAGACAGGAGTTTTCAAACGGTACCACAAGTTTATGATAGGATTTTGATCAGAACTGTGTCCTGACCAGGACAACAATTCAATGCTTTTTGTATGAAATGACTCTTTTGATAATTTTGCTGTGTAGCAAGGATCAGAAGCTTGTTGAAAAATAAATGGAGCATTGTTGGAAAAAGAGATCTGTATTAGAAAGTAGAAGTTTGGGTTCTAGAATAGTGTCAATGTATTTTCTGGCATTCTGTGTTCTATCGATGACATTCAGGTGACCAATACCATCTTCTGACATGCAAGACTAAATCGTGACACTAAAAGTGGACTCTTCACAGTTACCTGAATGCAGTCAAGATGCAGCTCTTTTCCTATTCTATGTCTTACATATTTTTGCCCATTACTTCGAAATAATGATATCGTAGTTTCATCACTCCATATAACAAGTGACTACCGATTACTTGTCTAATTAATGTGTTCCTTAGCTCACTGTAGTCATTTTTCACTGCTGAAAATTGAGTTAGGGTTTTTCAGAGAATTTTATCTCTTAGTCCACCTTATGCTAATCTTCTCCTGGTTATTTTTTAACTGACAGAAACACCAACATTATTCAGATAACTTGTGATGACCTTTGTTGACATTCTTCTATTTTAGAGACTTAATCTTTTCATTCTTCTGTCATCAACAGATGTGGTGTACCTTTCCCTGCTTTGTTCTTTATTGAATTTGTTTCCTGATATCATAGGCAAAACTTTTGGGCTCCAGATTAGTCACCAAACCGAAAACTTGTAATTTCAGCATAGGAAAGACTATTTTCTAATAAAACAATAATCTCGCATATCTTTCTAAGTGTTCAGTCTACTATTTTATTTTATGTCATTGCTTTTTGACTAAATATTATTGATGTTTTGGCCAGAAAACAGTCATGATTTCATTCCTATCAAAAACTTGTCAAAATGAAGTACCCATGAAATAAAAGAGAACTAATTGAAGTTGCAATTGGTTCCTGGCATCAAGTAATAATGAAGAAAGAGCTTAAGACCATTGTCAGCTCAATGAAACCTCGAGGTGTAAAGCTGTAATAAAACAAATAAAAGCTACCCTACTGAGTAATGGATAACTCAATGCTATCATCAGTATCTAATGTATATTGGTAATTATTGCAGCTGAATTTTTTTGTATTGCAAATCTTTGAATATTGTTTATTGTATTGAATTCAGCATTAAATTCTCTTTAAAATTATTTATACAACTTTGTATTTTGTGTAACGTAACATTTTCTATTAGCACACAAATTTTAAAAACATCAAAATTTTCAAAAGTGTCCACAATTTTGGTTACCACTGTATATGGTCCAGTAGTCAAGATTGTGAACTTCATGGATCTTCAAGTTTGGTTATTTATTGGTACGATATAGATGGAATTGTTGATCTAATGGCTGAATAAGGCTTGTTGTATTGGGCGGAAGAAATACTAATTGAACATTTGGATGTTCTAATTGTGGATGACTTGCTGCATTGTCAACAATTAATAAAACTTTAAAATCGAGAGATTTTTCCTTCATATAGGCTTCCACTTCTGGTACGAAACAATTATTGAACCACTATGTAAAAATAGCTGTTGTCATCCCGGCTTTCGGGTTAGCCATCCAATGCACAGGCAGTTGTTTTAAATCTTTACCTTTAAGGGTGCGTATTCTAAGAGATTTATTTATTAAGAGAGGTTTCAACATCCGATTTCCTGTTGCATTGCTACAAAGTAATAAGGTGACTCGATCTTTACTTGCTTTATGTCCACTTGTAGTTTTTTCATTCTTTGTGATGTAAGTACAGTTAGGCAATTTTTTTCCAATAAAGTCCTGTTTCATCAGCGTTAAATACTTGATCTCGGCAGAATAGTCCCCATCTTCAATAATTTTCGCTAGCTCCTCTGGAAATATTTTTGCTGCTCCTTCATCTGCTGTCGCCCTCTCCCCTGTTATCTTAATATTATGAAGTGCATTTCTTTTTAAGAACCCGGTTAGCCATCCTTTGCTAGCTGAAAATTCTTTTCCAACTTGGGAAGTGGAAGTTGATGGTTCTGTTTCATTGACTTATAAAACTGAAGAGCTTTTTCTTGGATTAAATAACCACTTACAGGAATCCTTCTTTGAACTTGTTCCTCAATCCAAATTGCAATGGCTCTTTCCGTTCTTTCTAATACATCCCTTGTGTACGATGCAAATTTGGTGCTTAATTTTGTACCAGAAATGACCGACTTTCTTATTGCAGCTTCATTCTTTTTAATTGCTCTGACAGTAGATTCGCCTAAATTAAAATGTTTTCCAATAGCCGTAGATCCTTCTCCTTTTCCTAAGCGATCTAAAATTGCAATTTTCGTTTCCAACAAAATTGACTGTCTTTGATATTTTTTTTCCTCCATTGGGCCAAGTAAAATCTTAGAAAAGAAATTTTAAAAAATTACACTTACGATTTTCTAATGAAAAATAAAACGTTACGACACTCACTTTAAATCCAGAAATCAAAATTTTCTGCTTATTATATTGCAACTTAAATTCGCCACTTATTAAAGTGAAACTTTTATAAAAATGAACGAAGCACCGCTAAGAGAAAATATAATTTCGAAATAATGATATTGTATCGGTATACTACTGAAATAACGAATGCGAATCAAAGACTGTCTCATACGAGCCGCAGACGTAAGCACCAAAAAGATACGGAAATTCTCGGAATACTACGATCTACGTCTCAGTATAAAAAATAATAATAATAACAAAAATCTAGAAATGTTTGGAATACAAACCGCAAATGTTTGAAATACAAACCGCACAACTTCAAAATCGCATAAAAAGAGACCTGACTGTACTAGCTTTGTTTATATATATATATATTAATGCAATGTGAATTAAAAGTAATCAACTCATAAAGAACACAGTATTAATTATGATTTTGAAATCCTTGACAGTATGAGATATAGACTATTGCTATTATTGATTGACAAAAGAGCTCTTTTAATTAACAAAATAATTTTTTTAAAAAATAAAAAGGCTTGTAAGTGTAAAACAATTCTTAGATTTGTTTTTAATTTAAGCATATATATGTTATACCCTCTCACCTTAAAAATGTATTATTACATATTTTTTTCACAGTGAAAAGAGAGTCTTGAAGAGTGAAATTGTTCTTATAATCTTAAAATAAAGATTTTTTTCTTTTGTAAAAAAAGCATTGTGTTACGAATTTTGTGTAAATAATTTGTATTTGGATGTGTAATCCATTTATATATTACTCTATGTTATATTTATTGTAATATTCGCTTACAACACCGTCCCTTTCGTTATAATGGCGATTCAATGGGAATTTGGCGAAATCTTGGCACTAGAGCCAAGTTGGCATAATTTTTGATGGCCAATTTGGTGAGTTCAGGACCCTATGAATCCTTCTAGAAATTAGTGGTGAAACCCACTAATTCCATGGTCTATGACACAAGCAGAATTTTTTCAAAGTATCCGCCGAGTCTATAAATAGAGTGATGCTCGCCAAAACGAGTCAGTCTTGTTTCAACCAGTGATTAGTGAGCATTGTTTTGACTAGCTATTAGTAAACTTGCCTTAACCGTGATAACTGATTAGCTCGACTGTGCTAGTGATCTTTTGCATACGTGTATTTTAGACACTGATAATCGTGTCTGAGAACTGTTGAAGGTGTGAAGACCTTCTGAGATTTATTCTATGAATAATACTGCTGCATCCTGTATTTCAAGGATTAGA
Source organism: Trichonephila clavipes (assembly GCA_019973935.1). Taxonomy (NCBI): domain Eukaryota; kingdom Metazoa; phylum Arthropoda; class Arachnida; order Araneae; family Nephilidae; genus Trichonephila; species Trichonephila clavipes. Next base: position 98,302 of record BMAU01018221.1, read on the forward strand.
TTATTCTCAATAAATTCTCATCACTTTTAAAGAACTGTCTTGTTCTTTGTGACTGATTTGCATAAAATCCTTGAACCCCAAGAAACGTAACAGTTTGGTGACAGAAGTTGGGATTTTATGTCAATAACAAGAGCATTGGATGAGCAACTGAAGGTTCTGTTAGAAGGCATCAATGCCTTTAAAAGTGACCAAGAAGAGACTAATAAAAAGTATAGAGAATATGCAGAGAAGTCAAGAAGAGACTAGAAGAGGTCAGCAAGAAATACAGAAATGTCGAGAAGATTTTAGAAATGAAAATCGACAGTATTGAAAAAAAATCAACAGTGGGGAAGAGGAGATAGCATTAAAAGTGGAAGAAAAAGTTGAAGCTGTTCAAAAGAAAGTGGAGGAAGAAATAGAAAAGGTTAAAGAGCAGGTTGATGAAAGAATTGAAGAAATGTCTCAGTGAGTAGATCTTGAAAAGAAGCTTCTAGCTTGCAGGAATATGAAGAATGAAAGCAAGTTTGTGCCTGCTTCTCCAGTACCTCTAACTGCCTGCGCCTGCCCCAGTGCCAGCTACCCCAGTACTCTCCAGTGTGAGTGAAACTGTTCACCTATGACCGACAAACCAACTGGGAGGTATACAAGGCACAGTTTTCTATATTTTCAGCAGCTAGTGGATCAACTGAAAGGATCAAAGCATGTTAACTAGCAGCATCCCTTAGAGAAGAAGCTGCTGAAGTACTGCAGACTCTTCCTGTTGCAAATTGGCTGAATTTGAATTCCCTCTATAATCCTCTGGATCTTCAGTTCGGACAGAAATACTCTAAAGAATATGCACACCTGCAGATGAAAACAAGACACCAGAAAACCGGAGAATGTTTGCATGAGTATCCCTCTCAAATAGAACAGCTCGCCAACTTAGTTTTCATAGACTATCCAGCAAATATGTGAGAAATAATTTCTCTGCAGTATTTCATGGACGGACTGAAGGATGGAGAAATCCAGAGGGCAGTAAGAATGGCAGATGTTCATGATCTAAAATCTGCCCTGTTATATGACCTAAAATTGGAGGCCTCCACTCAAGCCAGTCTATTCTATTTGAGGAGCTAGAGTGACTACAGATGCACCCTGTGAATCTCCATGGATAAAGGAGATTGAGAAATTGAGAGAGGAAATCCAAACCCCTTAATGGCTCAACATCAGAACCAAGGAAACGCAACTTCAAGTGCTGGGAATGCGGTGGAATGGGACACCTGAGAACAAACTGTCCCCAAGCAAGGAAAGAAGAGAACACCGCCTCTTCTTCAAAACAGGAAAACTAGAATATGGCCATCTCATGGGGCGGAGGTCCCCAGATAATGAAAAGCCCATCACTAGATTCTCCAGATTACTGCAGTGAATGGAGATGACAATAGACTCTACGTGATAGGACAGATTAAAAACATCTTGTGCTGTATGGTTGTTGATACTGGAGCCAATGTGTCTATAATAAGAGAAAATTTGACTCGAAACTAAGAAAGTTAAGATTATCTAGACACTGTCCTGCATTTTTCCTTACAAACAGTGACGGGTGACAAGATTCATGTGCATGGGAAGGCTAATATCTTTCTAAGGTTTGGAAATATGACTATCACCATACAGCATATATAGCAGATATTACCAATCTTTGTATTCTTGGAATGGATTTTCTTCAAACTGGACTTTGAAAATAGCAATATGCATTCAAAATTTGAAGACATCACTCTTTTGGGCCTACAAACTCAATTTTAATCCAAACAGAAAATTATGGCAAAAACCAACATCTCATTATCACCAAGAACTGAGTGTATAATACCCAGTTTATTAGCAGAAAATAGAAAATTCTGATTTGGCCTAATTGACTATCCTGACCCAAAGCAGAAGTACTGATAACTTCATCGGTAGTAGACCTCTTGAAGTCAGTCATCCCGGTGAAAGTGGCTAACATCATTGATAAGACGAGGACTATCTAGGAGGGAGAAGTGATAGCAGCTTGTGCTCCTGTCACTTGTGTAGACCGAAACTGCAATAGTGCTTTAGACTTCAAATGATCTAGTCAAGGATTTACTACAAAACAAGGACTTAGACAAGCAACAGATATATACTGCAGGAGAGCTGATTACAGAATTCCAAAGCCTATCTTCAAGAACATTTGAGGACTTTGGAAGAATTAGAATAACACAACACCGAATTAATACAGAAGTGCATCCTCCTATTAAGGAGCACCCTCAACGTCTACCATTTGTCAAGCAAGAAGTCCAAAAACTCATCAAGGGAATGCAAGATAATGATGTCATTAAGCCGTCGTCAAGTCCGTAGACATCTCCCATTGTCTTGGTCAAGAAGAAAGATGGCCCTATTAGATTTTGTGGGAACTATTATCAGTTGAATGATGTCACCTAGAAGGACAACTACCCTCTGCCAAGAATAGATGATATGCTTGATACACTTGCCGGCAATACCTGGTTTTCTACTCTGGATCTCAAAAGTTGGTATTGGCAATTAGAAATCCATCCGTAAGATAAAGAGAAGACTGCCTTCACCACAGGACAAGAACTGCAGCAATTTAAGGTTATCTCTTTCGGCTTGTGCAATGCACCTGCAACATTCGAGCGCCTTATGGAAACAGTCCTCAGAGGACTTTCATACGAGGCCTACCTGGTTTATCCTCTTAAAGAAGTGTCTTGTTCTTTGTGACTGATTTGCATAAAATCCTCGAACCCCGATCAATGTAACAATATTGTAAGATAGTGAAGTATGTAGATTTATTTCATGTTATAAAATAGAATTAGATTATTTCCTCCCACACCCCAAATCTTTTAAAAATTCAGATTAAAAAATATCTTTGACTTCGACTATAAAATATTTTTGAAAATATTATATTACTTTTTGAAAATATATGTATTTTTTTAAAAAGGAAAATTATAAATTTGCTATCTAGTATTATTAAATTTCATACAAAAGATTTTTTAGTGCTTTAATTTGGTTTTGATTACTAGAAATATGTTAGGAAATGCTTCATCTCTCTTATTTTTTTTAATTCCTAATTTCAATTTTATGTTGTTATAAGTTTAAAATTCAAAACTCTATGCCATCAGAAAACTTTAATTATGTGATTATTGTTAGATTGATTGTGATACTTAATGGATTGATATAATGAACTCACTCATTAAAATATTTTTTGTAATTATTTGAAATTGTTCAATGAACATTGCATTAGCATTATGTTTCTGATTATCTTTGATTATTTGCTATAGATCTCGTAATTTCAAATGGTTGTCATGCATAAATTAAATTTTAGCTAATATTTCATATACCAAGCTTCCATATCACCTCAAGTAAAATCTTTGAACCTCAATTTGATTTCATGTGCTCTAGCCCTCATTCTAATTCATGATCTTCATTAAAATCTGAACCCAAACTACATTCAATTTGAATTATGTCATTTCTTCATGTCTATACAAAACTTAAAACTGTAGCCTTTTCTAAACAATTTATAGAAAGCTTTAAACTTTTATCTTTCCTTTATCCCACTAATTGAGCTTATTAAATTTTTAAGAAGATGCTGATTCCTTGTTTTTACAAATTTTTTTCTCTTCTTTTTAGGAGCATTAGGTGACAAAATTTACCATCAGACCTTATGCATGGATGCTGTATTACATTGGAGGGCAGATGTAATGTCTCATTATGATTCTCACAATTTATATGCTCATTCTATGGCAGTAACTACTGAACAGTAAATGAATATTTTATTTTTATACTTATACTTTTTGATTAGAGAATACATTTTGAAATAAAAATTGTATTCTTCAATGTTATATTAGCCTGTGTGAAAATATTGGGCTGAAGATATTAAACTAGGAACTTAACATGACAAGCATAACCCCATACTCATAGTTTATTGCTAAAAGACATTGTTTGGCAGAAGGATATATATATAATATTATGTATTTTTATTACTTGTTTTAATTCAATTGAATCATTTTATCATTCTCCTTTGTGATAATCAAATCCTTTGTGAATCTAACATGTGTGTGTATTAATTATTTTTGCATGCATTTCTTATATAATTATAAATAAAGATAAATTTTGGAGAATAAAACAAATCACAAGTAACTGATTTTAGTATTTATTATTCTATTTTTTTAAAAATATAATGTAATTTAATAACATTTGAATGCTGAGCTGATTAGAATTAGCTTTCATGAGTGTTTATTTTGTTAATTTTCAATATTTCTTTTAAATAAGTAGTATTGTAGACATAATAAACATTTTAACAATGTAGTCAAAGTAATTTTATTAGAGCCAATATGTCACAAAATTAGCCAATTTTTTTTAACTACCTTTCTCTCTTTTTTTTTATCAGTTTTTTTTAAATCATATTACTTGATTGTCAAATCTACATTGAGTACTTTTCATGATTTTTTTAATCTTATTAAATACTATAAAATAAAAGATATTTTTTAAAAATTAATTTTTTTTGTCTTAAGTTTTAATATGTGATTGTTTTTTAATCACTTATTGCAGCATATACACAAGCTCATTTGTAGGCATTTATTTTAAGAAGACCATTTTCTTCAGCAGCATCAAATGATTTTGAATCATTTATTAAAGTATATATGCAAACTTATATGCGTATATTTTAGTCTCAAAAGATTCTTTCTGATTTATTATCTTCTTTTGAAGCTTGTTCTTTAATTAAATGAGTTAAGTTTTTGTTAAATATAATATAAAGAATATTTTATTAAATTCAGTCATGTTTATGTTAAGAAAATTTTCTTTTATTATGCTTCAACTTCTCATCTCTTTTCAGAGCATTGGTATCAAATTTTCCATCTAAGAGAAAGCTAATAATCACCGAATCTACATTTGTTGGGACTGGGCAGTTTGCTGGGCATTATTTAAAAAATGTTCAAAACAATTGGGAAGGATTACGCTCTTCGGTATCATCTGTTCTAACATTAGGAATACATGGAATTATCCTGGTGAGCAATTTTTATATAGCCAAGAAAATTAAGTTCTTATTAATGTACTATTTAAATAGTTCAGAGAGCTGCCTATCCGGTACAGTGGTTAGTGACACTGACTGCAATGCCGTGGGGCCTTGGTTCGAATCCTGGAGAAGGCATGGAAGTTTGTAAATGTATAGTGCCTTTGCAGCATGGAGGTACTCTAAGTAGCCACAAGTCCTCTTGTGAGGTTGGAGGTCCCTGACCACCCCCAAGGTGTTCTCCCTTAAAATTGGGGTGGAACCAAGAAATATTGTACTGTCTACCCACATGATGCTCAAAGCTAAGGCTAACAACAGGCAAAAAAAATCTTGCATTTAGTTGCGCTGAATTCCGTGCACCTTGATCTGATGTTTCTGTCAATCAGGTGGCAGCAGCAGCAACAACTAATAGTTAAGGGCAGGAATTTTCAAACCTTTTCACTAAACCCTTGGGTTCCATGAATCGAAACAAACATTTGAAAAGAAAATCATAAATGTGTAAGCAAAATAGATTTACTTTCTCTATAGGAGCTCAAATTAATGTTATTGATGAGTAAATTACATTAATATTATATTGAAAAGTTTTAATAACAAATACAGTACATTTTTTAAAATTACATAAAATAACTATAACAATTTGATCTACTATAAATATTCTATTAAAATATGTTCTTCTAAGGATGGAATGGAGTGGTAATCCTTCTAGAACCCTAGTGGTTTGAAGTCCACTGTTTTAGAAGTGTTTTTTTTTTTTTTTTTTTTTGTTATTTCTTGTGAACCTTTTTTTCTTTTATTTTGCTTTTATATTAACTCTGAGTAATTTTACTGGTGTTTTTTAAGTTTATGTTATTTTGTATTCTAACATCTTGGTATTTTTTTATATAGACATACTATTAGTTGTAGCTGTTTTTTCCTTTACAGTTTTTATGTAGAATTTTGTACACTTGTAAAAATTTAGAATGTAAAAATGAAAATAAATTAAGAAAGTTTTATACAACATGTATGGCAACTTAATCTATTTCTCTTCTTTTCTTTTTTTTTGCTGCATTTGTTAAGTATGTTAAGAATTATAAAGAGCTTAATAAATAGACTAGACTCATTTCAAAATATGCTTAAAGAATGTTTATATTTTTAGTGATTCGATGTAATTTTAAATGAAAATTTCATTAATTTAAGTATTTATGTATAAAGTATAAGTTGATAAAATAATGATAGTATTTTTATACTTAATTTTAATATTGAACTCATAACTAAACATTAACATAGCTTTTGTATTTGGTATATTTTATTTTGTGCCATTATAAAATTGTAAAAAAGTGAAAAAGATATCTATTTTTATTTATAATAATAATTTTTTTAAATTGTTTGAAGTTTTTATTTGTAATTAGTTCATTGTTAATATTTTTTTAAAAATAGTTTGAAGTTTTTATTTGTAATTAATTCATTGTTTACATTTCTCTCAAAAGAAAACAATATAATTTATCAAAGTTCTGAAAATTTTACACTTTCATAAATTAACCTAGTTAAATACATTGAATTAGGGATATGCAAATTGTGTAGTACTGTGCATCATTTATGCCCAAGTGTGGTAACTGCATACATAGCATGTACTGGGGTTGTTCTGAGTTAGTTCTTGGAATTACCAGTATGGGTAAACTGCCTGATTTAGATGCCTTTGATTGCAGACAAATCGTAGATATGCGACGCATGGACCATTCAATTCCCAAAATTGTCAGAAAGCTAGGATTTTCAAGGTTGACAGTGTCAAGAGAATACATGGATGGTGGACAAAAAAACTAGTGATCGAGCAAACTGCAAAGGCCAATTAGCCTTGACAGTGTGAGAGACAGTTCAGGTGTATTGTACATAGCCAGCAAAGCCAAACATTAGCTCAAATTACCGCCCAGTTGAATGATGAGGCCAGTCGTACAGTCAATAAACGGATTGTGCAACACTCGCTTCACCGTATGGGTTTCGGGGGCCATCGACTAGGAGGAGTACCATTGCTCAATGGACGTCATCAGGCTGCACGTCTTGCCTGGGCAAGACAGTATAGAGACTGGAATGTAGAGGACTGGAAATGTGTATCATGGAGTGATGAGTCTTGATTCCGACTACTTAATGCCAATGGGAGGCTGAGAATCTGACGTCTGGCTCATGAAGCCATGGCATGCCAGGTTGGTACTGTACAAATGCACAGTGGCTCAATCATGGTCTGGGGTGTTTCTTTGTGGCAGGGTTTGGTATTTTTGGTGTGTGTACCGACCTCCCTTCAATGCAATTAATTATTTACGTAGAGTTGTTGAGTGATCATCGACATCCCTTTATGCTTCTCTGTTATCTGCATGTTAATAGAGTTTTCCAGCAAGACAACTGTACCTCTCACAATTCCCGGTTGTCTACTGGTTCATTGCATGAGCATTCCTTGGACTTAAGTTGGCCACCTAGAAGCCCAGACTTAAATCCTATTGAGCACCTATGTGATGTCTTAGAACAAGGTGTTAAATGCTATCACACAGCACCAACAATCCTTACTGAATTATGGACAGCTTTAGCCAATATTTGACAAGTCATTCCCATGGAAGGTTTCCAGAAACTTATAGAATCCATGCCTCGTCATGTGGCAGGCGTTATCAAGGCCAGAGGAGGCCCGACTCATTACTAGGTAGTTGTCCCTAATTCAGTAGTACTTCAGTGTATTTATTAATGATGTATGTGTTTGACACCTAATAGATTTTTGTTACATTCATAAAAGCAGTAGTTAATTGTGAGTTTTTTAAAGTTACATTCCTTATAAATGTAATGCATTTTGAATTTTAAAACAAAGTTTCTCTTCCTCCTTTATAGTTAATTTGTGCAGTGTTCACAGATATATTTTTATTCATTTGCAGGTTATTAATAAAGGTTATGTATACTTAAATTTTGTGTAAATGAGAGACAACGTTTTTGAAAACAAAGATTTTAGTGAATTTGTTAAAATGTTATTTTTTAAAGTTAATGTTTTCAACACACACTTAACATTATTATATTATGATGCTCCTTTTTTAATGAAAATTCATGATAGAGTATACTATATAATGCACAGGATTCTAGTTTTACATTTTGCTGAGGGAAAAAAAAATGTTCATGAAACTCTTAACATTTAGTTAGAGTTTGATCATAAAATTATTTCTTCATTTAGACAGGTACAAGTGTATGTGAAGATGATCTTGGCAATGGTGAAAGGAGTGAAGAACTTTGTTTAAGATGGTTACAATGTGCAATATTTTTTCCTCTTCTTCAGTTACATAATGGGGCAGCTGATTATGTAAGATTTTTTATTCTGTTAATTTATGAAGCAATTCAAATTCTATATAGACTTTGTAATTTAATTTTAAAGTGTGGCCAATTCTCTAAAAATCTTTGTTTAGCTGAAAATATGAGAATTATTGAGTGTTAAAAGAAAATCTTTACACTGTGGTTTCTTGATTTATTTATTTTTTTTTTTGATGTGAAAAAAAAAAGAATGCATCAATATTAATTACAGAAGTATTTATTCCAATCTTAAAATAAGTGTTTTTAAATCACAAAAAGTTCTATATGTTTAATAGAATTTTTAAAATACTCTTATATTGTGTTTTTTTTTCATATTTAAAATCAAACTGATACTTATATTTCCTTTATCTCTTTCCATTTCTTTCCAAGCAATTATTTTTATTTAAAATACATTTTGAAGGTAAGAATAAAAAAAACAAGATATAATTAATACTTTTCAAAAATAAAACATATGTTTTGAACTTTAGTAATTAACAGTTGTATTTTTTTCTAAAACATAATTAGTAAATTGTTCCAGATTTGCTTAATAAATATGTATTTAAAAATTCTTCTATTTATTTTAAGATATTTAAGCTTGGACTTGCTAATAAAGAAAGTTTCCATGTCATTCGCAATGCTCTTTCAAGAAGATATGAATTATTTCCTCAACTTTATACATTCTTATATTTGGCTCATACTAAAGGTTCCACTGTTATTAGATCACTTTTTCACAAGTAAGATAACACTTTAAATATCTCTCATAAATATTTTTATTACAGAGCCTGCTTCAATTTTGTATATGGACATGATTAAGTGTTTTGTAATTATTTCAGTTTTCCAAAAGACAATGAAACTTATTCAATAACATCACAGTTTATGTGGGGATCATCACTTTTAATATCACCAATATTAGAACAGGTATGCATTTTAATTTTTTTTAAATTTATTTTAATGTCTTAATATGTTGTATAAAGTATTTTTTACTATGATATACTGTATTTACTCGAATCTAAGCTGCACCCCAAATTCTCAACATGTTTTTGTGAAAAAATGTTGCCATCGATTCTAAGCCGTACCCCTATTTTTCTACATGTGTTGGAGCAAAAAATAAAAAAATGTGTAAAAGGCTCATTGACATCCAATTCATAATTTTTAAAAAACATTTTCATGAAAAATAATAAGAAGTTAATAATTAATGTTATCAGTATTAAATTCTTTCAAGTACATACATGAAGCTATAATTAACTGTCATTAACATACTTGAAAAATGTTTATCACTCCATGCCGGTGTCGCCTTTTTCCCACATGATGTTGTTTTTCATGCCATCCAATGCATTTGTTATGCAACATTTTTTAAAGGAAAGAATTAAGAATGATTAAAATGCAAAAGAATTATTAAAGAATGTTGATCATTTATAAGCAAATCATTTTGCTTATGCCATCGACATATATTTGTTTCTTCTGTGTCAAATTTTCTGTGGCTGCTGTTCTGTTTTAGTTTTTTTCTTATTGAATAAGTCTCCCTTTTCATACTTGCATCCTAGTGGATTCATCTTGATGCTTTGACCTGTATCATTGATGATTAGGTGATTAAAAAAAGTTTATACAAAAAAATTTCCTGAATACTAGCAGACAATGATGTTTAAGATAAGACTGATTGTTGGAGATATATTGGGGACTGGAATAAGTCGTTGATGCAAGTGGCTAGAATGGATGGTTACATTTTTCTTTTTAAAAGGGGTAGAAACTCAATTTCTCCCAACCAACAAATATTTTGCCTTCGATTCTAAACTGCACCTGATTTTCAGCAGCATTAACACTGGAAAAATAGTGCAGCTTGGATTCGAGTAAATACAATTAATATCCCCTATGTTTGTTTTAAAAATGCACAAAATCGACCAATTTTTTAAGAATCTTATTCAGAAGGAAAAGTTACTATCAAGTATATTGATAGACAGAATCAAATACATTTACATACCGAATCTTGAACTGAAAATGGGAAACTTAATCATTTGATAGCATGTTTCCCATAAAAATAAATCACTTTTTCAAAAATACTTTAATACTACTTTAAATATATTCATTCCACTTTAGTAATAATAAAAATTCAGGCTGATTTTAATCTATCAATCAAGATCAGTTCAATCATATTAAACAAGATAATTTATTGATTAAATTTGAACAATCTTTTGATTAAGTATGTGTCAGCTTAATATAAATAACATAACATAATATTTCATATTGGAACTAAAACATTTGCATTAAACATTATAATTTGTGATTAAAAAATAAATTTCACAAATTTATCGTGAATTTTGAGTACTGTCTATTTCTGTATTTAAGCTGATAATTTTTGGAACAATTTTAAAGAGAAGGTAAGGGGGTCGGCATTTATATACTGATCCACTAATTTCGGAAAAAATATTTTTTATGTTTCATTAGTCATGCACAAGCAATTTTTAATCTTTCAACTTTTTGGGTGTTTTGAATAGAACTTTTATTCTAAAGGTTAAAAGGTCGCATAAATCTTTCTAAGTCAGTGTTAGAATCTGAGTTTCCTACTAGTTCATAAAATTCAAATTCCGTTAGTTGTATGTCTGATGTATATGATTATAATTTGGGGAGTTTTTCCTTCAGGGCATGAAACAATCGCTGACAGTCCCAGGAAGTATTTTAACATTTTCTCTGGTTAAAAAATATTCAAACATTAATATTTAATTTGGACTTCCTATTATCTAATGCAGGGGTGTCCAACCCATGGCACATCTTGAATAATTTTGTGTCCCGCGAGATTCTTTACAACTTTACAAAATTCGTCTATTTTGTACAATATTTCTGTTTAAAGATTTTTTTTGTAGAAAAATCCCATATAACTATTATTATTTTATCATGTTGCTTTTATTACTGTGAATCTTTTTTTTCTGAATTGAAATTTTTCATACATAAATCATGCTCAAACTTATCACACGAAAATCTGCAACATCAATTAGATACGCAAATACTCATGCATTGTGCTTGATTTGCAAAAACTAAGTGAAAGAGTTGAGAAAAAGATATCTCACTAATTAAATAAATTAAACATTATTTGATCATTGCATTATTATTATATATATTTGTATACATGAAAAACAATGAAAGCAATAATAATATATCAGTCTATTTTAAATTTTCACTCCAACATATGTTTGTAATGAATCCAAAACTAATATAAAGATACATATTTTTTATGCAGTCCGTAGAATTGTAAAGTTTTTCCAAAGTGGCCCTTGAGGTCATTTGGGTTTGCCACCCCTGATCTAATGAATAGCTGAACATTTTATTGCACTGTTTACTCATGTTAAAATAAATTGATTTTTTATTTCCATATAGTAGTGTTAAATTAATAATCATTTTCTCTCATTAATGTAGGAAAGGGTGTATTTACAAAATATCTAAAGGTTGTGAAGTTCATTGTATGTTAAGTGAATATATATATTGTAGCTAGACAAACTTACACTTTAACATAAGGTCATTTTCCTATCTGGAAGTTTGTTTCAAATTTGTTCTGTGACATTAGATGAAGACAGCTGTAAATCATAGATATTAATTATTAATAATGAACTTGAGATCAATAAGAATAGAAAATAAAATTATGCATGTACTAAGTTTTACTAAAATTTCATACAGAAAGTGATAAATATTTTGTTCATTGTGTCACTTTTATTGTTTGTGAAATATTTTAATAGTGATGAGGTTTCATGGCATATGTTTTTGAAAATTTATTGTATAAATAACAAAATATTTGAAGCAAGACAATTTAATTTTTTTAGAAGAATTTGCCCTTGACAATAAGAGTTGTAAAATTATGTATGAATTAATTTGTTGTAATTTGTCATTTTTATTAAGCATAAATTAGGTTCTGTAATTGTTCTTATGGAGTGAACACTATTAATTTTATGAGGAGGAAAATGAAATATGATTTAGGAAGATTTTGATTTTTTAATTTATTTTAGACTTAACTTGAGACTAAGTAAGGTTATTTCAAAAATCAATGAAGCATTTCTTTAAATTTTCTTAAAATCCTTTTTTTTTTAATTTCTAAATTAGAAGTATGTTGCATATGTGTATTTTCATGCAAAATATTTTTAAAGTAAAACTAATTCTGATAGTTATTTTATTGTTTAGTTTGATTGAATTATTTAAAAGGCAGAATTTAATGTTTTTATTTTTATCACTATTGAATTATGTTTCTATCTACTAATCATATTTAAATTTTTTATACGAATTTGTCTTGAAATAAAATAATTATTATATTACTATTATTTTCAGAACATTAAAGAATTGAGTTTTTATCTTCCTCAAGGAATTTGGTATGATTTTTATCAGGTGTGTCATTTGCAACATATAATTTAACTATTTTATTCTTATTTTTGTTATGCCAGAGTTATATTCACATATAATCTTGTATTTATTCTTTCATAACCGAATAGCTGTGTATATACTAAAGCTATATTAATTAAAAGAGTTCACTTATAATATTAGCTACTGTAGAAGAAGTTTTATGACTTTTTGGTTAAAAAAAAATTATTTAATTTTTCGATATTATAATAGGGGTTTCTCAAAATAAAATTGTTTGAGAATTGTATGAGTGTTTTTGCATTGTAAGCTAATTGCATTTACTACATAAAGTATTGTTACTTATTATGATTATATACAACTTAGGGAGTTCATAAAATACTATCATATGCGAGTCTAGCAGAGCTAAAATAAATATATATAGTTCCAATATATAACTAACACAAATTTAAAAGAATATGATTGGTTAAGGTTAAACCCACTATTTATACTTGAATGAATAAAATTACACTTTAAAAAATCATTGATGTAAGAAAAATTATTATTATATAAAGTCAATGATTCACACACACATAAAATTGTGTTTATAATTTTGTGGTTCATTAATAATATTAAAAATTATAAAAGCAAAGTATATAGACTTTTAAAGATGTTTGAATACTATTATTTTTTAGATCAGTACTTTATCTATTTCAGTCATTCAGTTTATTTTGTTTTGTTTCTAATTGAATTTGAATTGACTCAACACAACACACACAATAAACACACGCAGTGGACTGTAATATTTTAATCTCTCTCTCTACTCCGTACACAACCTCTCGGAGTGAGTGTTACACTTACACTGACGTTTTTTTCTTTACAAGCCGCTAGAGGGCGCTGTTCATTAACAGAACTAACATACCGCCCCACATTGCACTGGTTTAACCATGCAATCATTGTTACTAAATTAACATTCATATTGGTTGCATCTAGAACACTTTACACACATTCAACACTTGAGAATTGTCAAGAAATACAATTACATAAATCATTATATAAATTCAAGATTTCACAAATAACAATATTTTTTTTTATACAAATACAAAATCACTTTACTAACAATGAGTAAATTTACACACCACCAATGGTTACACTAAATGAAAAATTCAAATTATATTTAAGGATCTTCCATTGGTAAAACACAAATTTTGATATGGCTCTTTTACATGTAGTATACTGAGTTTTAATTTTTACAACACGCACTTTTTATCTTCGCCATAATACAATTCTACGATTCTACCTAATGCCCATTTATATGTTGGTAAATTTTCTTCAATTATTAAAACCAAGTCTCCAATTTTAACGTTATTCTTCTCAAACATCCATTTTCCTCTCTGTTGTAATTGATTCAAGTAATTACGACTCCAAAATTTCCACATTAATTGAACTATCTTAGTTATTTTTTGCCACTTTTTGAGATTACTCTCTTTACATTTTGTCAAATTAGGCTCTTCTAGCGAATTTAAAGACCTATTAATTAAAAAATGAGCTGGTGTAAGCACTTGGAAATCATCATCATTGTTTGATGAGGGCAAAGCGGTCGAGAATTTAAAATTCCCTCAATTTGTACAGTGACCGTAAGTAGTTCCTCGTACGTTAAATTAATTCCATTCACAACTCTTTTTAAGTGATATTTACATGACTTTATGGCCGCTTCCCAAAGACCTCCAAAATTGGGCGACCTCGCAGGAATAAATTTCCACTCTATTCCTTCTGCTGCTAAGTAATTAGCTAATTTTTCGTCTGGTTTCTGACTATTTCAAGGAGTTTTTAATTTCATTGCTAGCTCGACTGAAATTTTTACCATTGTCGAAAACAGTTTTGCACATTGCCTCTTGAGCCATAAACCTTTTCAACGCGGCAATAAATGCTTGCGATGTTAAAATCTGATACTAACTCAATATGTACCGCTTTAAACACAAAACACACAAAAATACAAATATACACTTTAAACAAATTTCCTTTACGTTGTCCTTTATTTTTAATGAAAAAGGACCACAGAAGTCTACTCCTGAACAATTGAATGGATAATCAGTAATAAGTCTCTCTTTTGGCAAATTACCCATAATTTGAGTTGACACAATTGGTTTCGCTTTAAAACATACAATACATTTATATACAATTTTCTGCACATTGACCTACCATTCAACGGCCAAAATTTTTCCCGAATATGATTCAGTAAAGATACAGTTGCCACATGTAAATATTTCTTATGAAAATATTCTATTATTATTAAAAGTTAATCTATTACTTTTTTGGTAAAATTATCTGGTGCTTTTTTTATCGAAACTTAACTCTAAGTTACACAATCGTCCTCCTACTCTTAAGACACGTTGTCATCTAAAAAAGGGATTCAATGTCTTTAACTTACTGTTTGGTAGCACACTTCCCTTACTTTTAAGATGGTTAATATCACTGGAAAATTCTTGCTCTTGCACCTTTTTTATAAGATATGTTTCAGCTTTCACAAATTCTTTTGTTGTGAGTGGACCAGCCACTTTTATTTATTCCCTTTAAATTTTCCACGAACCTGAAAATAAAACTTAATACACGTAAAATAGTTATATAATTATTGCTTAGATTAAGAAGGTCGTTTAAAAAATCATTAACATGAATATTAAGCACCGATTGAAAGTTTTCAATTTGTTCATTAACACAGTTTTTCAGTTCTGAATTATATTCATCTAACTTCTCTCTACAGTTTATGGTTCGATTTGGATAGTCATCACCTGAAAGAAATGTTGGTCCATTAAACCATAAGTTTTGTTGCAAAAGTTTCTCAGGATCGACTCCTCGGGAGACTAAGTCTGCGGGATTTTGATCAGATGGTGCGTGTCTCCATAACTGATTAGGATAGAGTTCTTGTATCTTGGCAACCCTATTTTGAACAAAGGTCTTTAAGTCCATCTGTTCCTTTCGAAGCCACGCCAAGATGATCATCGAATCCGACCAAAAGATATACTTCAGCAGTTTCTAGTTGTAAAGCCGCTACAACTCTTTTCACCCGTTTGCCAATAGCACTGCAGCACACAATTCAAGTCTGGTAATTGTCAGGCTTTTAATAGGCGCTACTCTCGATTTGCTTGTGATTAACCGAACTAAAGTTTCACTCTTCAAATTTTTAGATTTGCAGTAAACTGCTGCACTGTAGCCCACAAGCTCTGAGGCATCAGCAAAGCCATGGATCTCAGTAACTTCTGGAAAAGTGACAAGAATACGCCTTGGTATCTCTATATTGTTGATATTCTCTAAGGATACTAGGAATTGTTGCCATTCTCGATATTCTTCAGCTGGCAGAAGGTCATTCCATTCCAATTTGCTTCTCCACAAACGCTGGAGGAAAATCTTTGCTTTGGAAATTACTGGTGCCATCAGTCCAACAGGATCAAAGATCTTGGCAATAGTAGACAAGGCGTCTCTTTTAGTATAAGAACTGTCCAAACAGACTTTCACTTTAATCAAAAGGCAATCTAGGTTCGGTTTCCGACACGACCCTAACGTTTTCGTCTCTGTTAAAGTTGCAAAATTGTAATTCTGTTCGGGATCCGGTGACAATTTCTCGTGATTGGCGCAAAGTTTATGCAACTCCATTCCAGCACTTTTCAAAATTCCTTTTAATTGTTGTCTGAGAACAATTGCCTCCTCTAACGTTGCAGCACCACAAAGGACATCGTCCATATACAAATTGTTCGTAAAAAACGGAAGCTGCTATAGGGAAGTTAGCCTCTTCATCCATCGACAATTGGGTTAAAGTTCTCTGTGCTAAGTAGGGAGCACTTACAGTGCCATAGGTAACAGTTGAAAGTTCGTAAATTTTGGGTGATTCATGTTCACTTTCACACCAAACGATTCTCTGCAGACTACGCTGTTTAGGTTAATTAATATAGTTCGATACATCATCTTAATGTCTGCTGTAAATGCATACGTGTAAGTTCTGAACCTGAGCATTTGCGCATATAAGTCCTCTTGTATCACTCCTCCATTATATTGAATGTCATTTAAAGATATTCCATTATCAGTTAACGAAGAACAGTTAAAGACAACTCTAAGTTTTGTTGTGGACTTTTCTGGGCGATAAATTCCATGATGGGTAGCGTAATATGTTATATCTGGATCAGTTTCGTTAGTCACTTCCTTCATGTGACCCAGTCTTTCATAATCTCTTAAAAATTCACGATATAAATTTAAATAATTTTTATCTCTAGCTAAGCGATTCCACAGCGATCAAGTCGTTTGAGGGCTATGTCTTTCGAATTACCCAAACACGGGGTTCCTTTTTAAGGGCATAGATACTACATATTTACCTTCTTTAGTTCTAAAATGAGTATTCGCGTAATGTTCCTCACAAATTAGCCTTTCTTTATTTTTAACTATCGGTTTCTCAATCTCCTCTAATTTCCAAAATTTTTCTAAATTTTTATTCAAATCCTCATCACGAATCAAACCGCAGTGAACCTTAGTTTCATTTATTGAATCTAAATTACCCGTTACTATATAACCAAATACGCTGTTGACTAACAGTAATTGCGAATCTTTTATTTTAATTCTTTCCGGTTTCAATAACTCATAAAATATATTTGCACCTAATAATAAATCAATTTTGCCGGGAACATTAAATTTAGAATCTGCTAATTCCACAAAATTATAAAAATCAGAATTTATTTCTAACGCTTTCTGCGGAATAAAATCAGTGATTTTTTTAACTGGCATATCAATTCCCTTTCGAAAGATTTATTTTGATTAGAAATCGCCACTTTAACACACCCATTTACTACCATAGAAGCATCATTTAAACACGAGATTAATGTATTTATTCTTTCGGTCTTAAGTCGTAATTTATTCGCGCACTCATTTGAAATTAGACAAGTTTCACTTCCCGAATCTAACAAGGCTCTAAATGTCTGCCATTCTGAATATTTATCTTTCACTAGAATTAAAGCAGTACTCAAAAGGCATTTGTTTTTAAAACACGCCGTTGCCACGATCTGTGTTTCGTCTTCTTTCGGAACGAAAGATTCAGCATTTACACTAAAGGCGAACCGGGGTTCCTGGTTAACGTCTGTCATCGTCTGAAGGGGGAAGAAGGAATTCCCTTTCCTTTCTCTGGGGTAATGTAATAGTTTGTTATGCGGTTTCGAGCAGAAACAATTTTTTGATCTACATCTACTAACGCTGCATTGAGGTGAAAAACATTTAAAACAAAGTCTATTATTTTTAACAAATTCTACTTTTCGTTTACAGAAAACATTTTAAATTGTGGGCAAAATTGTAAAGCATGAACTACATTATTTTTACACAATACACATTTATCATTTTTTAACTCGGAAAAAATACATTCGATGCATCTCGCGGTATTTTAGCATTAAATTTGTTTTGTTTATTATAATTAAAACGCTTGGAATTTTCACAAAAGGGCTTAGAAAATATCTCATTCTTAATTTTGCCTTTCGATGACAAATATATATCACACTCACCTAACTCTTGTGGTTTAAAATATTTCTCTCCCTGTTTTATATTCATGTAAGACATTAATTCTCTGTCGAGTGTGTTCATTATTTTATCCGATACAATTAACTCACACAATGATTTAAAATCATTCACATTGCGCAGCTGACAATAATACTCAAATGTCGCGCATAATCGTGATGCAAATTGCACATAACTCTCTGAACTTAATTTTTGCGCTTTCTGAAATCTATTATAGCATTCTTGTGGTGTGGGAGAAAATTCTTTTAATACTAAATCTTTAAGCTTACTATAATTATTTAACTCTTCTTCGGAAACATGAACAAGTAAATTATTCACTCTTTCACCTAGAATATTTAAAAAGAATTTCGCATTTAAATTGTTTGGGAACCTCTTTTATTTTGAATGCTTTTTCAAGCGACTGGAAAAATAAATTATATGATTCCACTCTTGAAGGTACGGGTATTGTTAAAGTTTTTCACGGACTTTAACAAAGTCTCAACATTATTATTGTCGGCAGTTTCAAAAACACTCGGATTTCGAATATCGGAATTTTGAGGTAAATTCTTCTGGATATTTGCAAGCTCTAATTGTTTTGCAATTGCGCTAATTTAATTCTTTCAAATTCTAACTTAATTTCACTATCCAATTTCTTATTTTTAATTTCCGCCAAAGCATAATCGATTGCAGATTGAACTAACTCTTTATCATTTTTGTAAGCGTCACTATTTACAATTAAGTTTTTTTTTTAAGCCAGCGATTTTTTGCTCCTTCTGGTACAGTTAAATTTAACTCTTCATAGCGATTTTTAACTCGTCTTTCCCTAATTTGTTTAAAGACATATTTATGAATTAAGGACACTAATAGAAGGATCAATTAATTGCACCTACCTCCTCAGATCGCTGTTTCACGCTGCTCGCTACTCTATTCACACTTTGGCAATCACTTATATATTTTTTTTTCACTGTGAATTTTGATAATCCACGGTTTCACAAATTCTCATATCCATAAGGTCTTTTCCTCCGGCTCGACGGACCATGAATTGACTCAACACAACACACACAATAAACACACGCAGTGGACTGTAATATTTTTAATCTCTCTCTACTCCGTACACAACCTCTCGGAGTGAGTGTTACTTACACTGACGTTTTTCTTTACAAGCCGCTAGAGGGCGCTGTTCATTAACAGAACTAACAGAATTAAATCAAGAACATTTTAAGATTTTTCATGATATCCAAATTACAAAAACATGAAAAAATAGTGGCAAATTTGATAGTATTAAATATATTTCCCAATGTTTTTAAACATAAAATGAGAAATAAAGTATCTAAAGAGACAAATGGGCATCTTATTGACAAGTCAGGATAATTAATATCTTTATAGTTTTCAATTATTGATCAATCTTAAAAAGAAAAAGAATATGTCCTTAAAATATAAATAAATATTATTATGAAAATGAAATTAAAATGCATTTCAACAAATTGAATTCATTTGAAGGATTTTATGAAAAAGACTGCTCTATTGCAATACAAATAAAATATAAGACCATCAAGAAATTAATTTCTAGAATCATTTAAGTATCTATTAAAAAATCAAAAATACACATGGGATGTAATCATAAACAAATAAAATAGCAATGAAAGATTATACTTCATTTACATTATGAATCATTTTCATTTCATTGTGAATTGAAGCTCAAAATCTGTTTGCAGTGCTGCTTCTGTGGTCATAGTTATCTCAAGTAAGGATTTCTTGAATTAACACATTATTATCTTATGGAAACCTGACAATGTTGATGTCACATATTTTTTTCAGTGCAAAAATGTTCATAGTTACAGCTCTCAAAAAAGGAACATGTATACAGTAGTAGCAAAAATTGTGGACACTTTTCAAATTGTTTTGTTTTTAAGTTTGTATGCTTATAGAAAGTTTTACATAGCACAAAATGCTATGTATTTTATATCATTTTAAAGAGAATAATTTACTACTAAATTCAAAAGAAAAAAGAAAATTCAAATATTTACAGTGCAAAAAAAGTTATGCTGGAAAAACTGTCGATTTACATTGTATACTGATGACAGCAGTGAATTGTCAGAGCTTAGTGAAATTGCCTTTATTCTTAATTACAGCTTCACATCGATGTTTTATTGAGCTGAAAACAGCTTTAAGCTCTTCCTTCATTATTACATGATGTTAGGAGACAATTATAACCTCAATTAGTTCCCTTTTATTTCATGGGTACCTCATTCGGACAAGAGTTTACGAATGGTGCCACAAATTCTCAATAGGATTGAGGTCAGGACTATTTCCTGACCAGGACAACAACTCAATTATCTTAGAACAGTACAGGTCTTTCAATTACTTTACTGTGTGGCAAGGAGCAGAATCTTACTGAAAAATAAATGAAGCATTGTTGGTAAATAGATCCCTAATAGAAGGTAGAAGCTTGGGTTCTAGAATAGTGTCAATGTATTTTATGACATTAAATGTCCCATTGATGATATGAAGGCATCCAATGCCACCTTCTGATATGCATGACTAAATGATAAAACTATGTGGGTACTTCGCAGTTGCCTAGATGCAGTCAGGATGTAGCACTTCTGTTATTCTATGCTTTACATATTTCAGGCTATCTCTACTGAATAACAATATTTTAGTTTCGTCCCTCTATATAATTTGTGACCAATAATCATTTGTCCAATTAATGTGTTCCTTTGCCCTCTGTAGTCCCTTTTAGCGCTGCTGTAAATTGAGCTACAGCTTTTTTTCGTGGAATTCTACCTTTTAGTCTTACATCTGCTAATCTATTCCTGATTGTTTTTTAACTGACAGAAACACCAGCATCACTCATAAAACTTCTGATGAATGTCCATGAAATGCTTTTACTTCTGCAACATAGTATTTTTGTTCTTCTGTCATCAACAGTTGTGCTGTACCTTCTTTGGCCTTTTCCTGTTTTTTTTTATTTTTTATTTTATAAACTTGTCTCCTGGCTTCTTAACCAAAGTGTTCAGTCTCCGAATGTAATCAGTGAGCTACCCACCTGTTAAGTAATTTTAACAAAGGAAATACCACTTTCTCGTCACACATATGTCCAATATACTCTTTTATTTGATATCATTGTTTTTTGACTTATTATCATTGTTATCCTGACCTCAATCCTATCGAAAATTTGTGGCACCATTTGAAAACTCTTTTCCAAATGAGGTATCCATGAAATAAAAAGGAACTAATTGAGGATATAATTGTTTTCTGGCATCATGTATTAACGAATGAAGAGCTTAAAGTTATTTTCAGCTCAATGAAACATTGATGTGAAGCTGTAATAAAGAATAAAGGCAACCTCACTAAGCTCTGATAACTCACTGCTATCATCAGTATCTAATCTATATTGACAGTTATTGCAGCATAACTTTTTTTTGCATTGCAAATATTTGATGTTTTTATTGTATTGAATTCAGTATTAAATCCCCTTTTAAAAGATATAAAATACTTTGCATTTTGTGCAAAATAAAAAATTTTATAAGCATACAAATTTAAAATACATAAGTTAAAAAGTGTCCACAATTTCGGCCACCACTTTATATCTTTGAATAAAAATCTGTAAAAATTTTAAGTTTTTCATTTGTTCATACTATGCACCATATTAAATTTTATAACGGTTTTCTGCTGGTATAATAAAGAAATGTGGAGCATATTGTTCAAAATTTGACAAATTGTTGCATTAATGTGGAAGATGTTTTAAACATCTACACATAAACACATTTTATTCTTAGTTACCCTAGATATTTACCTCTAAATAATTGTAGGTCTATACATGGTATTTTGAGACATAAATATATATAATTGCAACTTATTCGCTTGTAACAAATGATAAATTCTAAGGAAATAAATGAAGTATGTGTGAGAATATTATGTTATAGTTTAGGTGATGTTTTTGTCGTCTAATATGCATTGATTCTTTTGTGTGAAAAAAGCAAAACTTTATTATTGTGTTTTCAATCTAGCTAATTAGCTGTTTTCCAAGTTCTTGGGCATCAAAAATATTGTATGTAATTATATATTTTGTGATGATTTTTTAAAAATTTTATGTAACTTTTTTTAATTGCAATACATTTTTGAAATAATTCGCTTGAGATTTGGTTTATAATAATTAATAATATATCTCATACATCTTATGATTTTTTCTTTTACTTTATGCAACTTCTATTGTTGTCCATTTTTCAAATAATGATTTATAATAGTTCACAATTAATTTCATGAATACTTTTTGTAAAGATTTAATTTTTTTTTATAAAATATAAATACTGGTGGCGATATTTTGAGATTTTTTTTTCAAAAAAAATTATTGCCTAAATATTATTTAATGTTCCAAGTTATTAAAATTTCTAAATGCCTCTGGTCAAATTTTCTTTTAAAGTAACTTTAACTCATTCACAGGTTTTTTTCATCAGGAATGGTACTAAAATGAATATTTTCTCTGTCCCAAAATAATAGTAGCAAATGAAAATAAATAGTGAATACAACATTTATCATCATAAAACTAGATTAAATTAAACAATTTCTCTATAATTTTTGTTTTTTAGATAGTTTCTGAATTTTTTATTATTTCATACTACATTTTATATTTCTAGATGGGGTACATTGTACATTTTATATTTGTAGGATTTATGCCATCTTAGCAGGCATAAAGATGGAGTTTTGGAGTTGAAACCATTCTCATACACTAGGAAATGTTTAACTTTTAACATAAAGATTATGCCTCAACACTTTAATATTCTGTGTTTTTTTTTTTAAATCTCTCATAGAACAATAGAACACTGTGTATACCACCACTTGACTAAAGCTTTGCTTTCCTTACACATGTGAGCTTAAAATGATTCAAACCATTGTTCTTGATTATTTCTGGCATAAATATTGAAGTGTGACTGAAGCATATTGTTAAATAAGGCTTGATGTTGCAGTGAGTACATGGTGTTTAATTAAGATCCTTACCTGAAGACTAATTTTTTTCTTCCTACTTTTTCAATAGGTTGATATTCAAGAAAATGAAACAATTGCAATCAGCAGATTAAATATGAAAAACATCTAGAATTCATACATATATTAGGTTATCTTAAAAATTGATAGATGTGTCAAAGTAAATGTTAGATGTGTGTCATGAGCATTGATTTTGATTGAAGGCTTTGCAATCGCACTACAACATAAATTACAGCTATGTTCACTAAAAATTTTCATTTAAATATTCTCTCGATACTATTATTATGGGACAGATGGAGTTTTTATTTGAATCAGTGATTAAACATAAAATAATACTTTCTTGTTTACGATACTTGTACATTATTCTCAATTTAAACTGGAAATAAGAATTTTAATTGTTGTGTATATAATGGTATTTATGAAACATTTGCAGGGAGATCCTATTTACAGTTCTGGTAAATGGTATACAGTAACAAGTGGACCCTTCACTGACAGCAAACAACCAGCAATGATGCATATAAGAGCAGGTCACATTATAACACTACAGAAACCTGCTGAAACTATTACAATAAGGTTCAAATTTTTAGAAATTTTATTTTAAGGAATTTTCTGTATGTTTTTCCCATCTGTTCATCATTATAATCATAAAAAAATTAAGTTTGAACTATTGTTTTAGTATTATTTATGTATTTTTTTATCTAAGATTTCGATGTTGAATATTAAGATTACATCAATGTTTAGCATTAATAGTAGACTGAATCATACTAAAAATTTACTGCAGTATTTTAAACCTTTATAATTTTATAACTGTTGCTTTGAAGAGAAAAGTTACATTATGTAAATGGTGCACTATGTTCATAGAAATTTTCTTTTATATTTTGTTTCTTTTTCACAAATCATAATTTTTTGGATTCCAAGTATTGAATGAAGTACTTAGTACATTGAAGAAGGCTGGCCTGGAAAAGGCTCCTTGAGAAGGCCAAGGCCCACCCTGGGCTGTCGTGCCACTGAGAAATGAAGGACTTAGTACATTATAAAATATATTTTCCTAGTCTGTTTTTATGTAAAGGATTCTAAAACTGAATTTTTTTCATAGATGTATTTAATCTAAAGGATAGCTTCAACATTTTTTAAAAAAGTTATAAAGATAATCATAATGTTTGTTTTGCGTTGTTATAAAATTAACAGCAGAAAATCATGTACATATATATATTAGTAGAAAAAATGCATGTCATAATATTTAAACTTAACTGTTCACCACTGTTCCCTTTTTCCTATGTATATTCGAGACGAGTAGCCTGGTTGAAATCATAATTTACGTCATATTTTAACTTAATTACTACATAGCATTATTTTGAAGGAAGGAAGTTCAATTACACAAAATCTTGTAACCCTGTTTATTAAATATTTATTTGAACAATCTGTAAATCAAATAATTCAAAAATATTACTTAGTAAAGAGCAACTTCTTTTTTTTATTACTTATGCATGTTGAATTCTATTAGTTTTCTGAATACATAGCAAATCACTCAATAAAATAGAGAAAGGAGGCTGAGGGAGAGTGTGAGTGTAAAGAATTAAATCATTTTTATTGCAAAATGCATAATATTTTATTAGTTCTTACAATAAATACATTTTAGGGGGGGAGTGGTAAATTTTAAAATTCTGCCCAAATCAAAATTAGTTTTTTTTTTAATATTTCTGTTTTATATGAAACGATGTTTTTTTCTCTAATATTTTTTTTCATTTTTAACAGTCGTCAGAATCCAATGAGTATTTTGGTTGCTTTAGATTCATCTTTGGAAGCTAATGGATTGCTCTACTGGGATGATGGAGAAACTAAAGGTGGGTATTATAATGTGAATATATATTAAAACTAAAGAATTTTTGTATTTATGTCATTCGTATGATATGAATGAATCTTTTTGAAATATTTTAAACAGTTTCAGTCATTGAGAAATATACAGCCCGAAGAAAAAATTTATGATTGATTTTTAAATAAAGAAATACTAAAAGAATTGAAACAAAATTGCCTGTGCATGTTAAAATTTAGTAATATTGTGTTCTACAGATTACATTATTGATTTTAACAAACTTTATACTACTGAGTAGAAAACATCCTAGCACCTTTTTAAGTAAATTATATATATATTGAAATGAATTTCATTTAACAACTAAATGCAAAATATATTGCAACAAGATATTAATTTTTAATTCTATTGCTGATATGTACTTCACAGAAATTCTATGAAAAAAAATACTAGTTCTGTGAGATACTTTTAGGTGTATGATTTTTTTTAAAAAAAATGCCTGTTTGACAAGGAAAGTCAAATTATTGTGGCATTAGATTTAATACAGTATATATTCTAAATTATTTGGATTTTCAAATCCAGATGCTCATTTTAATATATAAGTAATATTGCTGCAAAGTTTGGAGAATTTGTTGCTCCTTATCTTCGAAAATGTTTATAATTTATGCTGAAAAAAGGAACAGTTTAGAAAAATAAGAGTTTACATTTCTAGAGGACTTGTGTATCAAAATAGTTTACAATACACAGTTTTGATTGCAAATGTCAATTAACATTACTGGAAAATGTATATAAAAAGTACTTTTTTCACTTAAGAGACTTAAGAATCTATCATTATAAATATATTTGTTCTGGATGATTACTTTAATATTTTGAATTATAATAATATTTTTATGTAGAATATTTATTTTTTCAATACAAATTCTTTAAATTTTAATTTAAAGAATTTGTATTGAAAAAATAATTAATTAAATAATTTTTAATAATTAAATAATTTTAATTTTTATTTTATTTTTATTTAATTAAAATAATCTTGGTAGTACAGCATTATATTCTTTATTTATTGTTGAAAAGAATTGAGAGTTCATTGGTATTTGAATGAAATTCTTAATTTAAAGGTACTCTAAAACAAAGCATTATGCAGTAGTTTAAAGATGGTATCCCAGTTAATTTAATTTTTTTTAAAATTTCTATATATTCTTTTAATTAATTGTGTATAGTTTGCTACACAAAAAATATGGGGAAAAAATTGCATTGAATTCCATTATACTTATTTACTATATGATTTGACTTGCATGCATTTGCAAATTATACACTATACTTTAAGAATTCTTTTTAATTGCCCTTTAAAAATATAAAATAGGAGTTTCAGAATCAAAATAGAATAAAGCATATAAATTTTCAAGTGCCAAAATTTATTTGAATTTTAGGATAGAAAAAAAAAGTTAAATTTTAGAACATTTATATTTGTTTCAAGAAAAGGAAAGCATGTATGACCCTTGATGTGTATTGTTATGTAGAATGAAAATTCCTTAATTATGTTTTTCAAACAAAACATGTTAATAATAATTTTTTGTAATTATTTTACAGATTCACTTGTTCTAGGGGAATATCTTTTGGTTGAATATACTGCTAAAGGAGTAAGTAAACTTGTTTGTAATATTTTGCTTATGATAATTTAACTTTTTTAAAAAGTGAATTATTTAGTAATATTTTATTTCTATGTATTTGAGAGGGACAGTGCAATTATTTCTAAACAAAAATGCTTTTTTTCAGCTGTATTATCTTAAGATTCTTGTTTCATAATGAAATCTGATAATCCTTATTGAATATTTTAAGAAAATTAATTTGTATTCTAAGTCATTTTGTTTTGCCATTTAGAAATACACTGTTCTTATTTATATAATAACAAAATAATAAATGTAAGGTCTTTTAATGTTTTTAAAATTAGTTAAGAGGAGCAATCACTTGTTTATAACCCTAAAAATTATTATTTTTTATCTATTATTATTCTACAATTAGTAAAATCTGTTTAGTATAATAAAGTTTGAATAAATGTGAGTTTTTTTTTTGAAGGGATGCAGAATTTCAACTTACTTTAAAACAATAACTTCTAAAGAATCTCTTTGAATTAGTATTTATTTTGTTATATTAATACTCCTTTTTTTTCTTGTATGGTTAAAACCATTTTATAAAGATAAAATAAATTATATGAATAAGGATAAAAAAACATGTAGTTTACATACTTGATCATCATTTTAATCATATGTGTTTTCTTCCAAATTAAAAGAATGTAAAAGGTGTATCTAAATCCTTTTAGATTTAAATGGAGAAATTTTTTTCTTCGGCATTATCAATATTTTCGTTTCGGATGTTTTAAGCCAAGTTTAATGTAAATAAATTATTTAGATCACAATATAATTAAGCAAATATGGATTATGTATAGATTTCAAAAGTAAACTTGATTTTATGCATTTATTATTTGGGGGTAAAATACAATAAATATGATGTACATGTCTCAAAGAAAATTTTGAATCTTATGGTTCTTAAAATCAGCTCAGTGTTGTGTTAAAATATTTATAAACATTATTAACATAACATTTTATGTATACATTATGAACAGTTTCAAAACATTAAAAGCAAATATTGTTCATAGCATATGCTTTTTAGCATATTTATTAATGCACCAACTTTTCAAGCTGACATGAAAACCTGTTCTGATTATTTTGAAATGTTACTATAATCTATGCAGCACTATAAACACTAAAGTTCATTTAAAAATATTCCACATGGCTTAAACATCTTCAAAACACAATAAACCAAAAAGTAATATGTTTGAAATTGCAGGTGCTTTTTATTTAAAAAAAATAAAGGAATTAATTGGATTATTTTGTGATTTCTGGATCCAGATATTTAACAATTTTGTATGAAAATAATGTTTGTGTAGACACATTGTATGTTTTCTCATAAGTAAGTATCTTATATTTAATGTTTTGAGTTTTATAAATTTTTATTTAAAATTTTTTTTAAATAATTTGAATTTATTTGGTTTTTTTTTAGAATTCCTTAAATGTAACTGGTCATTTTGGTAAGAAAGTTTTAAAGTCCAGTTTCTACAAGTCAGCAATTGAACAGGTTAGGATTATGGGTCTTAACAGACCACCCAAGAGAGTTATTATTGATAAAAGCTACATTCTGTCTAACAAACAGTATCACTGGAATTATGATACAATGGTAAATACATTTTATGTAAACATTTGTTATTAGATTGAAATCTTTAAATTTAAATCAATAATTCTCAAACTGTGGACGATTGGAAGGCAGTGGTATCCAAGTGATCTTGGTCGCAAACTCAGGATAAATAATTAACAAATTTCTAGTTTAACTATGTTCTTATTTTTTTTTAAAAAATATATTGTGAGTACCTTATTAAAACTTCTGTGGATATTTTTAAGAAAACATGATGCTCTCTGAACTCAGGTTTTGTTTTCACATGACAAAAGTCTGTATCATACATTAAAACACGTTTGATCTAAGCATAATTAATAATTGCATCATTTATAAATGCATTTTGAAATTTAAGTTCTTATTTTTAATCTGTCATCAATGATTAAAATAAAAATCTTCATTTAAGTAAAGTGTAATGTTTTTTTAATAAAAATGTTGAAATTTTCTTTATATATTGTAGGTATTGGATTTAAAATTGATCCTAATTCCTTTGGGTAGGAAGACTGAACTACAATGGTACTTTTAAAATCTTGTATTTGTGTGAATCTGCATGTATGTTTATATTCAATGCAAAACCTGCTGGCAGGATTTGTATTACTTTGACTGTGGTATCTTGTTCCTTTTGCATTTTGTATATACTTGTTATTCAGACCATCCAATTATATATATATACTAGTTTCATGCTTGCAAAAATATTTTTTTGGTGCTATGCGTGAGTACAATTGTTAAATGTTGCACAATTTGTACATTTGTGTGTGCCAAAACTTGTTCAATGCTTGGCATTTTTATGTAAACAATTTCCCCTGGCAATTAAACATGCAGTGGTTATCATATTTAGTTATTTTTCTTATGTATTTTCATTTCAGGTACTGTGAATTAGTTTTTTAAACTGAATAGATTTAATTTTTAATATATATTTTTAATATGAATCATTTTATTTTAATCAGTATAATATTAATACTAAATTTATTAGTTAGTTGTATACTAATGATATTTTCCAATGAAAATAGGAAAAAATGCTGCAAACACTTTGATTTGAAAAAGAGTAAATTTGAATGTAATATACATGAATATCAATTTATTTACCTGGAGAAAAAAATTCTTCAAATATAAATGTCAATTTTCTCTATTTGGTACGATATTTTAAAAGGTAATAATTTAGAAAAATCTAAAATTTTATTTATATTTTCCTTTTCAAATATGTCAAAAATTTTAACATTTATTTAATCATGAATTCATGTTGCTATTTTATTTTTAAAACTTATACAAATTGAAGTATAAAAGCTGTCTTAAATTTGGAATATTTTTTGAATAACTAAATGTTCCAACATTTATGTTGAAGTAATACATTTAATATGTTTTTAAGATTTCAGATAACTATGATTAAGCATGTCTGGAAAAATCATAGCAACTAATGTTTAACATTTTCCTTTTAAAAAGAGTTTTGAGTTTGGATTCTGCTTTAACTGCACACTTTTAGAGGTATCAAATACTGAAAAAAACTCTAGATTTTTCATGATTTAATAATGAATATTCAGATGGATGTGATAATAAAATTTGATTCTGTAAATTAAGTTAATTTTAAAATTCCTATGAATTTTGAAGTATACTCAGTTTATATTCTACTTGCTGAAATTTAAAATCATAGTTAATTATCAATAACTAACACTGGGGCTCTAGTGGAATATCTAATTTAAATAAAGTATAGCAGTTGGTTCATTATAAGAAAATGAAACTGCTTTTTCCTAACAAGAAATACATTAATATTGATTAATTTCCTTTTCTTTGAAGAAAATGTAAGCGGCAAAGTTTTAATAGTCAGATATCCGAGATCCATTATTTCTTCCTACAATGGATAATATGGCTTTGGGGAAGGAAATTGCATTTTTAATTGTGATGATACACCGTATTTACTCAATCTAAGCCTCACATTTTTCCAGTGTTAATGCAACTGAAAAACGGATGCGGCTTAGATTCGAGTAAATAATGGTATGTGAAAAGTTAATTTAAAAGAAACAGAATTTCATATTTTAAGAATAATTCAATGAAAAACATATCCTAGAAAAAATAGTTTTTATGTATTGATTTGTTGCATTGTGAGAATATTAATATGTACACACATACAAATACAGTAAAATAATAACAACCTTATGCACATTTAAGATTTTATTAAAATACAATAAACTTGATCAACAAGTATTTAATACCAACATTTCATTTCAAACAAAAGCAATGTTTTTAATAAATATACATAAATATTTTATAATCATTTGACATACAGCCTATATACAATGTATAAGTAGACACAAATACCCCTGCTTCTCAGAAAAGGAGTGTCCCTTTAAGCACAAAAAAGTACGTATAATTGGACACTTTCTTTACTTCTCTGTAGTGCAGTTTCAGTGAATTTATCACAGTTCTGCTGTACAAGTACATTGAACTAAAATCTTGTTAGCTTTGCTATAAAGGAGTCGGTTTGCTTGGTTGATGTGCTTTTTTAGAACTCTTTTTTTAAAGTCCAATTAAGATTTTTGTATGTATTTATTTATAATTTGTCAAGTTAATAAAGGTATTATTGCAACTGAATTTTTTAAAAAGTGTTATGTTTTAGTTGTATATGTTTTGTTTTGCCTGCTTTAAATATTGCTTCCTGTTAATCTTTTTTATTTATTTTTTGAACATCAATTATTTATGGGAACATTTTCATACTTCATATACGTTGAAAATTATTGCTTAAATGAAAAATTTTCTGTACATTCTCATACATGTTAAGAGTTAAGTTACATCCCTATACAAAACAAAAAGACTTGCATTTAATATTTATTATTTCATTGCCCTTTTTAGATCTAGAATGAACCTTCTTTGATGCAGATATTTTTAATGAAATTAATTTTTATAGTTACAATAAACACATATTTCATCGTCATATTAACATTACAAAATAGTTTCAATTTTTACCTAAAACTTATGTATCTTAGAGGTGTACAATTCATGTGTAAAGGCACAATTAAAAATGTGCATCATTTTGTAAATAACAAAAGTTAAATTTTTAATGTCAGTTTTACTATTATTTATTAAAAAACAATAATTCACTTTAAATGTTTTTCATATTTCATTACATGAATTGAAGTTGTTTAAAAAAAGATTTGAAAAATTTAATTTGAATTCAAAACTTTAAAAAAATATAGTAACAAAAAATGCATTACTTGAATTCAAAATAAATGCATTGAATTATAAAAAGTGCACTTCTATGTACCATTTAATTTTTGAGTTTGAAAATTTTATCTAGAATCCCATATTTAATTTATAATCTTCACCTAATGCCTTTTTTTTAAAACTGCAATCCCTATTTTAATCCTATTTTTTCCATGGTAGAAATATTTCATCTGTATTTATTAATCTTACCTTTGTTTTTTCAACCTATTCTGAACTAGAATCAACCTAAATTCCATGCATTAAAAAAAGTATTTCTCCTTTTGAAAGCTGAATAGAAACACACCTTGAACATGCAAACAATAGAGGCTATATGAAGACAATACACAAATATATCAAAACATAGCCACATACATATAACAAATTGAGACTAGATTCAAAAATGTATAGCATGCACCTTTAGCACCCCCGCCACGAGGCATTTTATGAGACACGAGCAAATCAAATTAAGATTTGCTAATAGCTATTACGAGATTGGCATTTTAAAATTCTATGTAAGTCACATGCAATATCAAAACATTTATCTATCTAAATGTAAGTATTTATACAAGGAGATAGGAAAACCATATAAATTATTATTTAACATTTCAATGAGTGCATTTGATAACTGCACTGCGAATTAAATTCAAAATATCATTTAAACTTACTCATCTTTTATGTTAAACAAATATGTTCTTCTAAAATTAAACTCACTTTCATTTTAATCTGCCTTAATAGTTAAAAGAGTTTATATTTTATCATAAATCAATATAGTTTTTTTTGTCCAAAAAAATTTCAAAACAACTTTTAATAAACGTCTAAAGTAATTGTATAGTATATATACCCTGACTTAAACCAAATCATAAATTTACTTTCAGTTGAAAAAAATTAATTTAAGCGAATTAAAGGCATTTATAATGAGGACTTGCTCGTGTCTTTAGAGTGGCAGTGAAAGCATGTAGAAATGTTTAAAAACACTTCAATGAGAGATTCAGATGAAACTTCCCAGTGCTTTATGAAAGTTCTGTAAGCATTTCATAAGATAGATCACAGAGGGCCTGTCCTCTGGCATTGTTGACCAGCAACAATTCATCACTTCGAATCTGAAAATAAATGTAAATCGAATTACAATCTGAGATATTCAAGATAACATATTTGTTTCACAATTGGTTATGTTCTCTCAAAAAATAATTAACAGTATACAATACAAAAAACATATGGATTATATAAATATTGGTATTTATGTACTTAAGTTGTTTACAATTTTTTTTAATAATTATATTTTACAATTTAAAAATTCTGGTAATTCATGTAGCTTTCTACACTAAGAATTTTTCAAATATGTCATTGTAATGCTGGGAGAATTTTCTTTCATACAAAATTGAAAAAATAAATTCAATGAAAAGTTTTAGTAAATTGCTTTCTGACATTCAGAAACACAATAAATACGACAAAGCACAAAATGACTATTGTATCAAATCACAATTAAACTAATTATAAGTAATAGTATGTACGAAAGAAACCTCAATAAAAAATGCAACTAAGCAAAATGTTTATTTAAGGATAAAATATTTTTTAAGATTACAACATTTGTTAGGATAGTTACAATATTATTTGCTGTAATTACTAATCTCCAATTAAGCAATTCTAATTATTTATAACAAAATGATGGGTGTGATCTTAAGTGTAGATTTGAAGAGAAACAAGTAATATGTATATATATTTAAGTCAATTTCTACTAAGGTTAACAAATTTTTTTAGTTACTTTTTATTAAATAATTGCAATTAATATAAATATATATATACATACATACAACACAATCACTATATTAAGTGGCAAAACATCTTTAAAATTAACGTTAAAAAATATTTAACCTCATTAAATTTGTAATTACATTTTTTAATAAAAGTTGAACATGAAAGGTAAGAATTTATCTTCAAACCAGTATAAAAGGAATGGTGACATCTAACTAGCATATGATTATTTAGGTTAAGTTAAATCTTCATCACAAATTTAACAAAAGCTGTTTTATCCAATGGTGCTGCCATCTAGAGGAATAATATTGTCTAAAATATATCTCAAACTATAATTAATTCAATTTAATTAACAAATTAATATTTGAAAAAACTGTATTAACAACAAGTGTCATCCACTATAAGTTTAAAAAAATGTATTTGAGCTTGAGTGGTTGAATAAAAAGTATTTTACCAACAATTGGAAATTTGAACAAGATATATATATATGTATGTATAAATATTTATAAAGAGAGTGTGAACTAATAGTAGGAATTGAAAAAAAAATCTTAAGACTATATGAAATAATACTTACAAATCGTCTGGGCAATTTTTTGGCTGATCTAATCTGTAGCCATCTCTCAAATATAAATGCATTTCAAAGGGATCAATTTCAATGTACGGCTGTTGTCCCAGGGTAATCAGTTCCCACATCGTCACTCCAAATGCCCACTGTAATGAATAATTCATTTAAGTATTTGAAAGATAAATTCAAATCAATCTAAAGAACACAAGTGAACACTTTAAGGAATAAATTGTTAAACTTGAACCCTAAGCATTATTTTATTGTGTTTTCTTAAAAAATTCATTATTCAAAGGAGCTGTCCAAATCAAATATAATTAAGAAATCCAAATACATTAGCAATTGTTGTATGGGTACACAATTTGTCAGTTTTGAAAATATACTTTGATACAATTTGATATTTCCTAGAATATTCTAATTAATAACGTTATTTCCCTATTTCTTTCTTTCGAGAAATTTTTACTAATGTTTCCTTATAACATAATAAAAGTACTATGTAATAATAATCAAAACTGAAAAACACTCGTGGAGATTGAAAGTAGAGCAAACAACGAAACTATCCTGAATTTTCTTAAATCAATCATTGCAGCTTGTTACAACTTTGCTTTTCATTCAAAATGCAATGGCATTCTTAAGAATTCATTTCCTCGGAGGGATGGATGTCTTTGATCTCACACTAACTGACTTCTAACTATCCTTCACTATTGTTGAGGTTTTAAGAAATCATGCCCAAGAACTTCTATTACATTAATTATGTGAGATTGCAATTGATTAGATGGATTTCTATGTATTTCCCCTCTCAATTATAGGTATTTTATGACACAAAGTCACATAACTGTTAAAGCATCAGACCACAGAGGGTGATTTGTACTCTGTAGCGATGCCCTTGTTTGGATATAAATGTGTATGATAAGTTTTTAACAATCTAGGCAATATCAAAATAGCTGAATTCAAATCAGAGTCAAAATACCGGGTGTTTCTAAACGAATATATCGGAGTTTTAACTCTTTATAGTATTTATCACATAAGTTACAAGTATAATTCATGCATTGAATGAAAGAATAACTCAAACAGTTTTACTTACAAGTTCACAAATGTTCAATATGAGCCCCATTTGTCACAAGGCACAAATCAATACGATAGGCGAGTTCATCCCAAACTTTTTTCAGTGTGTCTGAGGAAATTCTTGCAGCAGCTGCTTCAATCCTGTGTCTCAAGTCTGGAAGGTTAGCTGGTAGCAGAGGAACGTACACACAATCCTTAATGAACCCCCTCAGATAAAAATTACATGGCGTCAGATCGGGTGAACGTGGATGCCATACGATGCACTCTTTGCAACCAATCCATTGGTTGGGTACAGTGATATTTAACCAATCGCGTACTGAGAGATGCCAGTGAGGTGGTGCACCATCTTGCAAGCAAATGAAGTTATTTGGTTCACTTTCTTCCAATTGAGGAAATAGCCATAGTTGTAGAGCATCAAGATAGGCAGAACCAGTTACAGCCTTGGTCGTCCCGTATTTTTCCCTTTACAAAAACAGCCAGTTATTTCAAACTGAGGATGCTACATAAGAATGTTATCGTTTGGAGGTTGACAACCGAACTTAATACGGAACGCTCGTTGCACAATAATAACAGATTCTGTCTTTACAAACTGGAGAACACAAAACGCTTTCTGTTTACTAATCGCCATTTTTCTACTAGCGCGTTGATCGGCGAGAAACGGGGGGGATTAGCATATGTTTCGCACACACATGCCAGCAAACAAAACTGTTTCAGTTGCTCTTTCATTCTATGTATGAGTCCTACTAATATGTTATATGTAATGAGTACTACAAAGCGTTAAAACTCCGATATTCTTTTAGAAACACCCGGTATAATATCCATCATTAAGATGTTTTATTCCAAGTTATGTGTTTTTCCCCACATTCTAATGCTTAGGAAAAGATGGGAGGGATAGTTGAGATGAAAATAGCACGAATGTAAGATAGTGAAGAAAGTCAACTCACCACATCACTAGCATACGAAAATTCCTTTCTGAGTAAGCTTTCAATGGCAAGCCACTTGATGGGTCTGTTCTCATTGTCTCCCAAGCAATGGTAATCTCCTGGGAAAAGGTCTCTCGCCAAGGCATTATCTGTCAGCCTCACTTGAAGCCAGTCGTCCACACTACGCAAAAAAATTGTAAAATTAGTATTCATTGTATATGAAAATATGACTTGAACATTCTTTCAATGTTATGCTTTCAGAAAACTGTCGTTAAGCTAAATAAAATATTTAAGCAGATGAATTTTTTTTAATTATATCTATATAAACTAAATATGCACATAGATGCTTCTTAAAAAACTAATAAACAAATAAGTTTTATATCTATAATTTTCGAAAATGTGTTTAGTATTTTTAAAAAGGATAATGCTCAATAATTTTATAAATTTAAAAGCCTCAAGGTTGTTTTTAACCTACCTGGCGTCCTAGGCACTTCAAATTGTTACGCACCCCCCCAAACTATTTCCAGCCCCTCCTTTTGTTTTTATCCTGCCCGTTTTGGTTCGAGAGAGATTTTTAGTAACTCGCTTACTCTTTTTCCTTTGTTTTTGCTCTTTGGACACCTTTCCATTACCCACCAACTATAAATCCGCCGTGCCCCGAACAGGCAACCAGCAGCATAAAGAAGGATAGTGGCATGGTTTCTCCACTCTTGTTCATTTCTTGCCTTGCGGCATCACGGACCACCCACCCTTTTGTATATTAGTACAGTACATTTATGAAATCGTTTGCAATTATAGTGTAGAGTACACATTACTGTATGAACTGCTATCAACCTGTTAATTATCATCGTTTATCGCTTTACTATCTATTACTTTTAGATATCCTTATTCTTTGTTGAATCACTGTCATAGTACTTGTACGAAAAGGGTTTTCTTCAACCTTTGATTATTGCCAAATCGTTAATGACATCATTGTAATCAATTTACATTGTAATATCATTTTGAGTGCATAGCAACATCAAACTGTTAAAGCTTTTCATTTTCAACAGTTCCGCACACAACGCATACATGGTTCTCTAGGCGGTAGTTTATTTAAAGTAATTTTAATTTTTATTCTTTTTTCGCGATCCATTTTTTTTTTTAGCCCCCAAATTTTTGCGCCCTAGGCGCGTGCCTAAGCGGAAAAGTGGCCCTGAAAAGCCTTGCTCTTTCTCCTTGAAGATTTGCTTTTAATAAGTTCTTTATAAAATTTAAGTTCTCAAAATGTGCAAGTAGTTAATTTCTTTCTGACTATACATATGAAATTGATAAAATCTTAATACCCTATAAAAGTAAAATATGTGTGCAGGTTATAGACAATTGATTAAAAGATACAGTACGGAATCCATAAAACACTTCATTATTAAATGTTAAATTTATATAATTCCATATAAAAGATACAACGAAGTGTCAAATATTTCACCAAATAATTGAAATTGATATTTTCTTAAAATAGTT
Source organism: Trichonephila clavipes (assembly GCA_019973935.1). Classification (NCBI taxonomy): domain Eukaryota; kingdom Metazoa; phylum Arthropoda; class Arachnida; order Araneae; family Nephilidae; genus Trichonephila; species Trichonephila clavipes. The sequence continues at coordinate 135,438 of BMAU01018221.1, forward strand.
TTGATATCTTTCATGGAAACAAGTATACTGAAGTGCCAAAGAGTATGAAACACGATCTAATATTGTATAAACACTCTCTTTGCCCGTCGGAATGGCTACCGTAGCCTAGTAGTCATGGTCACGAACTCGGGACTGGCATTCTTGAATCACAGATCCGATGCCAATGAAGATTCTCCATGTGAAGGGGTTAATGCACGTTAAATCTTTCGAGGTTCAAAGTCATCGCGTGGTGTGCAAGTTTGGAGAGTGGATGGAGGTGGCCAGCTCAGGAATCATCAGCGTCATCAAGAGCCCTCGTGTAGCTTCACAGTGCGGCGTTAATTAACACTCATTCATTCCTTTCTCGGCGAAGAACAGCAATTCAACACAGCTTGGATTCAATAAGTCGTTGGAACTCCTCTGAAGAAATATTCAGCCATATTACTTCCATAATTGCGAAATTGTTGCTGGTGCTGGATTTTGTGCACGATCTAACATTTTGATTATCACCTATATATCTTCAATGGAATTCCTTTTAGGCGATCTAAGTGGTCGTATTATTCGCTGGAGTTGTTTAGAATGTTTTTGAAATGAATCGTGAAGGATTTGGGCATGGTGTTACGACGCAATATCATTCTGGAAAATCCCATTGTTACTCGTGTACATGAAATTCATTAATGGTGGCAAATGGTCTCCAAGCGTCTATATACATAAACAGTTCCAGTCAATGTCTGGTTCATTGTGACCAGAGAGCCCAGTCAGTGGCGCACACAAGGAACGTCCTCGTGTCCTGATCCCTCCAAAAGCCCTTGAATTTTTTCGATTGATTATAATCCTATTTATACAGTACGTAAAATTTAATTAAGTCTTGTTAATAATTAATTTTATTAATTAATGATAATTATTCATTCAATAATTAATTTTTATTGTTCCCCAAAATCAAAAGAATAGGATTGAGCATGATACGAGAATAGTGGACATTCGACCCTAGACCCTTACCCCCTCGAAAAATTCCAGTGTGCGCTACTGAGCCCAGTCTATATATCATGTAAAAACGGCCTACACTATTATGGGGACACCACCGGCTAGCATAATGCCTTATTGACAAATTATCCATTATCAGGTGGAGTTTATGCCAAGTTCGAACCCTATTATCAGATTCAGTGGTGTAACTGAGAATAATAAGGCCACCCTGCAAAGTTAGGTTTTGGGCCCCAAGCCGGATATTTCGTACTTGGCATCACTCAGACTCCGGGTCCCCTAGAGTCCTGCCCCCGTGGTGCGGGTGTGTACGTAACGCCACTGATCGGATTTTACACTGGGAATCGTGACTCATCCGACCCAGCAACGTTTACTCACTCATCCGTTCATCCTACACGAGCTCAGCGAAGATCGTACCGATGCAACCGATGATGTATTGGAAGCACTAGAGTTAGTCCTCTTTACCCATATTCCATCAATACCAAATTTTACAGCGCTGTCCTCACGGACACGTATGTCGTACGTCCCACATTGTTACTATTCTTTGATCCAATGTTGCTTATTTAATAACGCAGTCGTCACTCGTCTTAGTCATCAATTGGCCACTGCAATGACCACGGTAGTAGGAAATACTTGGAATTTTATATTCTGGCACTGTTAACATACTCTTAATACTATATATTGAGGAATGTGGAATTATCTAAAATGTCCCATGCGTCTAGATTTTACTAGTATTCTACGTTCAAAATCTGTGAATTCTCGTCGGTCGGCTATTATTACATCTGGACACTTTTCACACTAATCACTTGAGTGAAAGCCCTGACAATATATTATTGCCTTTCTACACATTCCTTATATAATGATATGACCATCTAGATATTTGTATATCATTATCTCATGTCTTTTGGCAATTTAATGTATACCATTTTTTGAGAATTATTGATTTACTACGTAACTTAAGATAATATTAAAGACGAGACTCACACGCAGTTTCTTGTTGCAATATCCCGATGAATAATTCTTCGGTCGTGCAGGAATGCGATCCCTTGTACGATTTGCAAAGCCATGGCTACGAGGTCCCGATGCATCAACGCCTGAAATAAAACAAAACTTTAAATTTAACTGCCTATATTTTATATAAAAATACGTAGCTATTAACCAATTGCTATGAAAAGTCTTGAAAACAAGAAAAAAGCTTCGCAAAACCATATTTGTTGGCATATAATAGAAATTTTCGAACTGCTTAGAGCCGCGGGTTAGTATCCTGACTACATAACGATTCTTCGTGTGGAACAATGATAGTCGCTGCACACTAAATGATAATGAACTTTAAAAACCTCTCGGGATGTGGAATGGTAGTAAAAGTGAAGTATAAATCCAGGGATTGTTTTCTTATCAGTCAGAAATTTTACATCATGAAGTTCTAGCGCAACTACAGTAAAGTGAATTCAAGTACGAATCAAAACCTCGGTTTTTGTATCCAACAAGTACTTTTCAAGTGTTGAGGGAAATACTCTGATACCATTAGTAACGTTATCTTATAGGTTTTTTCAGAAAAATAGATTTAAAAAACACACCTAGAACATTATTTCTAACTGTGCAGCCTCAATTTATTCAGCGTTGAAAAGTCAAACTTTTCAGATATAATTTGCTTTCAAAAACCAATTCAGATAAAACAAGTAATATAAAAAAAAAATTAAGTCGATTCCTGCTTAGATCAACAAAGAAAAATTTTATTTTAGCTACTTTTTATTAAATAGTTACAATTAATATAAATATGTATATAAATAGGACAGAATCACAACATTAAGTGGAAATTAATTTTTATTAATTATTAAAGTATCCTATTGTCATCCAAAACAATCGTGTATGTATAAGTTTCAGTTCAACTGAATACTTGTAACATGTAATAAAAAACCTTTTCAAGTTTTGACACAAGTTGCCAAAAGGGTCGCTAAGCCGCCAAAAATGATGCCAACGCGGTTGTATTTGTAATTCTTTAAATAATTAGTTCTAATCAATTATTTTTATTAATTATAATTAAATTATTGTATTGTCATCCAAAATAATCATGTTTTTAAAATTTCATCTCAATTGAGTACTTTAAAATGCATTTTATCAATGATTGAAAATTCCACGAAGATAAATAAATAAAAAAATAGAGAGTGTGAGCTAATAGTAAGAATTGAAAAAAATATGGTATGACATGGTATGGTTTTTACAAAACTTGATTGAACCAGCTATGAAACTTGGAATATCTAATATTTAGCTCTACAAAAAGTGAAATTCCTTTTGAGTTGCTAGCCAGAGTTAAAGAAAAAATATTTTTTAAAACTTGTTGCTCGATAATTTATTTTTAAGTTAAAAAAACCAACAGAGAGAAAAATTAAGTGAAGCGCTTACGTGCAGATGGCCTTCAGCTAGCAAGCATTTGTGCAGAAATTTCTTGAGGTTGCCCTGGTTCAGATAAGGGTAGACTAGCATAGGGTGGTAGGGATCGTCCGTGCACAGGCCAATCAGAGGAAGGATGTGCTTGTTATTCAGACCCAACATCATCATCCCTTCAGCGGTCAGCAGCGATATCTGGATGCTGGAGGCTTGATCTGTAAAATAAAATGGAATTCAATGCTGGTGAAGTGTATGTTTATAATTCATCGCTGACAGGATCTTGCATCTGGTTTAAATTGTAACGCACCCCCGTAAATATGCATAACACGCATCTATAGTTTCCAGCTGCATTTTTTAAAATTTTAGATACATTCGCCGTATAACGCACATCTCCATTTTGTGAAGAAACTAGAAAGGAACGTGTGCAATGCTCTTATGTTTTGAAGTCATTTATTCTAGGTATTATCCCCCAAGCTTTAGAAAAAATAGGTATTCCTCTAGAACTACAACCCTATATGTTCATGCGGAATATGTCATTTCTTTCAAATAAACAGTATTTTAATATACAACCTCTGACCATAAAGTTCGGTGAATGAAGTTAGAACGGCTGATCTGGCAACACTGGCGAAACAAAACGCTGCACATGCGTAGCGGCAAGTGTTGACCATCTGCCTCCACCGTTGTTCCGTTGAGACTCTTTTGTGTTCCGTGTAAGACGTGTTTTACAAAGTGCTTATTCAGTACGTTGGCGCTTAACTGAGAACAGGAAAATGGACGAACAAAAGATCTATTTAAGTTTGGCAAGACACCAAAAGAAACTTATGCAATGCCGGTACTTGTTTATGAAGATAAAGCACTGTCCATGAGGTGTGCGTACGAGTGGTTCACCCGTTTTCGAAAAGCAGGGAAAGTGTTCCCGACAACCTTCGTAGCGGAAGACTAGCGACCTTCGTCAGTGAAGAAAACATTAAAAAAGTGAAGAAATTAATCACTAAAGATCGTCAAATAACGGTGCGCATGATAGTTGATGAACTGCAGATTAACCGTGAATCCATGCGACAAATTGTTACCCAGAATTTAGGGATGAGAAGAACGTGTTATCGATGTTGATTATAAACCTAACATCCAACGAAACGTAACGAGGTTTTTGAACTCCATCCCAAAAGAAGACTTCTTGCAAAGTTTCCAGGACAAGTATAGAAGATCTCAGAGGTCAGTTACGGGAGGTGACTATTTCAAAAATGACAGTAAGGTAACTTTCGTTAATATTTCTTCTACATTAATGTCACAGGACTATTCACCGAACTTGATTGTCAGAGGTTGTCTATAGAAGTCTAATTTTTTTTCTATTCACCTCTTTTTTTTATTTTTAAAGCTCTCATTTTTATACCCGGCATGCAACGCGCACCAGTAAATATCGATCTTATTTTTTGTGTTAAAAGAGTGCGTGTTATACACCGGATTTTATGGTAATCGTAACTGCATTGCAAAACTGTTATGAGAGTGCTTCAGAGTTTTTTCAACTAAAGAACAAAAAGTTAGTTAATTATAACGTTGAATGCGATCTGCTATGAGCTTTTTATCTATGAACAGTTCCACAAAAAATCTTTCAAAATTTTCATCATTTTGTCAATATAAATTTACGCAGTTAATGAAACTACAAATATAATTACTTTGAACGTGGCTCCATATAAAAATTGAATGGACTTACACCGCTGTCACATAATCAAGACAAACACGTGTTCTCCATTCAATTCAAAACAGACATCAAACTAATTGTACTTGTTCTATTTGTAATACTTGGGTAACGTGTGAAATTTTATAATTGGGCAAAAATGCTCAAATGCTACAAAAAATAATTGTCTTCAAAAGATTTTAAAATTTAAAAAAATCTTATTTCATGTAGGTAATTTTAAATCAAATGCATTTTGTCTACCAAAGGGCGTTATTGTTGTTGACAAATTTGTATTTTTTAAGAGAAAGTTTTTGAGAAAAAGTTGGCAACGACGAAGCACATGAACAGATGAGCTGGAAAAACACGATTGCTTTTATCGTGTGGCTATGACGTGACATGAGATTTGAACTGATTGGTTAAAAACAAGTGGTTATCATTATCATGTGACTATGACGTCACATGAATTGAGTCCATTAAAGTAATATCTAAATTGTAAATTCAATTGCAATTTGTGTATGCAAGTGATGATTCCTATGTATATAAACTTAATGTCGATTTTGTCAAGTTTAAATATTCGTATTAAAATACATTATATGAGGGATGATCAGTCTCAGCATTGAAAGCTGCATATTGTGGAGAAATTTTATTTCCCCAGAGTGGAGACAAATGGCGCTACTTGTCATACAGCTGGTTTGCGGGCAGGTAGTGAAAGTTCCCAGATGGTTCAGGACGATTGAAATGACAAGACTCTTAGGAAATTGGTCTCGTTTCGGAGTGCGCGAGCCGTGATTTGATCTTTATTGGCAAAGAATGTGTCCGCATGTGCAATGAGCAGACAACATGCAGCAAAATTGTGTCACTATTTTCAATCAGGCAGATAGGATGTCGAAAGTCGCAATATGACAGGGAGCGGCTGGCCAAGTTCTTCAACGACAGAAATCACCACAGCACGAATTGGAGAAATGATTCAAAATGATCGACGGGTGGACTCTGCGTGAAATCTCGTCTATGTAGAGTGCATCATATCGTTTCTGATGTGCTGCGATGTTCCAAGACAGTGCTGTGAAATCATCCGCCGAGACCTGGCTCAATGGACAGGGACCAGATTTCTACAAGACGAGTTAAACAAATTGGTTCCGCGTTCTGATTAATGCCTAAATAGACTTGGTGATTGTGCCGAAATGTGATAGGCACGTATGTCTCTTAATTCTTTTTTGTATTCTCTGTCTATTGTTAATTAATATTTATTTATTCGACTTGTAACCTTTTTTCTGATCAACCCTCGTACTAAAAAAATGAGACATGAAAAGTTTATTTACCTGTCACTGTTTTAACCATTGCCGGGAAACCATGTGGAGTCAGCATGTCGTCATCTCTGACAATAGCATGGTAGATCTGTCCAAAGGTTCCTAGAATTTAAAATAGCAGAACATTTCAATCCTATTCATTTAATTGAAATATTAATGAAGATATAACATAAATCAAGCCCCAACTTCATTTATTTTTTAGTACTTGGAACATTACTAAACCAACTAGAGTAGCTGCAATTTTGAGAAACAACTGACCTTCTTGCAATTTCTCCTGGAGTATGATGTTTCGCCTGTCGATTCGAATTTCTGCGATCTGCTGAGAAATGTCCATAGATTTTCGCTCGTTCACTTGAACAGAGGTCGTGGTTGTAGTAATGGGGGTGAGTCTTTTGAAACTAGTGTAACCTAAGGATAAAAATTGACAGACATTTAAGTTTCATTTATTTTAAAGATTTGAGAATTGACCTACTTGTTTATACTGTCGATTTTAATATTTAAATTAAATTTAGCTAGTGGAAATTTTTTCCCCACATGTTGCAAAATAGGTGAACAGGAATATATTCTTTTTAGTGTTATTTCGTACTCAATACACAGGGTGATTTTTTTTTTTTAAATTGACACTATTCAGTTGCCTGTAACTCGAATTAACAATAGATAGGGCACCAAACTTGATTAAGAGAAGAATAATGATTTGAAAAGAAGGAGTGTGTATGGGGAAAAAATTTAGTTCCAAAAATCACCGAAGGTGTATTTATACGACCCAAAAAAGTATTACAAAAAGGAAAAATAATAACAAAAACACAAAACAGAAGTGAAATATTGTTTTATCCATTACATTCACTTCCCTGATGGGAATTCAACCACACTCCATACGACAGTCGTGCTCAAAGACTGTGCATTATTCTGCGCACAACATTCCTTACGACTCTATGCAACATGTCCCAAGGAATATTTCTCACTGCCTGCGATATGTGTACCAACAGTGGTTTCGTCGAGGATTGCCAGTTGCAGCGTCTGTTATCACTTCTTCTGATACAGCTTTACGTTTAGGTTTGCTTTGAACCCATGTTTTATGTTGATTCTCGATTTGGCAAGGTGCGAGTAAAACAGCTCCAGGAATGTCCGTATTGGCGATTTTCGGAACAATTTTTTTCTTGCAATCCTACTTCCCATGTTATTATTAGTTTACATTATTTGATGTCATTGTGATAGTTGGATCAAACTATAGGCAGCTCTGAATAGAGCCAGTTTAAAATAATAGTGCCAGTTTGCCTTTTTAATGTTTAGCATAATAAGCAGTATTCCGTTTTTCCATTGAAGACGAGAGATTACTGAGGCTTATCTTACATAAACGGTTTATTTGATCCATATATATTTATAGAGAGCCGACATATTTAAGAAATACCACGTACAGAACTGGCAATACATTTTAGATCGGATTGGGCAAATAGTGGTCCGGCAAGACAGAAAACCAAAAAAGATAGAAAATGTTCTCTATATTTGGGTCAATATATATTTGTTAAAAAAAAATTCTTGCATTAAGATCAACAAGAGTAAACATCAATGGAGGTTGGCTGACACTAATTTTCAGGTTGTGATGAAAATTTCAACAAGCAATCTCACTCCCGACTTTAAAAAAAAATGTAGAAAAGTGCGATAAATACATCTGTCTCATTAAATTGGTTCTAAAATTAAATGTCATTGCCACTACAGATATGAAATCAGCACAGTAAAAAAAAAACTGAATAAAACTGCCACTATTTTATTTAGCTTATATTCATTCATTTTTATAGTACAATATTAAGGTGACCAACCGTCCTCTTTTAGGGAAGACAGTCCTCTTTTTATAGGTTCTGTCCTTCCTCGAAAAGTGTCTTACTCTCTCTTGTCCTCCTTTTCAATATTTTAAAAAACTCATCTATTAATCTATTCAGAGATGAACCAAACATGTTTCCGATTTTTCGAAGAATGGTCTGAAACAAATAGCACGGGAAATAACCGTTTTCAATGATATTTTTTGACTTCATCGCAAGTAAATTGGGCAGATATAGAAAATTGTGTTAAGTTTTTTATCCAAAGAAATACCCGATATTATAATCGATGCAATTGTCTGTTTGAAAAAACTAGAAGACTAAATGTATGTTTAAACTCTAATAAAATGGAACAATTGGTAAAATCAGCATGCTGAAATTGACAAAAGATAGGTGGAAATACATTAACCATTTCAAAAATGAGCACTTTCTACATGATAATTTGGTTGTTGAATTTACGTTGTGCTGCCCTGGAACTAATGCAGAAGTTGAAAATGTTTTTTCAGTTGGAAATGATTTTTGGAAAAGTGAGAAATAAGATTGAATGTTAACATTTTAGCTGCAGTACTTTACCATAAAATTCAGTATCAAGGATATTTTTTTTTGCTCCGAAACTTAATGTATTAGAACATGATATATTGACAAAACAATCATTCAATGGGAAAATACTCGTTTAAATAAATAATTAAAATGAATGCAAGTGTAATCAATGGATTTTTATTTGAATTAATAAAATGTTTCATGTATTTACATTTAATCTTGTACTTAAATTTTTCGCGCACGCGCGTCCTCCTTTTCAATGTAAAAAAAACTGGTCACCCTAACAATACGTACCTTTTCTGAGATGCTAAGTCAATCTGAATGCAATCATTTTAAAAAGGTCCGTCCTACCAGTATCTTACGCCTCCACAATGTGACCTGGAGCCACAACAAAATGCCCACCCCTGTTTTAGATTAATCTTTACAACAATTGGGCCAAAGGCCTGAAATGACTTTAAAGCCGTTAAAAATTCAATATAAAGTTCAGGAAAGGAAAACGTTTATTCATTTATTAGTTTTTCAATTCCTACCATTAGCTCACACTCTTTATATATTTATTTATCTTCGTGGAATTTACAATCGATAATAAAATACATTTTAAAACGCTCAATTGAGCTGAAATTTTATATACAGGATTATTTTGGATGACAACACAATAATTTAGTTATAATTAATAAAAATTAATTGATTAAAACTAATTATTTAAAGAATTAGAAATTCAGCCACGTTGGCATCATTTGTGGCGACTTAGCGACCCTTTTGGCGAATCGTGTCAAAACTTGAAAAGGTTTTTCTCACGTTTTAAAACATTCAGTTGAACTAAAATTTTATAGACACGATTGTTTTGGACGACAATACGATACTTAAATGATAATGAGTAAAAATTAATTACCACTTAATGTTGTGATTCTGTCCTATGTATATACATATTTATATTAATTGTAACTATTTAATAACAAGTTTCACTTCAAAAAAGTAGCTAAAATAACATTTTTCTTTGTGTTGATCTAAGTAGGAATTGACTTAAAAAAACTTTTTTATATTACTTGTTTTTTAATTTACTCCAAACTCTTAAAAAATAGACTTGGAGATAAAAAATGTTTATTTTCCTTGGATTTATGTGAAAAGTATATATATAGTTAAAGAAATGTAACTAAAACTGCTTTGAGATATGAACTTAAAAAAAAGAAAAGGATTAAGCTCTTAAATTCCATGAGAAAACAAATAGCCATGGAAGGAAAAGAGGAAAAAAATTATACTAAATATTACGGGGAGGGGGGAAAGAGGCGGGTGGGGTGGAGGAGCCCCATGGTGTGGAGCAAATCGCATTAGAATTCCGGTCACGCGCGGTGCATCTTTCCGCTTTAGTTAAGAACTGAAAACTTAAAAAGTGAGAGGAATAATAATAAAAAAAGGCTTGTGTGAAAGATAGGCGACTCGTGCTGCAGCATCCAAACGAGAGATAAGAAAGGCAGAAGGAAAAACTGCTTGAGATCTAAATAGGACTCTACAAAATGCTCTTTCAAAAGTTGACACTCAATTCTCTTTTTTTGAAAGAAATAGTTTGTGCCATGACCATTTCGTTCTGAGAAACGACGAACAAAGAAAAAAAAAGAGCATATTTATAAGGCAGCGTGAGTTTTTTTTAGAGATGTCTTTTTGAGGTGCACGTTCGGTAAACACAATGTGGTTTCTCTTTTCCCTTTAAAATTAAATCACTGGGCTTTTTTTAGAGGGAAAAAACTTACTAAAATATGTTTGATCCCTAAAAAAAAAGAGAGATAGAGTGTGTGTGCTTATGACTACACGATAAAAGTGATAACTTCAAATTTTGTAATGTTATTTCAGGGATTAGCTAGGTGAATAGAAAACAAAGGGGATATTAGTATTGTCATATAAAATTATTTATTCATATGTCTGTACTCGTAAAGTAACATTTTTTTCGAACTATACAATCATATTTGTGAATTAATTGTATTCTAAGAAGGAAACAATAGGTTTATGGTAGCTGAAACAGTTTATATAAATACTTTAGATTCTAAACTATTTAAATACCTAAAAAAAACTCAGTCAAGCGTTGTTCCGTACTTTGTCGTGCTTTCATTTGGATCATTTGACATAATTAAATTGAATTTTGATTTTAAAAAATCTACTAAAGGCTTTGATTTGACTGTAGAAGTGGGGATTTGTTCAGAAGAGTTGATTCGGCTTCAATGTAGGCAACTAAATTTATGTGAATGAATTCGAAAATTTTCTCTACACTTTGATTTGGTGAAATATAAATAACAACCTTTAGAATTATTTGTCCATTTTCTACTCTACATTTCGTTGCACAAATTTTTCCGACACATGACTCATTAAACCCAAATGATTCAGTAGTATTTGATGTTATACATCCATTTCTGAAGTGACATGAGTTGTCGTATCTTCCTTATTTTTATATATAGCAACTCTACCAGCTCTGTGATTGTGTCTTTGGAATTTAGCAATACAATGAAAATTTGGAACATCTACGTTTTCTTCATTATTTATCCAGGTTTATGTTAAAAGTAATATAGTTATATGTTGCATTACACTGTCATCAGGATCCAAAGCATGTGCACGTAAACTTTGACAATTCAAAGAATATATTGATACTCCTTTTTTTTTTTTTTTTGTTGTGGAAATTAAGTTTGTGAAGATATCTGTGATTATTTTAAGTTGGTTTTGTGTGTGATAACCTTTTAAATTCATTCTGTAGATCTCCAAGAGATGTAGATTCTCTTAGGCCATGGAAGAATTTTGGATCTGAATTTTCCGTAACAATGTAAAGTCCTTCAAGACTTGTTGCTCTTGATAACGCAACATATACCAATTGTTGTGTTTTCTCATACTTATAACAAGTCTTGAAGGACTTTACATTGTTACGGGAAATTTCAATCCCTTGTTACGAGCGTTACAAAGCCGAGCGTAACAATGCTTGGCTTTTTAAAACGCATCATTCAAATTCACTCTCCAGCAAAACGCGCCTAGAGAAGTTATCACTTAAAATAAAAAAGAGAAAATTGATAAAACGAAGTAAACAGCTCAAACTACAGCCTACTTAGAAAAATGAGTGAAATAAAACAAATTTTAAACATTCTTTAGAAGAAACATTTCTTAGAGAAAACATTCATTAGATTCCTAGAATGGAATTCTGTTAATTATATCAATCTCAGCGATTGGAATACCTTTTAAATTAATGTCACTCTAGATCTTTATTTCGGGAAAACATTCATTGGATGTTTACTATAGGAAAGGAATCTATCTCAGTTATTACATTATTTACAACATTAAAGTAACAGTAAATCTAGACAGTAAATTGTTAGCTATTCGTGTAATCTTGTAATTCTAAAGTGCAATAAAATTGTCTGTCTTAATTAGTACATTATTACCTAAATTTCTATATGTTAAATGAGATTTTTTAAAGATTATTAGATTTAATGAGTAAAGATGTTCTGCTGTTGTATGATATATTTTTAGAAGGAATAAAATTTTCAAAATCACTATTCTTCGTGTATCAAATTGGCAGGCTAACAAAACACAAATTTTCCTCAAACATTTTGTAAAATATTATTCTTTCCAGCAATGGGACGGGGATGGTTTTTTTTTTTTTTTTTTTGTAAATCTCTTTACCAATATGATTCGCTCTGGAAAATTTATTCTTTCGGTGTTTTTTAACACGCTTTTTATATTAGCTTCACCTGCATGTAACGGAATCTATGAACTCGATTTTTACCCACTTTAAAAGGTCAGGTTAATTCGAAATTTTGCACACTTGTTCAGGACCGATGACAATACAATAATTTAGTAATCTTGTTCCATTGTCCTGATCAGGATCATCAGAATTAACAATTTCCATTTCCAGATTTAGCGACTAATTCCAGATTCTATTTCCAAATTTGGCGACTGAAAGATTAAGTTACAACCCTAAAGCGAAAACGCTCATGGTTAATACACCACCTGACAAAAAAAGTGTTCTTTATATGAGCCTCAACCAGTGGCGCACACAAGGGGGGTCCTGCCCAAAGCCCCTGATTTTTTTCCCGATTGATTATAATTCTAAGTATACAGTACGTAAAATTTAATTACCTGTTATTAATGATTAATTTTATTAATTAATGCTAATTATTTATTCAAAAATTAGTTTTTTACTGTGTTTTGTTCCCGAAAATTCACAAAATCAAAAAGAACATGATACAAGAACGGTGAACTTTCGACCCCGAACCCCTCCCCCCCGCCCCCTTTAAAAATTCTTGTGTGCACTACTGGCCTCAACCATGCCTTATCGATGCATAGATAAGATGCCAATGGGTATTCCAGATTCTAAAAAAATGCCGCATATAAGATTAATTCATCAATGAATAAAAATGATAGTTTAAAAAATTATTTAAAAAAAAACCACGCTTTTTTATTGTAGATCGAACTAAAAAAATGAAAAATAAATTATAGTTTTAAAAAACTAAACACGATTTTATGGTTAAGAAAATAATTCTTAATATAAGAATAAAATGATTAACGAGAAAATTAATGGCTTTGTGGTAAAAGCGTGGGACTACATTTTTACACTAACTCTGCACTTCGGAATAGAACTAATAAGAAATTATAACAATTTATATCGAGCAGCCCACGCTCTTACCCCAATGACGTTACAGTCGAACCTCTATATTGGGAACTTTTTGCTGGATCCTTGAACATTTCACGATTTTCTTCGTAAAATAACCTCTCTATAGTGAAGCGCATTTTCTGTCTAACGAACTTTTTCTTTCATGATTCAGTTTTTTTTCTCCTTATTTTTAAAGTATTTCTGATCATTTCAAGTTATTCTCACTTTTAACACATTTTATAGTGCTCATAAATCTTGAACTGATTTTATTAGATCCTAACTCGCAGAGAGCAATAGAGTTCTGGACGTTTCATCCCAGAAGTGCAACTTTTAACCCCATTGTTCAGTTCATTGGAAACATCTTCGATATCCCCTTTCATACTCAATGGACTTGTCCCGCATCCCCGTGTTATAGTTATAAAGTAATGTATGTTTAATACACAGTCCAGTCACATTAATGTGACCACCACGTACTTTCGACTTTGACGTTAAATAACCAATCACAGAAGGATGCTGGCATCGCAGTGCTATTGAGCGTATATAAAGGGTGTGTGAGGGCTTCGGAAAACATTACAGTCGTTGGCGTAATGCAAACATGTAAAGAGTTATCCGAAGTCCAAAACGGCATAATTTTTGGCTTTCGGGAAAAGGTTGGAAGCATTTCCTTAACGGCTAAGTTTGTGGACTGTTCGTGTGTCACCGTGGTTAAAGTATACCGTGCATGGCAAAATGGGACCATCCAAAATCAGTGACGTGGCAAATGTGGTGTACCACGGGCCATAGGTGATAGAAGTGACTGATGGCTGCAGAGGTGAGTTCGGGAGACTAGACGTGCTACCGTTAAGCAACATACCACCCAGATGAACCAAGGGGCTACCAACAGTGGCTTCCAAACTACTGTTCAGCGATCGTTGTTGCGTCTGGTTCTCCGAAGCAGGCGCCTGGTTCATGCACCTATGCTGACTGCTGTTCATCAGCAACGAAGACTGGAATTTTCACACAGGTACCGCAACTGGGCATCCAATGAGAGGCGACAGGTAGAGTTTTCTGATTAATCACGCTTTATACTCCATCGGACGGATGGTTGGTGGCAAATACGGCATGAAACGTCTAAAAGCAAACACATTGCAACAATTGCTGGCAAGGTTCAGGCTGGAGGCGGGAGCATTATGGTCTGGGGAATGTTTTCCTTAAATTTTCTGTGTTTATTCATCATTGTGGAAAGCACGATGGATCAATAGAAGTACGCATCTGTCCTTTCAGACCATGTCTACCCCTTTATGCGCATTGTTTTTCCTCAGGATGGTGGCATTTACCAGCAGGACATTGCGGAGTGTCATACAACTGACAGCGTACGTGCGTGGTTCAAAGAGCACCAGGATCAGTTTATCGTTCTTCCGTGTCCAGAAAACTCACCTGACTTAAGCCCAATCAATAATCTATGGAACCCACTCGATCGGGTTGTTCGCGCCATGGATCCTCACGCGCGTAATCTAGTGCAGCAATAGAGTCGGCATGGCTCAACATCCTAGTGAATACCTTGAGGATCCTAAATGACTATTTTCCCCTCTGCGAAAGATGGTTATTCTGGCTTTTGACAGTGGTCACATTAATATGACTGGACTGTGTATTACTTGCATGCTTTAAATCAGAAAATTCCTTAAAATTCATTAATTTTAATAAAAAGTTAGTTTCTTAATATTGAAAATACAGTGTATTCTTCGACATTCTTTTTCCTTGCTTTTTATGCAGTTTTTCTTTCTTTCTTTTTGATGGGTAAGATACATAAAATAAACAAATATTAATTTTTAAAAAGGTGTGAATAATTGCTTTACGAATTTAAAATTTGTTTTATGTGGTTTATAAAGTATATGAAAAGTTTAACCTCTATATAACGAATTTTCCATATAACGAACTTTTTTCCGGGATTTAGCAACTTCGTTATATAGAGGTCCGACAGTAATTTTCCCGCTAATCATTTTATTCTTATATTTATAATTATTTTTTATTTTATAGTTCTATTATATATTTATTTATCTTGCATAATGAATTGCAATAATCATATCCATTTTCACGTGGCGCTTTAAAAGTCATCTGCATTCTACTATTCATTTACTGTGGTGAGTGTTTATTAACTATTAACACCACACTAAAAAGCAACACGAGAACTATTGCCGACGGACCTCGACCTTGGCTAAGTAACGAAGACGGCACCTGATCTGGCACCTCCCTTTCCAAACTACCACACCACGCCCTGAGAGGATTTTGATCTTCATCACATTTAATGTGCATCTTCCCTTCTACACGGTGGGTCTTCAGTGGTACTAGGACTCGATCTCACGACCCACCAGCCAAGATATCGGGACCATAACCACTAGGATACCATGGAATTGCCCTCGTGTAGCTTCTGAGTGCGACTTTACGTAATAAACAATTAATTAAGCAAATGAATATCTTTCTTTGTATACACACATACACATGTATAAAATAAAATTGTGAACAGTAGTGTAGCTAGGTATCCAAAGGCCCTGGTGCTAAAAAAATGAGGGCCCTATCTTGGTTAGATTTTATCAAGTAAAAATATATGAATATTTAAAATATACAACACCATAATTTTTGTTTATTACCTTCTTGGCATTTTTTTGCGCTTAAGCGCCCCAGTAGGTTTTTTTTATTTTTTTATCCATCATTTCAGTTTTACAATTTATGCAATACATTTCGTATGTGTTCGAGTATTTACTGAATTTAAAAGGAAGGAGACACGGCATGTTAAGCTACAAAACGTCTTTGGGGAATTCCTGGCTATTTATTTGGGAGAATCGAACTTATCCACGAGAGGGCTCAGAGCTACAAAATGGTCCATCGAGATAGACAGGAAATTATACAAAAAATATGCATGAACAAGAAAATATAATACAATTATTATAATTATTGAACCCCCCTTGAAAAATAGCAGAGGAAGGGGGGAAAAATTTCATCAGTCTATGGTAGATACGAGAAAATGCGAAATATTGAAAGAGCCGTGGGGAAAATTGACTGAATTGCCATGATTATAGTCATGTTGCAACCTTTTTATATTTATATCTTAATTTTGGGAGAAATTATCTCAAGTTCGGCTTGCTTGGTGCCAGGGGTGCTCCCTTGAGCTTGAGGGCACCCGCCTAACCCATTGGTAGTTACGCCACTGATTGTGAATTGTGTGGCTAGTTACGTTGAACAACGGTCGATTCGAAGGTTTAGAGGTAGCGTGTCCACTTCGTAAGTTCAAGGTTGAGGGTTCGATCCCGGCTGGAGTCTAGATTTTCTGGATGCGAGAAACGTAGGCACGCATAATTTTGTTGCATCTAAAAGATCCCTTGAGTATCGATTTGGTTCTGGTACTCTCGGCAAAAGAAAATAATGGGAAAATTAAGCATCCGACAAGAGCTTGAATTAAATTAATTCAGACGTCAAAATTTAGTAGCGGGAGCTGCCACTGTATGGAGCCACCACCGAAATGGCTCTCACGTTATGGAACTAGCTGTGTCTGCAAAGGCTTAGTTACGAAAATGCAGCCCATTAGATGCAAAAGAAAAGTGGTTTAAAAAACCCAGGGGATAATTATTACGAGGTATTTACCTAAAATAAATTCAACAAAAAGAAGCTTTTCAATAATTTTGAAGCTTTTAAAAATTTATTTAAAAGCAAATAATTTTAAAATAATAAACATGTTTTAAAAACGCACGATTATAAATAATATTTTTAACGCTTTCATTTAAATACTCTAAATATTTAATGTCGAAAATTCTACGCCACACGTACTACGCACTAAAAAAATATCAATTTATTCACATAGCCTTGAATAGTTGAATAAATGTAACACACATTAAAACAAATACTGCTATCACTGCCTTCTTGGTATCGCATTACTATTCATTACACTTCCGGCACTTAAATGGTTAATGATAAACGAGCTGGGAATTAAAAAAAATACACAGCTACGAAGGGCTTAAATAGAATTAATGAGTCGACTGTAACCATTACAAGTAACAACTTGAAGATAATATTTCGTGCCATTTTTCTCAGACGATACTTGATTGGTTTTTCTTTATTGCGCAGTCTAGAAATATCAGAATAGCCACTTTTTTTAAAGAAATATTTAATGAGATATAGACGTGCCGTCAAATAATTTTGACTTGTAATTACTAAGAAAAAGTAAAACTTAATACTATATAACAACTCAAAACTCTTTATTTGCTACGAAAAACTCTGTATTTTGTGCTTTATAGTAATATATGTTTTAGTGTTATACGTGTAATTCAAATTAAAGTAACATTAGTGTGATTTTTGCTGTTGCAGATTAGATGAAAAATAAATTATATTAGAATTGTAAGATGTTACTTCTTGCAGAATGCATGCTGAATTGAAGTCATCTACCAAGCGGTTTCTAAGCAGAGTCTTGAATGTTATTCATCTCTGAAAATAATGACTCACAGGCATAGATAGATGAAAATAATGGATTAAACACAGTATGGACCAGCTTTTTCAAACATTTAAATGTGTCTGGAATTGAATTCTATATTTCCGTAATTCCATTACTCGCATTTTTACTTATATTGCTTGTTAATATTTCTGTTTCAGCAAATTCCAAACTTATCCTTTTTTTCAACACAATTTTTGAATCCTTCTTGAACTAGACGGTAAATCAACCAGTCGACATTTCAAATTTTTCAATCTCAACTCAATCCGATTGGGACAAGTTCAGTTTATTAAATGAAGCCACATCAGGGTACATAAAAAACTTGAGCGTTTCCGATAATTCTTTGAACTGAGAAAAGTTCGTAATACTTCATGTTGATTGATTGATTGATTGAATATTAACGTCGCACTGTTCAGCTACACGAGGGCTTTTGGCGACGGACCACGTAATTTTGAACCATGGTCAAGTGACGTGGACGACACCTGAGCTATACTTCATGTTGAACTTTGTTATATTGAATTAAAATCCAATCCGTTATGATCAGTGGCGTGACCAAAATTTTGTGCCACGTGCCATTAGTTCGCCATCAATGCTTTAGACTGTCACGTGGAATAACAGGGGCTTGTAATACTTTAATTTTAGAAAAATGTTCGCATAATGTGGAATGGGAGAATATTTATTAACGTCGCACTAAAAAGGAACACGAGAGCTATTGACGGACCTCGTAAATTTGCAACTCGGTGAAATGACAAGGTCGATCCCTCAGCCTCGATAGATTTAACATGCATTATCTCTTCTACACGGTGGGCCTTCACTGGCATTATGGCTCGAACTCATAACACGCCGACCACGAATCCATGATCATAACCACTAGGCTACCACGGTCACGAAAAGCAAATTGGAAGAAGGAGGTAACAATTCAAATGTTATTCTCAACTTTTGTTTGATGTTCAGATTACGAGTTCCGTCACCAATAGCCTGAGAACAGCTCTGATCAGGCCATGGAGGCCGATTGGTCATAGACGCGAATTCCCGGCCAACGATGTGGATTCGCTACTTCGAAAACTAGTGCTACTGAAAACCCACCGTGTAGAGGCACTGATGGCCGGTCGAAAATTAAAACTCTTATTGGTATGGTGTGGAAGTTTAAAGAGGACGGTACCAGTTCAGGTGTCGTACTCGTCAAGGGACGAGGACGATTAATTACGATTATTAACGGCTCAAAATTACGAGGTTCATCATCAATTGCCTTAGATCAATTGCTCTAGACTGCGACGTTATTTAAAATAAAATAAATGGGATAAGTCTAAAATATTCTTTCACGCCTAGATTCACGAGCAAAATATTCGTTGAGAAACGATCAGGTGACAGATATTTATACTGGAAATACAGGGGGGTTTAGTATGTATTCTCATTGGCGCTCATAAATGTAATTAAACATGTATAAATAGCACTTTTTACTTCGCTGTGTTATTTCTCGTGATAAGTCGGTCAGTACTACATACACATAATAATCTTTGTTTTAGATGTAGTGTTGCTTCCCGTTTTCGTAGGCTATTTTTTTTAAATTTGTAGTTAGATACAGTAAAATATGTCGATGTCAATATTTAATGCTCAACTAAGGAGCGATTTACAATTTATCAATTATATAACAGTTTTAAATTTAATTTTAACAACATTTGTTTTCAATGTTATTTGTATGCCTGGAATGTCACTTTCAAAGGCAATAAGTTAAAAACAGATTGAATATTTAATTTTATAGTTCTTTAAAATGAATATTCATAAAAAGTACATTTGAGAGTGAAAAAAAAAAAAATGATTAGCATCATAAGAGGATGGCGTGAATAGCATTGTTCGAAAATAGTCTCTGGCTTGGAAGGAATTTGACACGTTTGTCATAATGTATATTCTGGATTTTTAAATTGTTGATTGTATAATATCAGTCTACAGGTAATATTTTTATCATCACCTGGATAAGGTTCAAAATTACGAAGTCGGTCGTTATCAGTGCGCATTGTGGTATCTCTAATATCTAACCTTAAACTGGTAACCTTTTATCAATATTCTCTATTTACTTGCATTCTTTACCTTCGCAACAAAATTGTATAAGGTAAAATTACCGTATTTTTCCGTTGTAACCATATCATGTGTTTTCGATGCCAAATTGGCATCTTTTGACTTGTTTCGTTTCGTAATACTTCAAGTTTTCATATCGCAAAAAATCAAGCCATACGACGATGCATCACTTCCAAGAAAAATCGCCAAAACAAAACAAAAAAGTGCCTAAATGTACAGTTAAAACGAAAAAACAAGTAACAAAAACACCGATATGAAAATCAACCTTGAAAATTAGAATATTTTACGATTAAAAAAATGAATTATTTTTCTATTCTATTACATAGAATTATTCCAAAAGAGTATATCTTTCTCTCTTCTCTCTTGTGGGTTTTTCTACAACTTTTTTTTTCTTCACTTTCTGGAGATAGCGAAGGTATGCGCGAACAAAGCCAGGGAGGGATGGGGCGAGAGAAAGACATCTTGACAGATTAGTTACACTTGTGACAGGAACGTGTTACTTTTTATTTTGTGAGTCGGTTTTCATTCCTCGATTTTTATCTGAAATGACAGTTCTCTATCGCTTCTGTCATCTCGAATGGGCCACTCGCTCCGAAGACGTGACGCGCCTCGCCAATGGAAGGTAGGAATTACGCGCCGATCAATGCGGGCTTGTCTTGTTTGTTGTGACTTCATGCATAGCAGGCAATAATTGTTCAGGTAAATATTAACATTAGGAGTTATGAATATTTATAAAAAAGACATGGTATATATAGATAAAAAGGAATATTTAATATAGTTGAACATGAAAAAAAAAAAAACAAGTGTGTAATATATAAAAAAAAATTTAAGTCAATTCCTACTTAGATCAACAAAGAAAATTTTTATTTTAGCTACTTTTTATTAAATAGTTACAATTAATATACATATGTATATACATAGGACAGAATCACAACATTAAGTGGTAATTAATTTTTATTCATTATCATTAAAGTATCGTATTGTCGTTCAAAACAATCGTGTCTATAAAATTTCAGTTCAACTGAATGCTTTAAAAAGTGAGAAAAAAAATATTTTCAAGTTTTGACTCAAGTCACCAAAAATGATGCCAACGTGGGTGTATTTGTAATTCTTTAAGTAATTAGCTTTAATAAAAATTAATTTTTATTAATTATAATTAAATTATTGTATTGCCATCCCAAATAATCATGTATAAAAAAATTTCAGCTCAATTGAGCGCTTTAAAATGTATTTTATTAACGATTGAAAATTCCACCAATAGAAATAAATAAATATATAAAGAGTGTGAGCCAATAGTAGGAATTGAAAAATATGTGTCAAATGGGTTAAAAATGAGTGGTACTACAAAATAAGAGGTTCTCAATAGGATATCGAAACCAGAATGCAATATTATGCTTCAAGTACTTTTAAATCTGAAAAAATAGTCCGAATTCTATCGGGTCCTATTCTTTAACATTAAGCGAAACCACGAAGACGACGAAGGAAAGTAAGTTCATTACCGAAGCAACTTGTTGCTCGAAGTACAAAAATACGGTTTCGATAGCGTTTAGCATTTTTTAATTTGTAGGGTGTCCTCAACATTAACATTTTCCGGATTTTTTTTATGAACTGTGACAGCAGCAATAATATCTGCATCGGACATGATGTCGTGCTCGGTATCATTCTTGAACAGGTTTCCCCCTTTTTTTTTTACCTGCGAGATGTTGCCGAGTTATCCGGACTGCTGGATTATCGAGTACTGAATTTTCGAGACTACTGTATTTAACTTTGACTGAGGATTATTCTTCAGATGGTACTGAATAAAATTCATATATGATCTTTGAGGTGTAGTTCTACATTAATGATGTAATCCATTCGCATTATACCTTAAATGGAACCTTATATATATATATATATATCCTAAATAACATATATGTAATGAAACTATTAAATGTACTCACATCTACTCAGTGTAATGCAATAAAATATGTGTACATTTCTATTTCATATTTTTTCACGTGATGATCGTTTAACCGTTAATCAATGGTTTCCAGCCCCCCCCCTAATTGGTTATATATTGGCCACTAAGCCCTTGCAAAAAATGGGAAGTCCCCAAATATTAGAACCATTTCATGTTAGCACCATCTAATGGCGGCTCTCGTTACCAAATTTGGATCCTTGAATTAATTTTAGTTCAATCTCTCATTGGATGCTGAATACTTCCGCGATTTAATTTTGCCGAGAGTAACAGAGCCAAATAGATACTAAGGAATTTGTTACATGTTACATAATCAAGTGAGAAGCGTGCCTATATATACGATTTTTGCATCCAGGAAATCTATCGACACCAGTCGGGATCGAACCCTCAATCTTCAAAACCTCAACCATGAAGACAAAAACTCTTTGAGGGCCACAATTTGCCCCCCTTAATATAGAAGAAAGGCACAGCTTAACATAATCGGATTACGATACCTACTTTAAGAACTAATTAAGATGATTCATACTTAATATAATCATTACTGGTTAGTTTTAGATTAATAAATTTTATAAATTGAAAATATACGCATCATATTGGTTTTACAAGAATCATTAAGATAAAAGTCCTATCATTTTTCTGCAATGAGGTAAACATTAACTATTTATAAATTATTGGAATCGACACAATTTATATTTCAATTACCAGTTTTTTAGAGCTTTGATAAAGAATCGAAAAAAAGCATTTTTTTTCTTTAAAAAAAAATCTAAATTTTATCTAGGAGGAATTACATCAACTTATAGAACAGGAGTTATAATTAGATAATTAAAAAAAAAGACAGAAAAATACAAAAAGGAATGAAAAAAATTGAATCAGCACTTACTGTTGACGCTGCTGTTGTTGTTGGGCGTGTCGGGCCTCAGGAAGGTGTGCCCCTGAGTAGTGGCAGAGAGGGCAGGAGAACTGCCACCGTAACTAAAAACAGAAACAAATGCATCCATTGAAAAGACAAGACAACTAAGTGAAAAGCAAACAACAGAGGAAGGGGAAAAAATGCTGAGTACAAAAAAAAAAATATGCTATCTACCTACTAATGTTATTGCAAGCCCACATTTAGAACGAATTGCATGTGTGAAAAAAAGTATTTTAATATTCTAAAACATAATATAAAATTCCTGAAGAAATACGATTTAATTTAACAGTTTAGTATTTTAGTCTCTGAAATTTATCATTTATTACTTTTGGAAATAGATTACTTGATGTTTAAATTAAACTTGAGTTTATAGAATCTAAAACATTTGCGATAAATTTACATAGGTCTAAGTTAATCATATGCAAAATTATGTGGGACTTTTTAAAAAATCTTGAAGCTCTGTGAAGATTACTGTAATATTTTTTAAAAAAATTTATTTTGGATTAAAAAATTAGTTTCTTTCATAAATTTGTTTTGAATTCCTGAATGTGACAACAGAAAATACAAAATTCTAAGAAATATCTAAAATTTCAAATCTTCAGTTGCGTACACAAGGGGGTCAGGGATTCAACCCTTCCCCCCACAGACCATCAGATTTTTAATTTTTACCATAAAGGTACCATACCATTGGCACTTTCGTCTGCGCGATTTTTACAATGTACCCCCTACACACAGGATAGCTGTACGTGTTTTTCATCTAAGCGTTTTTTAAAATGCAACCCTCCCCCCAAGAAAGGTCTTTGCACGCCACTGCAAATCTAACATCTTATTGATCAGTGAAATCAAGAGGATATCAGTACGGGGGTCTGCATTAAGATCTATTACGTTGGAATATATTATTATTGTTGTTGTTGTTTTGTTTCAATGATATTACAAGTATTTTTGCAGTTAAATGTAAGTTACAGTTTCAATTTCTCCCGACAGTTACCATAGTCTCGTGGTATAATGAGAGAGCCAATGATACTAACAATAAGTTTCAGTCTTCACATGACGGAGAGTACAAATTTGCAGAATGATATACAAGCTGACATTCAGAGAATTACTAAATTTTTCTACATCTACTTTGTGTCTTCTAATGAAACGCACATAAAATCGAGCAAAAAAAAAAAATTGTATGGATTTCCTGAGGTCAAGTCTTTATCAACCACACGATAAAATTCTTTTGTTAGCTTACGAGTTCTATTCAAAGAAGATACATAGCAAATGTATTTAGCATAATTTAAACAAGACATTTGCATCAGCATCTTCAAGGAAAATATACACATAAAACCTTTTTCCTTGACCATATGCCCTGCACAAATTGATTACACGTATCGTAGTCAGTGCCGTACCTAAAAGCAAAATCCAAGCCCCTGCCACCGTTGACATGTATACGACTTGATATTTCACCTTAACTGAACCTCACCTTTATCGTCAAGGGATTTATGACGAAGAAAACGGTAGATTTCGAAACCGGTTTCAAACCTTAATACTTACCTTCTCTTTTATGTTATCCAAGCTTACTCCATTTCATTTTTTTTTTATTTATTTATTTCATAGAAATCTTGAAACATTACCGATTCAGAAATAAACGTAAATCTAATTTGTTACAAGATAAGCGCGTGCGTCTTTCGCGCATTTTTACTTGTATAAAGACTTAATTTCTTCGATCATCGCCCGGCTTTCTTGCTTTGTGAGTCCTTAACAAATCCATTCTGGGAATCCCGAGTAGATTATTGAATGCAATTTAATACGCCGTTCTTGATAACGGCG
Organism: Trichonephila clavipes; assembly: GCA_019973935.1. NCBI lineage: Eukaryota > Metazoa > Arthropoda > Arachnida > Araneae > Nephilidae > Trichonephila > Trichonephila clavipes. The sequence continues at coordinate 159,960 of BMAU01018221.1, forward strand.
TGTCAAGGTGATGCATGTTCCTTTTAGTCTAGCTATCTGTTAATTAATTACAACACACATCTTGTCGTTTGTTTTATTTTATTTATTTTTGACGAGTTTATTTCCAGACAAGCATATTTTTGAGCATTCGGAATGTTTACAAAGAATACGAAGGCGATAAATGTTTAAATAAAACAAATTAATTTCAATGCGATACGGAAGGATGGGTAAAATATATTTTGTGTCTCGCATTTCACTTTAAAAACGTGGCCGCGGTAGCCTAGTGGTTAAAGTCACGAACTCATGGTTGGCGTGTGATGAATTCGAGCAAAGTGCCGCTAAAGACCCGCCGTGTAGGGAAGGATGCACGTTAAATCTGTCGAGAGCTCAAACATTCTGGTGCGGAAGTTAGGAGAGGGAGGAGTCAGCTCCTAGGTGTCGTTCTCGTCACTTGATTATGGTTCAAAATGACGAAGTCTGTCGCCAAAAGCCCTTGAATAGCTGAATGGGACGACGTTAATATTCACTCACTCACGTCTTGAAAATTCCAAATCGTCGTTTTCAAGTCTAACTTTAAAAAATCTAATATATACGATTTTTTCCCATACAGGGAAAAATTTCACAGAAAATTTTTGATCATTTTTACTCTCTAAATCCTAGATGAGAGACAAAATCGTGTATTATGTCCGAATTTCAATAAAGAGATCAATTAGATAATGAAACAAAACAAATGAGTTGATAAGCACTTAAGTTTATCAATTCATTAGTTTTTTCAATCCCAGCCGCTTACTTGATCTTATTCTTAAATGCAATGAATTGAGTCACACGATAACATAATAACTTTTCACACAAACTGATTTAAAGTTAAATGAAAAAAATACTTGGAACTATACACCAGGGGTGTTAAACTCAAAAGCTAACTCGTGCCAAGCAAACAAGGCTTAACTTTAAGCGGGCCGCAAAACCAGTTAATATTCGCAGAAACGTAGGTTTATTTAGAATAATACATTATAATAAACACATATAAGGAAACAAAAAAAATTTAAGGTTCATATCCTAACACTTGACATCTCTTTTTTGTCGCTATCTTCCCGAATTCGGGTGAAATTTTTAAAAAATTTTACCAAGTTTTATTGTGTGGGGATATATTGGCTGGGCCGCAAAAATGTTCGTAGTGGGCCGCGAGTTTGACATACACTGTAACGGCGTGGCACATAGCGCACTAGGAGGCTTGACACATAGCACACGATAGACTAGAAAGAGGGCGCTGCTGTGAACTGTTTTGGCCTTTGAGCGGGAAGGAGAGAAGATGGTGGTCTCAAACGTAAAATGGAGGAAGCTGCCTGTAGTTCCCGATGCGATTTAATTTTGCAAATAGAGTTGTAAATATAGTGATGTGCGTGCTTTGAAGGAAATAATAAAAACGGTAAATCCGGTTAATTTGAGTGATTAATTCAACAACAAGACGATCTTACACCACGAAGCCATAAGTAAATTAGTAATTCAAATAGATATAGAAGAAAGTTTTGTCTCAAATCATATTAGCGTGGAAATTTTCGTAATTATATACAAAAAACAAAAAAAAAAAAAAACTAATTGGTTAACTAACGTTGCATTTTGAATCTACACGAGGACACCTACTGGCGATGGACCTTGTGATTATAAATTTCAGTGACGAGAGACAACTGAGCTGGTCCCGCTCTCTTCAAACTTCCACACTAAAGGTCGTATCACACGTAAACGTTACGAGCAATTTTTTGTCCAATTCGTGCAACTTTTACTCAGTTGCCATAGCAACGGCTTTCGAACAACTTTTTGCTAGTGTGCTCAAAAAGTTGTTCCAAATAGAAGTTGATTGAAATTCCAGCCGATGGGGGTTTTCGGCGGCTTCGACTCCGCCGAACGCATCAGATATGGCTATAATATTTCAATGGTGTATAATATCTTTAACGGCGTATAATATTTCAAATAGAATGATGCTTCATTTCTCTTTACGCCCAACAAAAGCGCGAGCGAAATAAAAGAAATAATTTTGGTTGTTCGTTTGCGGAAGCAGAAAAATCGGCATTTTTTCAATGTGGAGATAGAGCGCGGCTGACATCAGAACATGTCGTTCTGTTTACGGCAAAACCCTTAACCCTCAGATATGACGAAAAATTGGTTCAAAAAGTTGCACCAAAAATGCACGTGTGATACGGCCTTAATCCGACGTGAGGATTTTGACCCTCGACAGACTAAATGTGCAATAAGCCTCTCTACGCGGTGGGATTTTAGTGTGTTTCCATGCCTACCACTCGACAGAAACAACACCAGCCACATGTTTCCTTCATACGTGCCGCTTCGACGTCAACTTGTTTCTGGGTCGCTTCGTCGCCCAGCTCGTTCGGTGTTCGTCGCCGGCGTCTCGTTCATTCCCCCCTCCTTCTGAGGGGTTGTTGATTTTTAATAATTTTCTTACATGATTTTCCTTTTCTTCTCACACTGGGTATAAACGCCTTCGGCGTTGGCACCCGAAAATTCTAATTCTAATTTACGTACCAGCCACATGTTCCCGATCACTACCACTCAACTCTATCACTGCCACAAAACAATTTCAAAATATCCTGAAAATCCGCATTTATTCATACTTCTCCGAACAACATGTTTATGTTAATTTAACCAAAAACTGAATTTTTCTGAACTAAAATAAAAGCAATAGAGAAAAAAGTTTTAAAAGTTATAAATGCTTCAAAGAGAACCAGAAAGACGCTTCAACAATGTTTTTCGAAATACAAATGAAATGATTGTCCTTCAAAAAATCCGTGGTCACAACCACTTGGCGATATGAAACAAGATACGGTTGGGTTGGATTTCGAATTGTATTCAATTTCATCGTGGGAAAAGTTCAAGACTTCTTTCGTGCGAATCGTTCTTGCATTCAACTCCTTCTTTACCTCCTATGTATTTGGTGGAACGAAATTCAAGAATGCCGAAACAGGATATCAACGGATTTCGTGACTCTTCGACGATCAAATTATATTTATTTAATGTAATAATATAAGGAATTCGATACTCATTTGACCGAAGAAAACTAATTCATATTCTAGTTTTATTGAATTAATTATAATTCGTATTTCTTTGCTTGACAATTTGAAAACAAGACTAAAATTACATCAATTTTTTTCGGTCATATTACTTCTAAAAATGTAAATTTATCTTTCAATAAATGTTTTAAAAAATGATAATAACGTTAAAATTAAATATAATTTTTAGACTACTAGCCCCCGTTAGCTATCTATTTCACTGGGTATTTCATGGTAATGTATGACTACATATCATCGGCCTAGTTATCAGACTGTGTAACTCCACCGGCGTTTCTGATTTGATACAGGAGTGCAACGCGCCAAGCGCTTTTTGGCGCGATTCCTTAATCCTTTTGTTTTATCTATCCCATGCCTCAGTGCACGCTCCACTTTTAATTTATTCCTCGATCAGTATAATCACTACTTTTCTTTATTTCATAATAAAACTAGATTTCGAAAGGAGAGGTGGTGGCAAGATTTTAACATAAAATAAATACAACAGAAACTAATATTAATGTGTATTACACTTCCAGATATATAAATTATTTACACTATTTTAAGCGTTCATTACACAAAATTTGAACAATGTGTTACTTTTGCTGAGCAGAGATCCCGCGGGGAAAAAAACCAAAACAAAAAAACTAACACTAATATACGTTATCCCCATGGCAACCACATTATCGCACGATAAAAATATCAAAGTAAACCATATTGTAATATTATCGCCTATCTTGGCGAAAATAAACAAAAACTTGGCGCCTAGCCTTACTGTATGAAATTAGCATCCCAGATGGAGCTACGCAGTCTGATAATTAGACCGACGATATATTTTTCACAAGGATTGATAACTACGTCTAAGCATTAAGCTTCCGATTGTATTCAAAAACATTTTTACAACCCTTACCTTTCGATATTAACAGAACAGGACTTGAATTTGTAAAACGGAATATATTTATCTTTTACGCCCCGTAACCACACCCCTTTGGAGTCGGATTTCCGCAACACTCGTTTCTAGCAGATTTCTACCCAACAACAACAGCAAAAAAACATACTTGCCAAATTTCAAGTCTATTTATGTAATAGTCCAAAAACGAGAGTTATTGCCTATAACGCCTCCGAGCCCCCTCCCAACAAAATCCGTTCTTACGAGCTGTCGAACGAAAAGTTGCTGCTATATACCAGTGGCACACACAAGGGGGGGTCTGAACACCCCCCCAAAGCCCTTGATTCTTTTTTCTGATTGATTAAAATTCTAAGTATATAGTACGTAAAATTTAATTATTTGTCATTAATGATTAATTTTATTAATTAATGCTAATTATTTATCTAATAGTTTTTTACTGTGTTTTGTTCACGAAAATCGACAAAATCAAAAAGAGTATGATACAAGAATGGAGAACTTTCGAACCTGGACCTCCCCCTGAAAAATTCCTGTGCGCGCTACTGCTATATACTGTAATTGTTTTTTAAACATTAGTGCAAGAGTTTCTTCAACTGTGGGCCACGTCCCCCATCCTACGGGGGCGTGATAACTGTACGAGGGGCAACTGCTAGCATATTGAAAAGTCGAAAACAAAAGATTATTTAAGAAAATTAATTTACAGAAAGTAAACAAACAAAATACATTCTAACGTAATAAAAAAAAATTAAATACATATTTACACTGATATACATTTATAAATGTATTAGTAGTGCGCAATGTGTGTGTATTTTATAATTAATTTAACAATACTAAGTTAAGAATAAGTTTAATAATTACCATGGGCTCGTCATCAGTGGCGCACACAAGGGGGTGTCCTGGGGTCCGAACCCCCCAAAGCCCTTGATTTTTGTTCCGATTGATTATAATTCTAAGTATACAGTACGTAAAATTTAATTAATTACTTGTTATTAATGATTATTTTTATTAATTAATGCTAATTATTTATTCAAAAATTAGAACTTTACTGTGTTTTGCTCCCGAAAATCGACAAAATCAAAAGGGGCATGATACAAGAATGGTGAACTTTCGATCTCAGACCCCTCCCCCCTTGAAAAATTGGTGTGTGCGCTACTGCTCGTCATATATATAATTTTATACAAAAATTAACACTTATCTTGATAATTCGTACAGTTTATAATTAATCATTTGACCGCCGATTAAAATTTACGCGATTCGCTCCGCAATGCCACCGTTTTCCAAGTAGACGCGCGTATGTGATGTAAAGAGTGTTTTTTTCCAGGTATAGAAGTTTAAGTCGGCATTACTTTCCAAGATGGCGACCGATTTAACAACTGTCAAGTGATTTACTTTCAGTTTGGTTTGGCAATTCATCAAAACGATCATCAAGCAAGGCGTAGATTCGTCGAAGGGGCCCAAAACGAGATAGCCGTTGTTCCCGATTTTCATAAGCGAATTTTGTTTAGCGATGAAGCGCACTTCTGGTTGAATGGCTACGTCAACAAACAAAACTGCCGCATTTGGATTGAAGCTAATCCACAAGTGTATGTCGAAACACCGTTACATCCAGAAAAACTGACTGTTTGATGCGCTCTATGGGCTGGTGGAATCCTTCTTCAAAAACGATGAAGGCCACAACGTTACAGTCAATGGTGATCGGTATAGAGCCATGATTACTAACTTTTTCATTCCTGAATTGAACAATCATGATGTCCAGGAGCTGTGGTTCCAACAACACGGCGCAACATGTCACACAGCTCGTGCCACAATCGATTGATTGAAAGACACGTTGGGTGACCGCCTAATTTCACGTTTTGGACCTGTGAATTGGCCTCCAAGATCTTGTGATTTAACACCGCTAGACTATTTTCTGTGGGGCTATGTAAAGTCATTGTGTGAAGGTCTTCTAGGACCTCACTTTGAGAACGAGAATAAATAGGAGTCATGTAAGAACCAGTAGCCATTTTTATAAACAACTTTCTTTATTTGGTTATCTTATCCAAATAGAATCAAAGACTTATTGACAAATTTATCTAACTAGTATTATGAGGTTTTAAAGGTAATATCCTTTAAATTAACTTAATGAATTAATGATCCAATTAATTTATTAAATAACGATCACGCAGAGATTACCACGATAAGAGATCCCAGAATTATATTTAATAATGTTCTCATTGAACATTTAACTTTAATCTCACTCCTAAAACTTTAATGAGACTTTAATTATAAATCTATAATTACCAACGGAATCTCAACTCTTCTTGATATTAAATTATCTCCAACAAGAAATCTTCAATTCAAATTCACTATAACTTTATGCTTCAATATCTATCTCCTACTGCTCTAACTTTACTATTTCGTTTGACTTAAATACTTTATCTAATCTGCATAACAAGGAATCCCGTCCGCTTTTTGGAGTTGATTGGAAATAGGTAGGGAATTAAATTTCCCTAAAAAGGTCGACTCAGAAGGTTAGTGATAAAGTTCCGTATAGATTTGTCACAATTGGTCTATGCGGATAAGCCACAAACACTTGACCATTTGGAAGACAACATTCGCTGTGTTATTGCCGATATACGGCCATAAATGTTGGAAAAAGTCATCGAAAATTGGACGTCCAGATTGGACTACATCCGAGCCAGCCGTGGCAGTCCTATGCCAGAAGTCCTATTTAAAATGTAATCCCAACAAGATTATCTTTTGAATAAAAAAAATTCATGTCAATCGAATAATACATCGTTTTATTGCAATTTAAAGTTCTATACCTCTAAAAAAAGACCCTATATTATTGAATTCATTGTATTGTTATTGCATGGAAAGGAGGGGGCGAGGAAAATTATGTTTGAATATTGGGTTGCAAATATTGAAAGTTTGAGAAGTACTGCATTAGTGAGAACGGTTTTTCACTACTGGTGACATATCACGGTATATTACGACTTTGGACATATACACACGAACCATACCTTAAACAAAAGTTTTTTTAAAAAAAAAAATCACTCAAAAGAAATTTAAAAAAAACTTGCATTATTATTATTTGGAGGAAATATGTTTACTCCTCCTATTAAACATCCTACGAAGCTCCCTGCAAAATTTTGGAATGCTACGATCAACAATGTGGAATAGTACAAGTAACAAACAAATAAAAAAGCATTCAAATTAAAGCGTAAGATGAGCATCTTTATAGTTCCTATAAAAAAAGTGAGAGTTTTTTTTTGAAGATCGGCGGAAGGTATTTATAATGTTAATACTTCTGCAATCAGTTTACCAATTTTTTGATAAACTATTTCATTAGTCACCGATTCATTACTTTTAATTTTAAATCAGGTATTCTTTTCACGACAACTGTGTGTGTAAATTCACTTTTTCATTTACAGAAAACATAATATGAAAAAAATTTTCACAAAAGAGTTTCGTGGGGAAAAAAAATTATGTGGAGTTACATTCCATAACACAGAAAAATTGGAACAAAATTTCTACATTCATTCTATTTGTACCAAGTATCGACATAGGCAGTATCATTGTGTTCCTGGTAGAGATTAATGTAAGTCCGTTAAGATGACCCGGAAAGCCAATTTCAAGTTCTAAGCTCCCCTTTATCTCAACTACAACCAGCGCTTCTCAGAAATCAGATAAGCCCTGGATCATGTCAAGAGCACGAAGCTTTTCGAAGTTTAAGACCAGGGGTTTAACCATCTGACATTCAAAATCTTTTATCGAGGCTGTTCAGGCAATTCATTAGATTTTGAAAAATTCTCTAATATATATATATATTTATAATAACCTTCTCTTTTTAATTCTATGAAAATTTCATTAATGCACATAATTTATACATGAACGAAAATTTTTTTTGTTCATTTAATTTTGCGTGTTATATTCAGAGCTAAAGTCAAAGCATGGTGTCAGATTAACAGCATATACTTTAAAATGTGTACATATACCGAATACACCTTCCCCCTTTCCCAGAAGGGGGGTGAGTGAGTAAATATTAACGTCACACTGTTCAGCTACACGGGGGCTTCTGGCAACGGACCACGTAATTTTGAACATTGGTCAAGTGACGTGGACGACACCTGAGCTGGCATCCCCTCTCCTAACTACCACACCACACCAACGGGGGGACGTTTCAGCTCTCGACAGATTTAACGTGCATCGCTTCCCTACACGGTGGGACTTCAGTGGTACTGGGCTCGAACTCATAACAAGCCTACCATGATCCGATACCTTGACCACTGGGCTACCGCAGCCCTCCCAGAAGGGGGGGATGGTCTATGTCAGAAACGCTTGATACCACAGATGTACCGCAGCCAAAGTAAATGAGAAAAAAATTGTGGTATAGCTTATGTGCTTTTGAGTTTTAACGATTTATAACCGGAGTAAATAACTTCTTACCACTTGTCCAATCTTCTAGAGCAAATGCTCATAAACAATATGCTTCAAAAAATATCTATTTTTCTCTCTTCATGAGCAACTGAATATTTTCGCTCTAAAACTTAACTAAATATTTTCAGTTAATCAATCACAATTTTAAAAAATAAATTTGCTTTTTCCATATGTATTAACACTATAAAAAAACTTTATATTTTAGATTTAGAATTTTTTACTACTTTTTAAATTGTTGGATAAAACATATTGAAAATATCATTTGAATAACTGTTGCATATTACAGATAAACAAAAATATGTAACAGATGTTCAATTTCTAAATGAAATGTAGGTTTACATACTTGAGACACATATACTATCAAAATATTTTGGAAGCAAAAAATTTTCTTGCATGAGAATCTTTAAAGAAAAGAATTGGGCGATATCTTAGAATCCATCAGACAAAAATTAAGTCATTGAACAATATTCACATTAAATTAATTAAAAATTGAATGCAAATTAATTTTACTGCTATAATTTGTTTTCTTTTTTAGTGGCGAAGAGCAGTGATGTACACAAGGGTGGGGATTGAGAGCTTAAACCTCTCTTATAGACCAACAGATTATTAATTTTTAGCATAAAGATTCAGTCTCATTGCTTTTGTCTGTTTTTTTTTAATATAAAACCATTCTCATATAAATAGTTTGTGTACACCACTGGTTCAAACTTCCTTCCTCACAAAAAACAGCAGATTTATAATTTTTATCATAAGCGATTACATCTCAGCACTTTCTCGTCTTCCTTTTCTTTTTTTAAATATAACCCACTCCCCCTTCCCATGAAAGTATAATTTGTGTATGTTAACGTTGAAGAGAACTGCGGAAACGTTTTTATGATTCTCATTACAAATAAGTGCTGATCTCTAAATGTTTGTATTATTCATATTTAAAAAATTAATTCGCATATTGCATTGGGCAATTTCAGTATTGAAGTTTGATTTCTAAAAAAGCAAGTTTAAAAAAAAAGGCTCTTTTAAAAAGAACAGGAAAAACTTATTCTTCTAGGGGGGGTGTTACTTTTATGTGGAGTTAATTATAAGTCAATTTATATTAGAATTTTTTGTACTTTTTAAATAGAAACGGGTCTCGGATTTTCCCTGCGATACTAGGTGGAGATGTTACTATTACAATCTAGTGGTTATGGTCACTAAATCTAGGCCGAGGAGCCACGGTTCAAGTCTAGGTGCCATTTAAGACCCGCCGTGCAGAGGAACTGATGTTTGATAAATGTGTCGAGGTCCAATGTTTTCCCGTTGGTGTGGTGTGATAACTAGACGAGGAGGGGGCTCAGATGTCATCTCACCACCTGACCTCTGCTCAAAACTACGAGGTTCGTAGCCAGAATTACGAGGTCAAATTTTTCATGTGACATTAGCAAAACTAACTAAATGCAAATTTGGGTCCCAAAGCTTACAACAATTTAGTTTATACTTAATTCAATCATGGAAAACATTTTTACATCCATCGACTACAGAGATTCAAAAGGCATTTACAGCGTACATAGCAAGAAAAAACTAACACCAGGCAACAAATTTGAATTCAAAAAATAATTTGGAAAGAATCAAAATTCTTCTCATAGTAGAGTCGTTATCGTGAAATTAATACCAGCAAGTACATCTTTGCTTAGTTTAAATTTAATGGCAGTCAATATCCTCTCCCCTCAAAAACATCAATTCTTTTAAACTGCCCTTTCATCCAATCACTTTGTAGACGATCCCTTCTGTCTTGGAGGTGGGTGACAGAGAAAAGAGGGGGTGCGTGAGGGAAAAGGCCGAATGAAAGGACAAGACAAATGAGTGATGCCAAGCGATAAGCAGATCCGTGGGGCGTCCGAAAACGTTTTGGCTTTAAACGAAAACACAGCGGGGAACGAAACACATACAGAAAAACGAAGGCCAAAACCCCAACAGTTTGCTTCTTTTCTTTTTCATTGTGTTTTTCTTCCTTTTTTCTGCCTCGATCTGGAATAGGATATCTCGTTCGCAGCCGGTAAGGCAATAGGAGAGATAGAATTGCGGTCACGTGCGCTTGTTTTTTCAATGCCACACAAAAAAACCACCCTTCCTTCAATAAATTGAAAAATAATAATAATAAAAAAGAACATTGAAGAACCTTCTCTGACCTCTTGCAAAAACATTACGGGGCACATAACTATGACACGGGTTCTCAACATGGCAGGAACACCTTCGGTTTAAATGTTACTGTCAAATATATAGGGTTCAGATTTATGATCAGACCTTAGCAAGGGGAAACGTGTAATTTATCTTACATTGTATGAAATTCATCAAGCAAATTGGTAGATGATTTTCGACGGAGCATTTTTGATATTTCCCAACAATAGATCAGCAAATGATTTTTAAAATCTTCAATTTTCATGGTGTAATTTCTTTAAAACATTATAATTTATGAATTCAAATATTTCTGAAGATCATAATCTGTTAGTTATTGAATACAGTGTGTGTCTGTGTGTACATATACATATTAGTGAGAGTTTATTAACGTCACACTGTAAAGCAACACGAGGGCTTTTGGCGACAGACCTTGTAATTTAGCATCAAAATCAAAACGCCTGAGCCGAAATCCCCTCTCCAAACTACCACACCGCGCCAACAGAGGACTTTGAGCCTCAACAACAAATTTAACGTGCATTACACGGCGGGTCTTGAGTGGCATTAGGGCTCGAACTCATGACACACCGGCCACGAGAACGTGACCATAGCAACTTGGCTACTACGACTATTGATTGAATGATTGAATATTAACGTCGCACTGTTCAGCTACACGAGGGCTTTTGGCGACGGACCACGTAATTTTGAACCATGGTCAAGTGACGTGGACGACAAATGAGCTGGCACCTCCCTCTCCTAACTACCACACCACACGAACGGGAGGACGTTTCAGCTCTCGACAGATTTAACGTGCATCGCTGCCCTACACGGCGGGTCTTTAGTGGTACTGGGCTCGAACCCATGACAAAGCAAGCCACGGTCCGATACCTATACCACTCGGCTACCGCGGCCTGGCTACTACGACAACTTAATTCATCTTATAGAAATCATTGCTGATACTCAGTGACGCACAGAAGGGGATCCACGGGTTCGCCCCCCCCCTTGTTTGCACCACTGCACGCATGTTATAGGTCCGGCCTTCCCCCCCCACACACCACCCTTGATTTTTTTCTCTCGATTGATTATAATTCTATGTAAGTAGTACATAAAAGTTAATTAAGTATCTGTTATTAATAATGAATTTTATCACTTTATGTTATTATTTATTTAATAATTTATTTTTTAATTCCTACTATATTAGCTCACTCTCTGTATATATTTATTTATTTATATATTTATCTTGTTCAAATTTTTTTCTCAATCGTTAATAAAATGCATTTTAAAGCGACCAATTGAACTGAAATTTTATATACACTTTTATTTTGGATGACAATATGGTAATTTAATTTTCATTAATAAAAATTAATTAATTAAAACGAATTAATCAAATAATTACAGATACAGCCCCGTTGGCATCATTTTTGGCTACTTAGCGACCATTTTGGCGGACTTGTGTCATTTGAGCTGAAATTTTCTTTACACAATTGTTTTGGGCGACAATACGATAAGTTCACTAAATTAATTAAAATTGACTGAAACTAATTATTTAAAGAATTACAGATACAGTCACGTTGGCTTCATTTTTGGTGACTTGGGACAAAGCTTTAAAAGATTTTTTTTTCTCGCGTTTTAAAGCATTCAGTTGAATTGAAATTTTGTATACAAGATTGTTTTGGATGACAATATGATACTTTAATGATAATTAATAGAAATTAATTGCCCTTAATATTGTGTTTCTGCCATATGTATATAAAAATTTCTTTTTATATTACTTGTTTTTTACTGTTTTTCGTTTCCGACAATCGCCAAAATCAAAATAATATGTTTGGAAGCATATTGGGATATGATAGGATGGAATTTCGACCCTGGAAAAATTCTTGTGTGCGCCACTGCTAATTCTAAAAAAAATATATGTAAACAAAGCAATGTATCAATTAAAGGTGAAAATTATTTATTTATAAATCAATATGAATTTTTTAAAGAAAATATCGGAACTAAAACTAAATGCAGTTTTTGTATGAAAGATTATGATATATCTTTCATCTACTTTAATATTAAAAATTCACGGATGTCTAAATAAAAAATATTAAGATAATATTAGATGCAACTGTTATTTGTTTCAGTGGTTGTTTTTTATGTAGGAAGTATTTAATACCACACAACTACAATCATCCTTGTATCCTTTTCAGATTTAATGTTTGTTTATTGCTAATTTTCTTGTTATTCAATTCCTACTAAATATTAGCTCACAATTTCTATATATTTATTTATAATTGGTGGAATTTTCAATCGATAATAAAATACATTTTAAAGCGCTCAATTGAGCTGAAATTTTATATACACGATTGTTTTGGATGACAATACAATAATATAATAATAATTAATAAAAATTAATTGATTAAAACTAAATATTTAAAGAAAATTAATTGATTAAAACTAGATATTTAAAGAATTACAAATACAGTCACGTTGGCATCATTTTTGGCGACGTGTGTCAAAACTTAAAAAAGTTTTTTTTATCACGTGTTAAAGTATTCAGTTGAACTGAAATTTATCTACACGACTGTTTTGGATGACAATATGATACTTTAATGATAATTAATAAAAATTAATTACCACTTAATGTTGTGATTCTGTCAAAAAGTAGCTAAAATAAAAAATTTCTTTGTTGGTCTAAGTAGGAATTGACTTAAAATTTTTTTTATATATATTATATATATACTTGTTTTTTCGTAATTTTTATTGTCTAAAACACAGCATTTACTTTTTAGCAAACACTTCTTTTTTGAACAAATAGTTTTATTGTTAAAATTATACTACTCGTTGAACTAGCATTACAGTAATTTATTCATGAGAATTATTTGTTAAAATGATTCTCATTTAATTTCGAGACTACTTTTGAATCGCTCTATATGGATTGGAAGCACTTAAATATTAATGAACCTACACATAATCATGTGATGATGATTTATTTGAATGAACCAGAGGGCAATTCACTTTAATTTTACATTAAGCGAACGAAATGTATGCCAATACTATTCATCTCTTTGCGATGTGTTATTTAAGGTTGATATAATTGATTATTTGGGAGGTCTAAATTTACAATTCCTGAGCAAATGGGCATGTCCTGACTGATGGACTGAAACTAACAAGGCTATATAATTTGATCTGGAGTATACTGCTTCAGGTAATATAATAGATGGCTGGATATACTAATATGTACGGTTTTAATATGAACTCATTAAAACTATATCGGGGTTGTCCGTTTGAGGATTAATATAATCACGCTGTATTCAAAACCTACGCACATAAAAGTTTTGCTCTTTATACCATTCCAATGAGAACCAAGTCGATGAACAGGGATTTTTGTAAATGGTAAAATGATACACGATAGAACAAGCTTCGCACTTTTATAATTGCCTCCGAAAAGGAAAAAAATTATACACAATAAATTAATTACTAAATTTTGCATTAACGGCTCACTGAAGCAAAATGAGGGTTATTGCGACAGACTATAATTTTGAATGTGTCAAGTATCCAAGACCATATTCGATCTGGTATTTAAACTCCAAACTTCCACACTACACCAGACCCGGTTCCATCTAGCGAGAACAGAAAAAAAAACTCAATCAATTCATGCGATTGAATAGGATCAAGTTCAGAGTATGCAACTAACATTAAAATTTCCGGCCATGATTAAAGACGACCGTTAATAGTTAAAATACAAATGCGTTCTGTAAGCTCTTGGGAAAACAAATGTTTAGTTAACTTGTTAATAACTGAACCATTGTTAAGATATATGCGGCCACTTAGTAAAATGTTGATTTATTCACAGTTTAAAGCAGCCTGAACTGTTTTAAATGGTAATAATAAGTTTGATGGGGTTCTATATGATATTGCTGAAGTGGTGCACATCCTAGATGCATTAAAAAAAATTTTTTTTTTCACGGATTGTTTAACCAATATTTTTATTTCTAATGGAGTTGCGAATTTTATTTTTCCCATTGTATACCTGGTACATTCCCCGGGAGCTGGTATCTTTTTTTAGTGCGGCACCATACAAGTGAAATATCAATCGCCACAAGAAGTTTTGAAGCTCAGTTTCCTTTCCAGTGAGCTATGACGATGCGAAACCGTACTTAGGAATTTAATAACTGTCGACTTTCAGCCTCACGAAAATCCACCGACTTGGGCTGGGGTCGAGCCCACAACCTTACAAGGCGAGCGACAAACCAACTGCACCACCCCCAGCCAGTATCAATATAAATTTAAAGAAAGATAAATATAATTTTCCCCTAAATATAATTTTTTTCGGGTGTAAATTGTGCTTTAAAGTATTCTCATTTTTATACAAACATTCCAAGATTTTATCATTTTGGGTTTTTTTTCCTTCCTATCTTTTTTGCATGCAGGTTTTATGTGAGACATAGTTGTTCTGCGTAGTGGCATATATATATTCACCTTTAAAGCTTTTTTCCCCTCAAGTATTTCAATATTTAAGAAGAAATTGCAGCCGTTAATTGTTAAAATGTAAGGCAGTTAATGAGATTTAAGTAGGGTTAAGAATGTTAATTAAAAGTATGAATTAATTTGAGTTTTATCGCAAACTCTCAGTACAGTTTTGTGAATTTGAAACACATAAACGCCGTTTGATAAACCACACTAAATAAAATAGTAATTTATTACTTTTTAAAAAAAATTAATTACGGATTAAAATTATAATCACGTAACCTGCAATGAATACAAAATTGAATCTGAAATGATAAGCAGCCATAGAATATATTCTACAATAAAGTAATACATATTGTCAAAATGTAGAATAAATTTCAAGTTTAGCAAATAACTGGAACTTATCATAAATTATTTAAATCCCTTTATCACTATTTTGAAGAGAGTGTCACGTTTTATCGAATGAGGGTAGCTTACATAAGCATAGTTATATTTATTTCCATTTAAAGAATTTGGTACTCGGAATAATAATTAGGAAAAAAAATTAAAGTATGCATGCATAAATTCCAATCTTAAGATTTTTAAAGCAAGATATATGTATGTCATTTCCAAGTAATTTTTATAATGTATTTTTTTTATTCAAATATAATTTTTATCTTAAATACCTTTGTTACTTCATTTTACATTCTATTTTTTAAATCTGGTTATCTAAGAGCGCTTTTATTTGAAACTTTGAATAATAATTTTTTTTTTCTAATGAGGCTGCGCATTGGTATTTTAACCTTTACAGACCTAGTTCATTCCCCAGGATCTAGTATCACTTTTTAACGCGGCACCATATAGGCGATATCAATTACCGCAAGTAATTTTGAAGCCCAGTTTACTCCCCAGAAGGAGGCACCTGAGCTCTGACGATGCGAACCTGTACTAGGATTTTTAATTTTGCCGAGAGTACCTAAGCCAAACAGACACTCTAGAAATCTTTTACATGTCGTATAACCATACTACATGGCCGTTGTCGATTTTCTGCATCATGAAAATCCACCGACTTGGGTCGGGGTCGAACCCGCAATCTTGGGTGCAGAAAGCCAGCAACAAACCAACCACGCCACCCTGCCGATTGAGTAACATAATGTACACAACGACAAATTAGGATAAAACATTATCTTCGCAATTTAATGTGGTTTAGCTATCATTCGAAAACCAGGATTTATTAAGGTATCCGAACACGTTGAAAATGACCAAATTCGGACAAGACCGATATTTTTGTTTTCTATTTTATTTAATACATCTATATTTTGGCTTTACAAAACATAATTTGTTTTGATTCTATGCTTCTTAGAGGCCAATTTACAATCAATTTTATTAAGTTAGAAAAACCGGAAGTGGGTCTTTGATCTACCAGAAGTGGGCATTTAAATTGTTCGAAATCTATCATGGCGAGTCTGATCAAACAAAATATTATAAATGTATTTCTATAAAACTTTTTGCACCTGATATTTAAGCTATTTTCTAGAGAATGTACTAAAATATTTCTTATAGTATGAATATATTATTTGAGTTAGGGCATGTTATTTAAATAATGGTCTCATAAAGGCGTTATTTTTCTTATAACGTTTACTCAATCATCTCTAAAAGTTTCAAATTTTAATAAAACATTAAAAAATTTTAGTACATTCTCTAGATAAAGGCCTCTAGATTGTTTTGGTAATTCTTTTACTAATATAAGTTTATTACTTTTTTCTCTAATTGCTTTGAAGTTTTACAAAAATATTGCTAACATTTCACATATAATTGTGATTTTTATGAAATTCCGGCAATTTATTTTAAATATTGTTGATTAAATATTAGTATTTATTGGTATTGAATCCTAAAAAAGCCTTTATATGTTTAAATATGTTATTTTGTCAAAAAGTACCCTGAACGTGTTCGGATACCTTAATAACCAAATAATTCTTAAGAATATGAACTATCAATTTTCGTCCCTTCAGTGGGTCGATAAATGAGTACGAAGCTTGCTTGGGAACTAAACACTGGGGGTTTCACGTTAGATTGACTATCTGACCGGAACATCTGCCTATGCACTTCAGTGTCCAAGGTCACGAAAACTGAGATGGGCACAACAGAACAGACCTTGGCCTACCATGGCCAATTGCGCCACTGAGTTATATGAATTATCAATAGTTCATACAAGAAAAAAAAAACTATAATATATCTTATTCTAATTTGAATATTAGACATATTTTTGAAACTTTTTAAAAATGTAAGTATCTGATGCAGAGCCGAATTCAAAGTTCGTCTTAAAAATGCATTAATGAGGTTGATTACTTGTTTATTAATGTCGTAATTTGAAGCAATATGAGTGTCATTGCCAACACACATAATTTTAAACTATGTTTTGATCGACGAGGACGATACCTGCACCCTTTCCCCCCTCCTCTTCTAACTTCTACACCGTGCCAAGATGAGAATTTTAAGCCTCGGCGCATGCAACGTGCATAAGTTCTTCAACACGGCGGGTTTTCAGAGGGCTAGGCAGTAACATCGTAAGACTTCTCGAGACTCAGGGCCTCTACACAAAAGTAGGCCTACTTGTGACCCTTTTAAGTAAACAGTATTATGTTTTCAAATGCTCATGCAAATGGATGGTAATCCCCGTAACAAATAAATGTGCGTGGTAATCTTAAAAAGCGAACAAAACTGTCGCTTTTCGACTAAATGAACGATGACGGTGTATGGAGGGAGGCTTAGGTAGGGACGTCTTAAAACTTCTTGAAACCCTGGGCCCCAATACAAATACAGATCACACCTGCGACCCATAAAAATAGACAGTGTATAGCATACGTTGTTAAACACTCGTACAAACACGAAACAAATAAATGTGCATGACTTACAGTTACACAAATTTGCTCGACCGACTGCCACCGTTTGAATGAATGCGTAATGATGGTGTATGGTGGTAGGCCCAGGGACGTCTCAAGACTCTTTGAGGCCCTGGGCCCTTATGCAAAAGTAGGCCCTACCTGAAGTCTTGCAAAGTATGATCTTTGTATGTATTGTCAAATGAAACAAACAAAAGGACACGACTCACAATCTCAAAAACCTAGGCACAAACCGGCTGGACCGATGGCCACATCGACTAAATGAGTTGAATGATTGCTTAAGGACGAGACCTAGGCCTAGACATGGACAACAGTCTTTACATAATACAGTCTGACCACTTTTATCAGTTGACATGCAGTTTGAAATTCCCTGTTTTTCGGAGAATATATGTAGGGGAATAATATTTGACCATTAAAATTATCCGGATCATGATCTTATTAAGACAGAGTCGAGAACGAAACGAGGCCTCCCCCGAGGGCGAGGCCCTGGGCTCAGTTGGCCCATGCCTTAAGACCTCCCTGGGCTTAGGCCTAAACACGGACAACAAACATGGCATAATAATGTAGGCTTGTTAATGTTGACCCAGTTGACACATAATACAAAATTCCGTTTTTTGGAGAAGTTCCCGATCATGGCTACTCGGCTGCTGCGACCACGTTTCCGTTTCGAAAAACATTAATAAATGAACCCTTTTTTTTTTAAATTGAAAACATTTGTTTATTATTTTCCTTTTGCATGTTTATCAAACTCGCATCCATTTGTATACATTTGAATTTTTTTACTTTAAATCCATCGCGGATCTTTCTACCTTTCCTTATCCCATTGTAAGCGTAAACACTTTTCCTTTATTGTAAAAGCACACTTTTTTATTTTTTTAAAACATAAAGAAGAAAAAGGAACAAAAACAGTGTCAAAATTTCACACAACAAATCCGTTAACTTTATTTCGCTGCTAACTATTTTTTTTCCCGTCAAACACAGCACAAACAATTTCTAAGCGTATTTTTGTTAATGGCTACGCTCGAATAGAGAAAGAAAGAAAGAAAAGAAAAAGAGTACGACTGTGGGGCAGGGGGTAAGCACACAGACGATTGTATCCACAGGCAGGTAAGGGGCACGCGGGGTGAAACCTGGATGTTTAACAAGAGTTAGATGGATGACGCTTAAAGTGGAAAGGTTGGAAGGGTGTGGCAGACCCTTTCGCCACCTACCCCCTGCATTTCCACGTTGCATGAATGGGGACTTCCATAAATTGTGCATTTCTCTTGCTGGTAGAATTTTTTTTTATAAAGTTTTTGGATCGGTAAAAACGTTTAAAGTTTGAATGAAGCCGTAGTAACTAGAAGCCATTATAGTCTGAATTCAAAAAATACAGTTTGCAAAAGAGATTATTTTTCGATAAAGCTATAACTGAGAAGAGTTAAGAGGTATAATTAGTTTAGTTCTTTCCGGCATCTACTTATTTTTATGTCCTAGTATTTATAAAAAAGTATAAACCTTCACGTAGTTTTTGTGAACACATGAAACAATTTATTTTGTTTTATACTTTTTTAAAGAACTAATTTTCTTAAGAAAATTTAGCGCTGATTTCAAACAAAAATGCAGTTCTCATGACAGATACCTTAAAATTTTTATACCTTCTGTCTTAATTATTAAAACTCCCAAGAGAATTGTGTTTTGACCGACTTGTACCTGCAAAAAACGCCTTGAATTTTTTCATCTGTGTTTTTTTTATATTGTTACGTTAGATTTCTCTTTTTTCTGAAAAAGAAACATTTTGACTGTGCTTGACAAGAACGATCGGACATGCTACCTAAAATAGGAACGGTCAGGCTCAAAAAGGGGTGTTTGATCTGTAGCTTACACATACTCCCATATAGGAAAGGCTTATATTCTGTTGCTAATGATGGGGTATGGTGCTAGACCAGTAGCGCACTCAGGAATGTTTCAAGGTGGGGGGGCGGTCCAGGGTCGAAAGTTCACCATTCTCGTATCTTGTTCCAATAAGCCACCCAACATATTCTATTGATTTCGTCGATTTCCGAGAACAAATATTAGTAAAAAAATTAGCTATTGAATAAATAATTAGTGAAACTAATTATTAATAACAAATACTTAATTGAAGTGCAATCAATTGAAGTCAAAATTGGATAACAATGCAATTTCGAGGCTTTTCCCAGTTGGCACATAGTTCAAAATTTCCAGTATTCCGAACAATATATATCCGGGAATACATCCGACTATTAAAATTATTCGCACTCTGATTTTATTGAGGGTGGGTCGAGAAAGAGACAAGGCTCTCACCAAGATGAAGGTCCTGAACCCAGTTGGTTCATATCTAAAGACGTCCCTGATTGAATCCCAAGGTGGCGATCCCCAGACCTAGCTCAGGCGGAGAATGGAAACGACGTGGAAGAAGACAAATTTCGGCCAATTGGCAACGACACGCGTTTAAATGTAATAATATTTGTGTAATTATTTTTTCATTCCTGTTAGAATAAACAGTTTTGTTTGTTAGCTCTTAGTCTTTACAGGCTATAACGGAATAAACCCATTACCAACTAAATATAACAGTTTATTTATAATCCTGAATTCTATTATGATATTGATATAGAGAGAGCAAAATATTTTGTTATGTTACTGATTTATATTTGAATCAATCGGCAAATTTTTGTCTAAATTACGTTCCGTATTTTGTCTCGTATACCGCAACGGTGAATGGATTTTAAAATTACGTATTTATTAAGTTTTCTGTATAATTTTAAGACCAATATGTTATATACTAGAGGAATATGTATGCTATTCCAGAATTCTAGGTAAATACATTGGGATATTTTTGCACTCTTAAAAAAATTTACCGAGTTTGTGTAAATCTATCATTTGACATTAAGAGAAGACAATTTTAAATTAAATCAAAACGGATTTTTTTTCTTAAGAATAGTCATATTTTACTTGTTATTTAAATCAACTAAGTATTAAAGTATATATTATATAACTTTAAAAAAAATCAACTGTCAATAATTCATTTTATGTGCGCATGTATGTTTACAATGAGAGAACTCAAGTACATATATATAAATAAATACACACTCAAAGATAAAAGGGGCGGTTATTTTATGAAATTAAAAAAATTAACAATTTCGTGCTAAAATAGCAAATAGCACCATAAAAACATTTAGTTGTGCTATTGGTTTGAAAAATGTTCGTTGTGAAAAATAGGAATCTTGTTGATTTGTTAAATATTACAAAAATAATTTACGCTCTAAATCTGACGCCAAACGCGAAGCTAAATTGCTAATTATTGAAATTGCATACAAAAATAGAAACGATTTTTAGTACTACAAATAAAATTATAATATAGATATTGATAGAATTTTTTTTTAAATCCACTCGACAAAGATTGTTAATTATTACTATGTATGAAAAGGAAGAAAAAACTTGTCAAAAATAATAAAACAGGAAAGGGATTTTACACTTCCTGTTTCAAAGAAATCCGCTCTACTTCGAAGAAATACAAAAACGGGGATAGAAATTTTAACACACCTCTAACTTTAGATAATGGTGAACACCTGTGTACCGTCTACGCAATATGTGAATCACCCCTTTACTTCGAGAGGGACAGAGAGAAGAGGACTCAGATGTTGCTTGTCAGTGCTTTCCATCGGAAGTCTTAACAAGAATCCTCCCCCTCCCCTTCTCTCAGCAGTGAGACTTGGGGGTTGCCATTCTCATCAGTCCAAATACATGCCACATTACTTCGCCAATTACTTAGATATGTTTCTATGAATTCTGATTGTCTCACTATGTAATGGGTACTTCGAAAAGACAATTTTAAAAAAAAAATTAGAGTAATAACGTACGAAATGAAAACTTTTAATCTATTAACTAGTTTTTTTTTTCATTCATCATATTACAAATCTGCTTCAAATTATATATTTTCGACCAAAAATAAATTTAATTTATCAATTATACAACTGGCAATGTGATGTAATTATCAATGTTGCGAAAACAAGAGGCGTATAAGAAATACAAAATAGAAAATTGTTCAAGCACTTTCATCTTATTTTTAATCAATTTCATTAATATTAGTTTCTCAAAATATATATTTAAAATAAATTTTGTAGAATTAAGAGAAAATAAGCAGTTTTAGATGTGTTTCAAATAAAAAATATTTGAAACATCTGTGTGCCGTAAACTTTCAATAATTCTCATTAGATATGTATTGTCTATCAGAATAATTTTGATAGAAAACGATTTTTTTCATCTTATATTAGTATTTGTATTAATTTTATAACAATTACGATATAAATAAAAGAAGTTTGCTTTTTTGCATAACTAGGAAAAATACCTGGATACTTTTTAATACATAGTTACTATTATTCCCTACTGGTGTATATTCAATGAGTGATAGTAATTTGGGTTTTATACATGGCATAACATGGTTTTGCAACTGAAAAATAGTTCTGACTTAACTCCGGAAAAAAAATACATATCTTTATCCGTAACTTACATTATTTCCTAGTCATGATGTTTAATTTAATTAACAGTGCTATTTAAAAATAATTTCAGTTAATTCAATATCAAATAATTGCATACCCGAGCGTGACGTTCATTCAAGTTCACTCTCCAGCAAAACGCGCCAATAGAAGTTATCACTTCAAAAAAATGTGAAAATTCAGATATTTTATTTAGAACGAAATATTAAATTATTTCTATTAAGGCTTCCAATGTTTAACTGCTAACTACAAAGGATTCTCCCCTTTTCCTCCCAAATTACGCCTTTCTACTCTTTTGCCAAATAGAACGATACTGAGCCAAATATGGGTCAAAGAGTTTTGATATCTCGTAGCGTGATCTCCATGTTCACAAGGAGTAGAATTAAATCGGAGTCAAGGACTCGTTCGTTCTCTCTCTCTACCTGTTGAGTTCTATGAACCGCTGCTAGTTATTAAGAGGATTTATTTGCTTTCCAGAGACTTTTCCACTTTTTACTATTATTCGCCAAAAATTTATTATAAGGAAGTTTCGTATGGTTGTAAGATTACCTCGACCTAGTTTGATGTTTCTTGTACACTAACTATATTGATATATATATATATATATATATATATATATATATATATATATATATACTAAACTTCATTATACTCCTACATTAAATTTTAATATATCTATTTTATTTTTTAAAATAGAAATTTTAAAACGAAGTTGGTTTAGATTTGGTAGAAAAAAAATCGTTTCAAATAAACGAAAAAAGTACTTATACAGAGTGTTTTTTCCAGGTATAGCAGTTTAAGTTGGCATTACTTTCCAAGATGGCGACCGATTTAACAGCTGTTAAGTGATTTATTCTCAGTTTGGTTTGGCAATTCATCATGAATAGACTCACGCCTGAACAACGCTTTCAAATTGTGCAATTTTATTTCAAAAATAATGGTCGATTTTCATAAGCGAATTTTGTTTAGCGATGAAGCGCACTTCTGGTTGAATGGCTACGTCAGCAAACAAAACTGCCGCATTTGGAGTGAAGCTAATCCACAAGTGTATGTCGAAACACCGTTACATCCAGAAAAACTGACTGTTTGGTGCGCTTTATGGGCTGGTGGAATCCTTCTTCAAAAACGATGAAGGCCACAACGTTACAGTCAATGATGATCGGTATAGAGCCATGATTACTAAATTTTTCATTCCTGAATTGAACAATCATGATGTCCAGAAGCTGTGGTTCCAACAAGACGGCGGAACATGCCACACCGCTCGCGCCACAATCGATTTATTGAAAGACACGTTTGGTGACCGCCTAATTTCACGTTTTGGACCTGTTAATTGGCTCCAAGATCTTGTGATTTAATACCGCTAGACTATTTTCTGTGGGGCTATGTAAAGTCATTAGTTTATGCGGATAAGCCACAAACACTTGACCATTTGGAAGACAACATTCACCGTGTTATTGTCGATATACGGCCACAAATGTTGGAAAAAGTCATCGAAAATTGGACGTCCAGATTGGACTACATCCAAGCCAGTCGTGGCAGTCCTATGCCAGAAATCATATTTAAAATGTAATGCCACAAGATTATCTTTCGAATAAAAAAAAATTCATGTTAATCGAATAATACATCGTTGTTTTATTGCAATTTAAAGTTCTATACCTCTCAAAAAAACACCCTTTATATATAATAGAGAGATAACAGTTTTCATTTTGTTTTCTTATAATCTAAACATAATTTTTACTCACTGAATGACATCAGTTCGTCGAGCTTTCATAGTTTTAAAGTAGCAAGTCACTGAAATTAATATTATGATGACTACAACTGAGCATGCGCAGCCTACTCCAATGTAGAAGGAATTGCCTGTTGCCACCATCGCATCTGCTAAAAGAACAAAAAAAAATTATTAGAACATATGAAAAAAATAATGTATGAAGAGAGAGAAATAAAAAGTTTCTTCTAAAAGAAATATTCAGTTTTGGCGATAAAATGCATTTTTTTATTCTAATTTCTTTCTTTTAAGGCTGTTTTCGGTTAATGTTAAAGAATAAGACCCGAATTTCGAACATTTTTTCAGATATAAAAGGAATGAAAAATTAGTATGATATTCTAGCTTTACTATCCTTTAGAAAGCAGCATTTTTTTAATCATATTTCCCTTTTTTAACAGAGTTGATTCATTTTTTCTGGTATAAAATGTGTTTCGCGTTTTTTCTTCTATACCGTAATGTTAAATGGGCTATGCCTTCCCGTATTAAAATGAAAAAGAAAGTATTCATGGAATATTTTCAAATTTTTAAAAACACTATATTGTTAACAGAGATACGAGCTATAATTCTGCAAATTTCCATGGAAATTGAGGCATTTTTCTGTCTGAAAATGTGCTTCGCGTTTAGTTCAAGCTCTCGTACTTTTACCGAAACAACCTTAAGGAAATGAAATAAAACTATCAATATATGTTACGGTAATTAAAAAATACTTTTCAAATTAATTTTACCAATAACCGTACGGTTTATGAATATATACAACTCCAATTCAAAATATTACAACAATTAAAAATAAAATGGAATTTGGTTCAAGATTTGAACTTGTTTCGGTAGAAATAGATGCTTGATAAATTTTAAGTGTAGAATCAACTTTTCGCATCAAACTAACCACTTGACCGGAACATCTGCTCATGCACCTCAGCACTAAGGGTCATGTATACTGAGATGGGCACAGTGGGCCTTGGCCTTCATGGGTGTTGCGCCACTGAGTTTAGTTAGAATTGTAATGGTCTCTGGGGTTGAGAACTAGAATGATTATGAGACGTAAATGAACCAGTAGCCATTTTTATAAATAACTTTCTTTATTTAGATATTTTTCCCAAATAGAATCAAAGACTTATTAACAACGACAAGGCGAATATTATGAGGTTTTAATTATAATAATCTTTAAATTAACTCAATTAATTAATAATCTAATTAATCAATTCATTAAATAACGATCACGCAGAAATTACCACGATAGATCCCAGAATTATATTTAATAATGTTCTTAATGAACATTTAACTTTAATCTCCCTCTTAAAACTTTAATGAAACTTTAAATACAATTTTATATTTACCACTCGGAATCTCAATTCTTCATGAGATAAATTTATCTTCAACTACAATATTTCAATTCAAAATCACTATAACTCTATGTTTCAATATCTATCTCCTAATGCTCTAACTTTACTATTTCGTTTGACTTAAATACTGAATCTAATCTGCATAATAAGGAATCCTGTCCGCTTTTTGGAGTTGATTGGAAATAGGTAGGGAATTAAATTTCCCTAAAAGGTCGGTTCAGAAGGTTAGTGATAAAGTTCCGTATAGATTCGTCACAGAATCACCTTTTACATATTTTGTATATGGTATAACTTTAAAAAAGTATAACTAAAAAAAATTTTTTTTTAAGTTATATGCAATGCGTTTAAAAAAAAATTCAAAAAGGTTAGAATAATTTTCAAAACGGTTCAAAAATTGGAATAATTCATTTGAATGAAAAATATTGCCGATAACTAATATCTATCTCCATGACATCATCTTCTTTGATCTTAATAACATCATGTATATGATAAGCATTTAATCTTTAGTTTTCTGCTTTAGCCAACACATTTCAAGCTTTTCAATAGGCAGGTACTTCTTCAGTTATCCAAAGAGAGTTCTTCTCTTCTTCAGTAATTACCCCAGATATTCTCCAAAGAGCGAATGAGACGGTCAAGGAAGTAGCTTGATAGCACAAGAAGTGGGGACTTTTGACGTGTGGTAAGATTCAGTCTTGTTAACAGATAAAGTCATACACCAGTGGAGAAGCTAGGTATCTAAAAGCCTTGGTGCAAAAAAAAAAAAAAAAAAAAAAAAAAAAAAAAAAGAAAGAGAGCCCTATTTTGGTTGGATTTTATCAAGTAAAAATATATAAATACTTTAAATACACAAAGTTATGATTTTTATTTAATATAATCTTCTCTTTCTCGGCGTTTTTGCGCTTAAACATCCCACTGGGTTTCTTTTTCTTCTGAGATTCATAATTTCAGTTTTATAATTTATCCAATACAATTCGTAAGTGCTCGAGTACTTACTGATGTTGAAAAGGAAGTAGAAACGTAATGCCATGCTACTAAACGTCGTTGGGGAATCCCTAGCTATTTGTTTATTTATTCAGGAGGATCGAACACATTCACCAGTGGGCTTAGAGCTACAAAATAGTCCACCGAGATAGACAGGAAATAATACAAAAGATATGCATGGACAAGAAAATACAATACAATATTACTATATATTTAAAAAAACACCTCTGCAAAAGACCAGAAGAGGGGGACAAAATTATATTAATGTATTGCAGATACGAGAAGACGGAGAAATATTGAAACAGGAGTTGTTATTAAAAATAGAATGTAACTAGGAAGGAATTCCTTCTTGTCTAGGTTTTTAAGATTTTTCAAGGAACTTGAAGTTTATTTTCAAGTAAAAGCTTATAGAAAAATGAAAAATTGAAAATAACCAACTTTTTACTAAGTAAAGTTCAACACTGAACAGACAACGAAAAAAATTTAGGAGGACTCCTTACAAAAATTCGAAATTACTTTCAACTGAATTGCTATGATTATAGTTATGTCGCAACCCTTTAAATTTGTATCTTAAATTTGGGAGAAATTATCGCAAATTCGGCTAGCTTGGTGGTCAAGGTCCGAGAGGTCCCCTGAGCTTGAGGTCCCCGGTGTACGGCACCGCCTTGCCCATTCGTAGCTACGCCATTGTCACACACAAATAAGCTTTTCAAAGATGGAATAATAAAATGATCAAGTATTTTTTTTGTATAAACTTCAGAATTCAGGCTTACTATAGCAACACACAGCTTTCCCCAAGTCCACATAATTTATACACCCCCTAAATCATGATAGAACTGTTAAACTTCAGTGGGCGTTTCAAGCAATCAGTAATTAAAGCTTTTTGTTTGCAGCGCCTACATGAATATCCTGATGATCATGGAAAACGTAAAACTTTGATTCATCGCTAAACCTTGAGATATTTCGGGCTTAAAAACCCTACTGCAATCTGTTTATGCGCCACCTCGCTATGGTTCTTCTTTGCTTGCAAGTAATTGCTTTATCTTGATCACATGCCATAGAAAATCAAACTCGTAGAATTGTCACCTGAGGTTGTTACATTGAGGCTTATGTGAACACACCAAGCGCCTAAGGCGGGTTTTCCTCGCGAGTCTTTTTAGCATTCTGTTTTGCTTTAGAGTGGTTATTCGTTTAAGACCACTATTTGCACGATTATTTATTTTTTTTTAATATTACTTAGAACAAACGTTTTAAAATTTCACTCACAATTCCAAGAGGATAATCTTTTTTCAGCAATCCTTCGTTCACCAAATTTCTCACATACAATCACAACATAAGTCTGCCATGAGCCCCGAACATATGCCACGCAGAGAGAGAGAGTCCACTTTTCATCTCTCCAACTAAATCTCCCCTTCAAATAAGTCTTTATACCTACCTACATTTAGCTTTATACAGCTATCATTTTTATAAATTTTATCATCAACGTTGATTTAAACACAAAATTTTTCAAATATTCTGATATTTTGAATCGTCACTGAATAATTTTAATTTTCTGAATTACCTGAATATATTTTTTTATATGAAATATAACTATTATATATAGAGAGAGATACGAGTAAACAATCTCTCTCAAGGGGTGACTCTAGGGCCGAACAAACCGGGCCCCTGCCCGGGGGCGGCATTTGGATTGAATTCGGAAAATATTTTTTTTTTTTTGGTTACAAAGAAATTTGATATATTTTTTGAAATGCTATTGGGTGTGAATTTGATATTTCATTCATTGTATCTTACTTCCTTATTTTATACTCTGCTTCTTTAATGTTTTCTTTAGATGCGGGATTATATGTTCAAACGGGAAATTTGATAAGTTTACACACCCTTCACTAGTAACTTTCTCCCCATTCCGGTTGATTGATTGATTGAATATTAACGTCGCACTGTTCAGCTACACGAGGGCTTTTGGCGACGGACCACGTAATTTTGAACCATGGTCAAGTGACGTGGACGACACCTGAGCTGGCACCCCCCTCTCCTAACTACCACACCACACCAACGGGAGGACGTTTCAGCTCTCGACAGATTTAACGTGCATCGCTGCCCTACACGGCGGGTCTTTAGTGGTACTGGGCTCGAACCCGTGACAAAGCAAGCCACAGTCCGATACCTATACCACTCGGCTACCGCGGCCGTTCTCCCCATTCCGGAGTGGGGTCACTACGGACATTTCTTTCACTCATACGATGTCCAGTGTCAGCTATTCGAAAGAGGACAGGGGCAATTAGTGTTTTTTGTAGATAGAGTCACAGAAGTTTTATTTTAGTCTTGAGTGTAGTTCTATAAGGTCGAATAAACGTGCGTGATCCCTACCATCAGTAGACTCTTTTTAGAAGAATTTGGGCTGTTAAAATTACCGATTAATTTGTTTACATTTTACTAGTTTGCATTAATGACAGGTAATTATGCACTTAATTTCGAATTATTTTGTATTTGACTTAAGATTATATTTTTATAATATTGGTATACTGCCTTTTTGTTCACAAGAATTATTAAAGTTTCATAGGTGTGTGTATCTATGTGTAAATAATTCATCTTTTTAAATTATAATTTTTTGCTTAAGAGAAGGGGCGGCATTTTCATTTTTGTCTGGAGCGGCACACAAAACTACCTGCTCTCTCTCTCTCTATATATATATATATACGTCAGATTATAATAAATAACTTACAACTTTTTTGTTCGTTCTTGTTCATTTTTACAGGTAGCATACATATATACATATATATGGCATGCAGCCAAAAGCAACGCAGTCTTCGCG
This sequence comes from Trichonephila clavipes, assembly GCA_019973935.1. Classification (NCBI taxonomy): domain Eukaryota; kingdom Metazoa; phylum Arthropoda; class Arachnida; order Araneae; family Nephilidae; genus Trichonephila; species Trichonephila clavipes. Next base: position 189,194 of record BMAU01018221.1, read on the forward strand.
CGCAGGCGCAATGAATTGAAACTGAAACTTGTGAATTAGTGGAAGAAAAAAAAAAAAAACTCTTGGACATAAGAGAGAGAAGAAAGAACGCGAGAGGTGCGCGAGCAGGCGTTACCTTCTGAATATCATCGTAAAACTTATCTGTAAAAACTTATCTACCTTTTTAATTAATTTTTGTTTAATGTTAAATAAACCATAAGAGAAACGTATTGGACCCCTTGTTGTCTCCCACAAATTATGGGGGCTCGGCCGCGATAGATAAAATTTCGATTTTGAACCAAAGTCTGGACAATGAACAACAGCGTCCGTGAAGGAGACGCGCCGCCATTTTTCGGAAACTTCGTTCAACCTGTGTAGAGGTTGAATTTTTCAACTTCATTCCGCCTGTGTAGAGGTCGGAACAAATAACAAAATAACCTGTGTAGAGGTGTATTTTTCAACGAACCATCGACAAATATTCCGCCTGTGTAGAGGTTGGAAAACCCATCGACGAAAATTCCGCCTGTGTAGAGGTTGGAACCACTCACAAACACCTGCGAAGAGGTGACAAATCGAACAATTTCAAGAACTATTTTTCATCTAACGATATAACCTGCGAAGAGGTGAAATCAGTGGATTCACAACGTTTTTTCTTCATTGGATACATCGTACGTGCGAGCAACAAGGGAGCCAGAAAAAAAAAAAAAAAAGGTAGGATCTTTCTAAATTTTTCTAAAATGTATAAAAACGCTCTTAAAGAGGATCTCATAAGAGTTGTTGAGGAGTTAGACGGTACTGTCGAAAGTACTGACACTATAGTTAAACTAAAGACTAAAATTGAGAACAGTAGTACATTTGAAAGTGATCCAGATTTCGTTAAAACTTTAATTCAAAACTGTATAGATGAGAGAGTATCGCAAAACGAAAGAGAGGTAACTTCAGAACAAAAAATTGAGCTCGCGAAACTTCAGTTAGCAAAATTAGAAAAAGAAATCGAACTTCAATTAGCTAAAAATAAAGCATTAAGTTTAAATCCTGCAGCTAAAGCCGAAGAAAAACAGTTCGAAACTAACATAGAAAATATGATAAAAAGTATAAAAACTTTCTCTTCCTGTTCCCACCAGATCAGAAAATTTTAATCTGTTCTTCCAATCATTAGAACGCGCATTTTTAACCAAGAAAATAAATGACGAATATAAATCTGAAACTTTAATAAATCTTCTGGGCGAAAGAGCTCATAACGTCTTACTGTATATTAAAGAAGAGGAATTAAAAGACTATGAAAAACTAAAATCTATAGTACTCAGAGAATTCCAATTAACCCCTCGCGAGTGTTTAAACTCATTTAAAAATACTGTAAAATCATCAGGCGAGACATACATCCAATTTGCTGCAAGATTGACGGCAAACTTCCAATATTATTGTTCGTTAAGAAAAGTTAATTCCTTTGAATCTCTATGTGATCTTATAATTTCTGATAAATTATTTGAAACTTTAAATAAGGAAACTGCAACTCATATTGGCATTCGAGAAGCAGAAGATTGGTTCAGGCCTATTGATTTAGCTAAAGAGTGTGATATTTATATTTCATCTAAAAACGGATCACATAAAGAAACTCCTATTACTTATGGATATACCCAAGACCCCTTTAAAAATAGATCACAAAACTTTAAATCAAAGATTAAAGAGAACTATCCCCAATATCTTGAAAGAGAAAATAAAAATTGCTATATATGCGGTGATTCATCTCATTACGCAAGAGACTGTAAGAAGCGTTTTAAATCTAAAGAATCTAACAGCCACATCCGTAATAAAATAAACGTGAATACTTTGAAAGTCGAGAGCGAAAAACAAAATAGCGGTGAGATCGCAAATCTTCAATACGTAAACATTTTTGTGGAAAATCAGCCCGTAACAGCATTGATTGATTCAGGTTGCCAGATCCCAGTTTTAAATTCCTCACTAATTAGAGTGCAAACACCTTCCGAAGAAATCATAACATTAAGCTCATGTTTTGGCGAAAAGCGAATGGTAGAAGTTAAACCCATAAATATTTCTCTTAATCAACACTCTACTAGCTTAAGTGTGAGAACGGCAATATCACCGACCTTGACCGAAGAATTTATTATACATCCCAGTGTATATTCTGAAATAAAAAAACTAGGCCACGCAAAGAGCGATGTTTTATTAAGTGAAAGTGAATCCTCTTTGAGTGCAGATTGTGGTGTTTCTTTTTCCAAATGTTTCTGTTTCAAATGTGATAGAAAACTCTAGTTATGATTTATCACATGTTAAAAACTTTAATACTAGAAATGATTCAAGTTCTCTAATTAAGGATTATAAATGTAATAAAATTAAGAGTACTAAGTTAAAATTGAGTATTGTAAGAGAAAAATGTTCTGATATAGTATTGTGTAAGAAAGCCAATGGTGCCATGAAAACGAGTTCCGTGGAATTTATCTCCCGCTCACCTAACCCTTTACCTATGAAGAGTGAACATCATCGGTTTGTGTTGCTCCGGAAAATTTTTGAGCCTTGGCAGTGGAAACGAAGGAAAAAGAGAAATCGTTTTAAACAGACGTCCAGAACTCTACAGAGGAAAATATCGATGCGTTCAACCAAAGATCAACTTGTTAAAAAAGACGTTCTTATGCCTGTGAAAAACAATGTTTTCCTGTGGAACCTTCCGGATGTCGAAGAGGTGCCTTCACATGATGGAGAAACTGTCTAGTTCAACAAAATTTTGATATGTTTAATCTCTATATATTTGTCGTATAGTCCTTGTCTGTTCCGTTTTTTTTTTTTTTTTTTTTTGTATGTTTCAGATTCTCCTCTGGTCTCCATGGAAATACCGCTGCGGACAGCGTACAGTCAGAATGGCCGTTATGGCATGCAGCCAAAAGCAACGCAGTCTTCGCGCGCAGGCGCAATGAATTGAAACTGAAACTTGTGAATTAGTGGAAGAAAAAAAAAACTCTTGGACATTAGAGAGAGAAGAAAGAACGCGAGAGGTGCGCGAGCAGGCGTTACCTTCTGAATATCATCGTCAAACTTATCTGTAAAAACTTATCTACCTTTTTAATTAATTTTTGTTTAATGTTAAATAAACCATAAGAGAAACGTATTGGACCCCTTGTTGTCTCCCACATATATATATATATTATGGGACAGTGTAATATTGTAATACTTTGAATTGGATTCTTTGGATATATAAACAAAAGTCATAAAATAATGGTACTCACCAATCATCAGTGTGTCGCTAGTTGTACTATTTTCTGAAAGAAAAATTTTTTTTTATAAATATAAAGCATTCTTGAGTACAAATCTGTCTGGAAAGAAATATTTAATAAAAAATATTAAATTGTCAAGAAATATCTAAACATTAAGTAATTCTAAAATATAACAATGTATTATATCAATATGCATCGGTATTTGTGCTAATAATATTAATGTTAATCATGAAGTAAATTTTTAAAAAATATCAAATATTCATTTTAAAATAAACCTTTTAAATAATAGTTCATTATCTTTAAAAACACCCAAACTGAGAAATGATTCATTCGCAGTTTTTACTATTTTATACTTGTATTGCTATTTATAATATTTTTTTACGTTATAATTTACATTTAATTCGAACTATTTTACTTATTTACATAAATAAGATTCTTTCTCAAGAGTTTATTTAAAAAATTATTTACAGCTTCAAAAATAATAGAAAAGGGAAACGTGATTTTAATTAAGAGGGATTCAAATAAATTTAAATACGAGCAAAACATATCAAACCATTTGAAGTGAATTGAAAGTATGGTATTAAACTGAAAAAACCATGTACAGCTTTTATTCATGAAAAACATACGAAGACATTAAATGCAAAATAAAGTAGGAAATTCTTTTTATATATATCGTTAAAAAATCATCTGTTTAAAACAATGAAACAAACAAAAATAAAATAAGTTGAACAAAAAAACAAAACAAAAAAGAATTCTCGTTCAACATCCTGTTGATTTTTACGACTGAAACATAAATCATTGCATCAGTTGGTTTTTTTAAAGCAATACAAACGAGGGGAAAAATTTGAATCTGCAGAGCCGACTGATATTTGCGGAATGAAGACCAATCGATTAATCGCTTAATCGATAGTTTACTTTTCTTTCAACAACAATGAAGAAAAATAATGGAGCGAAAAATGTATCTTTTGGGCGGGAAAAATAACAATGACAGAAGTTAAATGCAGGAAAATGAAAATAGAAAAAAATTGGCAAAAGAATGAAAGTTTTGTGCGTGAATATTGATGTCGCAGTGTTTATGCGAGCGGGAAAATTAAATTGCACACACGAAAACTCGTTTGAGGGAAAGATAAAATGATTTTCAATAGTTTAAGAGCGAAGTTTTAGTCGTTTGGAGCTTTCCTAATTCGACGTCCGCTTTTGAAGACCATTTTTCATTCTCCGCTTGCAGCTTTATTGAGATGAATTGTTAAAAGGTAAATCAGGTTTGTTTATTTTATTCCCCCCAACCAATGAGCCATTTTAATTATTTTCTTTCCCTCACAGGGAAAACCATTTATCATTTGTGATTAAACAATTTACGCGTATTCCGGAATAAGGTAACTTTAAAAAAAAATTCTTTTTTCACTTTTTTAAAAATCTTCCAGAAGCGCTGTATCGTTCGTGCTGTGAAAGTTAATCGAACGCAGCTAAAAATATGAATGATTCTCCATTATTTAAGTTAAAAAATTAATTCAATTAATTTGTAAAGCAAGCGAACATTTTGTATCTAATTTAAAACATTAAATGCATTAAACTTGAGTTTGAACAATTAAGGTTTATTTTCGCTTAAAAAATTCCATTCGAATTATTCCGAAAATTAAAGTTGATGGTTCAATTTTCGACTATTGTGCGTTTCTTTCTTTTTTATCAAGAGCATTGCAAGTAATTGTATTCATTAATATAATAGAATTAGAGAAGGAGAAAAAGGGATTTTTTAATGTACCTAAAAATGATCCCTTTATCTTAATCTGATATCATTTTTTTTGTAAATAATTACATTATTGCAAATCCATCAGCATTATCTTATATTTAAATGGCTGTATCGAAATTTTGAAAATGCGTCGCATGTTTTCTTTGAAATTTTTTTTAAAAAGCATTTAATGAGAAAAATAATGTGCGAATAAAAATAACTTTTTTTACATCTAAGCTAACTATAAATCCATATTTTTGAAGTTACATAATTTCACCACTTCATTATCATTTTATAAAAAACTTAACGATGAAAACGCTTTAAAGGCGCAAGAATATGATACAGAATCATTAAGGAAAAAATTAAATCTTGTAAAAATAATGTAAATTTTTACTGCAAAAAACATAAAAATTAAAAAAAAAAGAATTTATCCTATAGCGATAAATATATTACATAAATTAGATATAATACATTAATTTATACATAATTTTACTATAATTTCCCAAAATCGATTAAACATTTAAGAAAGTGGAGTAAAATTATATACAAATATAACAAGACGAATAGAACGGTTGCGTATTTAAAGAAATGCATTCTTAAGAAAAAAACGAGAGTTGATTAATGTAAAGAAACATTGATTAACTGTTTATTAATGCCATATTTTTAGAAGAAATACGAGGGCTATTGTTTGTTTATAAACGTTGCAATATAAACCAATACGAGAGCTATGCCACGGTCCTAGTAATATGAAACTGGTACGAGGATTATACGTATGCCGGGATTTTTGAGTAAATTTTCACTAATGTTAACGTGGGAGCTTTGAGCCACGGCAGATTTAATTTACACTAACCCATGTATGCAGAAACCCCTAACCCCTGTCTGTTTTTGACACTAGGACTCAGACTGGAGAATATTGGGAATACATATTATTTTGAACAATATTCAAATCCCACCAGGACTGGCCCCTCACTTTCCCATACAACACCAACATAAGGACTTTGAGCTACGGTAGATTCAGTGTGCATAAATCCAGCTATATGATGGATTATTACTCAAATCGGAACTCGAACATAAGCCTTGATTGTGAACAGATGTCTCCAAACATTGTCAACTACAAACTCGATTTCGCTGCCTCAAATGCATTTTTGGTAAACTGACAGGGACGTCTTAAGACTTTTTGAGACTTTGTGCCCCTACACAAATGTAGGCCCCACCTATGATCCATAAAAGCAGTCAGTACATAGCATACGTTGTCACATACTCGAACAAACAATAACCCGAAGCAAATAAACGTGTCCGACTTACAATAGCACAGACAGGCTCGATCGACAGCCATTTTTGACTGAATGAGTAATAATGGTGTATAGTGGTAGAGCTAGGCCTATACATGGACCACGGCCATCGCAAGTAGCCAGTTGACATATCGACCGAAATTCCCAGTTTTTCAGATAATACAACCGAAAATAATATTGGATCGTTGAAATTATTCAAATCATGATCTTATTAAGACTGAGTCGAGAATGAGAAGATGCCCCATTGTGACAAGCCTGGGTCCGAGCCTTAAGACGTCTCAGAATTCTGATAAAGTTGTAAATTTAAACAGACTAAATCTGCCTATTTGGGTTATTTCTCTAAGTTATTAAAGATTAATCTGAAACCAGCTTTTACAGAAGAATCTGATTATGTATTATTCATTAATGAATCACAGATTGATGCCTTCGAGAGGAGCGAATTTACTTATTTTTGTCTGAAATAATTTTAAATGTTAATCTTTTGAATATAATGTAAACATCCTTTTGCTTTCTCTTAAAGCGACCAAGAGAATTTCGTATTAACTGCAGCATTCATATAAAAGAAAGAATCCAGTGTGGTTTTGTAGTTAGCTAAATAAGTTTTATTTACCGGAACACCAATTCTGCGAGTACGAAAGAAATTTAAGAATGAAGTTATCGGATCGAATACCCGATTTACAAAATACTAGGCTTATCGTAACTGGCGTAGCTAGTCCCGAGAAGGTCCTGTACCAAAATTCCTTCGGAGCCTTTTTTTTTTAAATGTGAGAACCCTGTTAGAGGGATTGTAGTTACACATGTTGGGGACCCAGTATCATTGATACGGCGATAGCTACACCCGTGCTTATCGTAATAATATAGTCTATAATCGGTATGGATTTTATAATGAATACAAAAAAAATGTTACAAATGTAACTAAAAGATTGTCATGAATGCAAATGAAAATAACGAAATCATTCCATGTAATTCATCTGCAGCCCTATGCGTTCCAGATCACAGAGCTTATTAGATATTTCATTGTTGTAACCAAACCAAGCGTCTAAATGCCTCTAAGTGATGTGGATCCATTTTAATTAACCGGAACTGGCATTCCGCATCCAGAATAATATATGTTCACATTCATTTACGAACAAGTTGCAGCTAGCCATATAGTAATATCCATGTACTTCTATACACATATCATCCATGCTTTCAATCACCGTTACAAATTAAATGACACCTTGTGTAGTATTTCGTGAGTGTAATCGAATTAATAAGTACATGCAATAATCCGTTTATTTAAAAAAAAAAACATTTTAATGCACGACAAATATATTCTTCGAAAAATCAGGAAAACAAACAGACAAAACATGCTATTCGTTTAGTAGAAAAGAAAATGTATTACACATTTTCCAGAAGTCGAATGAACTGAAATGAAAAATTTCCTTTAATTCAAAGAATTTATGTAAGGGAAGAAAATAATGTAAACTCAAAAGTATAAGAAAAATAAAATTTAAAAAAATTTCAAATTTTAATATTTCCAAACTTTCGAAAAGGTGGAGAAAGATTTAATTATGATTCGATGATTTTAGAATCGAAATAAAATTTTTGTACAATATAAGTAACTAAAAATTGAATACTAAAGAATCTGTTAATGTCCCCCCCCCCATCATAATTAACCACACAGAACGTTTTTTCTCATCGCAAAAAAATATTAAAAAGTACTGAAACACCTGCTTTCCTTCAATAAAAAAAAATTATCATGAAAAAAAGCTCAAATACCTAAATTTCATTCCCTTTGTGGCAGTATTTAACAAAAAAATTCATGTTTGTTTATATATATATAATCCAATATAAAAGAATTTTTTCAATATATAATCATATACATATACATATATATAAATTTATATATATATATGCATATACACAAATACATAAACAAAAATATAAAAATAGACATATAGTTATATACCTAAGATAACTAAAAGTAGGAAGGAGTCACACAGTATAAAGACAAATATATATATATATATATATATATATATTATATTATTTCTTCCTTCAACTATATATATACCAGAGACAGTAGCACACCAGCACACATCGGAATTTTTCAGGGGCGGGCGGATTTGATTTGATTTAATATTAACGTCGCACTGTTCAGCTACACGAGGGATTTTGGCGACGGACCACGTAATTTTGAACCATGGTCAAGTGACGTGGACGACACCTGAGATGGCACCCCCTCTCCTAACTACCACACCACACCAACGGGAGGACATTTCAGCTGTCGACAGATTTAACGTGCATCGCAGCCCTACACGGCGGGTCTTTAGTGGTACTGGGCTCGAACTCGTGACAAGGCAAGCCACGGACCGATACCTATACCACTCGGCTACCGCGGCCACTCAGGGGCGGGCGGAGGGAGGGTCCAGGGATGTCCACCGTTCTCATATAATACTACAATACGCCGTCTAATATATTCTTTTGATTTTGTCTATTATCGGGAACAAAAAACAATAAAAAATAAGTTATTGAATAATTAATTAGCATTAATAAATGAAATTAATTATTAATTACAAATACTTGCCGTAAAATCTGGCGTATAACGCGCACCTATACTTTCAAGCTTATTTTTTTGATTTTTAGATCTATTCCGCCTATGACGCGCACCCCCCGTTTTTTACGAAGAAATCTGAAATATTGGTATACATTGTACTTAATTATAGAGTAAGGTATTCGAGGTATTATCCCAGACTTTGGAAAGAATTGTAACTTTTTTCATTCATAAGGCAAGTCATTTCTTTTAAATAAGCAGTATTTCGATGCATGCAGAAGTGAAATTTTTTTATACTCATCTCTTTTGTTATTTTTAAAGCTATCGTTTTTATACCCGGCGTACCCTAAAGTTTCAATCTTATTTTTTGCGTTAAAAGTGAGCGTTATACGCCGGATTTTACGGTAAATTTTACGTACTATACACACAGGATTATAATCGATAAAAAATAAAACAAATTCAAGTGGTGGGGAAGTCCAGACCCGGGACTCCTTCCCCCCCTTTGTGTGCTGCACTGACCAGAGAAGATCTTTCCCATACAAGTAGATTTTGAAATAAATATTTTTGCTCGCAATTTAGGGCAAAATTTTTGTTAAAAAATTCGAAATTTGTTTTTTTTAAAGAAAACCCTTTTTTTAAAATATCCATTAGATATTGAAGAAGATATTACAATCTAATCAACTGATTAGATTATAATGTTTTCAACAGAGAGAGAGAGAGATCAGAATCAACTGATTAGATACTGAAACATTACAAAACATTGTGTCTACTCACCAGCAATCCACCATAATAAAGGTCGCACCCTTGAGAAAAGGGTTGTTGATTGATTAAAATCGATCGATAATATACACTGATAACATCGCATTTAGAAACTACACGGGAACTAGTGGCAAAGGGTCTTTTAATTTTGAACCATCCCCAAATGATGAAGATGACACCTGTATGAATTAGCACCTCACCCTCCAAAGAAAAAGTTTTGTGGCTAACAGATCAATGATCGCGATACAATCAGCGACTTTTAATCGTGTTAAGAGTAATCGCATTTTTAAAGACGAGAGGGGGAAAAAGGTGAATTTGAACAGGGGGTGCCACTATAGCTATATTCTAAAGTCCACAGACAACTTACAAATGTGAATTCACTACCCAGTAGTTTTACCAAACGACTTTTCGAGCCGAGAATTTACTTCTTTCACGTGGTGGCAATATACACGACACACTTGTTTTAAGAATGGTAGCCATATTTCACTTCCCCTCTCCCCTTTTCTGCTGACGATTTTCGAGTAGGACGGTCCAACTAAATATTTATTACATCTATAACTCAAGCCACCTACTACGAAGACACGTTCAGATAAATTCCGTCCTAGTTTTTCCGGATCTTCTGGCTGAAACATTTTTATCTGTTAAGAGTCGAACCGGGACCGCATAAATTATGCCCGGTAGGTAGCAGGTTGACCCCCTGGGGACTGAAATGAAGAGAAGTGTGGGAGTGACGTCACGTCTTATTTATTTCAAGCATGTTCGTTTCTTTTTTTTCTTCGTTTGTTTATTTATTTTTATTTTTTTAGTGCGTCGAAGTGGCAACCATTGCTGCGGCGTGAAATTCGACTCAAATATAGTTTTATCTTTCTTCACACAATGAATATACAAACTTTCTTTTATAAAGTAAAAAAAGAACTTTTTTTTTCTCTTGACAGTTGATTTTATCTAATAGTTTATTATTTTTTTGCATCCCAAAAGCAAATACACATTAACAGTTTTCGAGTTTATAGACCACGTTTTATTTATATCAAAAATTTATTTTTATAGTTGCAGTTTTTTTTTTTTTTGTCCTTTATGTCGGTAAATTAGTGACACAAAGAAGCGCAACTAAGAAATGCATATGATCTGACATTTTAATTCTCCTACCTTCATTGAAAGAGTCCTGAATGGGTAAAACGCATGCACATTTACGTTATATATTCAAAATGAAACATAAATAAGAATTCCTTTTTTTTAAATGTTGGATTAATATACATATAAATTTCCTTTTTTTTTTTACTAGTGTGCTTTGTGCAGCGGTAATGTTAGTTTATCCTGAAATAAATATCGCATTCAAAATGGTTTTACTTTCGAAAAATTTAGGCATATAACGTGCACTTTTAACATACACAAAAAAGATTGACATTTAAGGGTGCGTGTTGTACGCCGGGTATAAAAATGAGAGCATTAAAAATATAAAGAGAAGAGCATACAAAAATTATAGACTTCGACATGTGTAGAAATCTTTTTTTTTTCAGATGACATTCTTTATGAACTTAAAGAATTGTAGTTCCAGAAGTACACTATTTTTCCCAAGATCTTGGGATAATACCTCGAATAAATGACTTAAAAAAATAAGCATTCCCCACGTACATTTTAGGTTTCCTCGTAAAAAAAAAAGGTGTGCGTTATACGGCTAATATACCTAAATATTAAGAAATGCAGCTTGAAATTATAAGTATGCGTTATACGCCGGTGCGTGCTATACGCCAGATTTTACGGTACTAATTCTAAACTCTGAGGTGGCTCAACATGTAAGGGATTTCTTAAGGCACTGGGCTCCTATTACTGGCGTAGCTTGTTCTGAGTGAGGCCCATATCAAAACTCTCTCGTGGCACTTTTTTAGAAAAGAAATCACTGTTAGTGGTACACATGTTGGAGCCCCTCTAACTCGGGGGCCCCGTATCATTAATACGGCGATAGCTACGCCCCTGGCTCCTATGTAAAACTGGGTCCTACCTATGACCTTTTAGGTACACATGCGTTGTCAAATACTCGCACAAATGGTAATCCGTTTCAAATAAATGTGCACGATTCACAATCTCGCAAACCAAATGAACTGACTGCCACCTTTCGATTAAATGAGTAATGATGGTGTATAGTGATAGGCATGGGTCTAGACCAGTGGCACACACAGCAATTTTTCAAGGGGGTCCGGGATTGAAAGTTCACCATTCTTGTATTATGCTTCTTTTGATTTTGTCGATTTTCGGGAACAAAACACTGTAAAAAACTAATTTTTGAATAAATAATTAGCATTAATTAATAAAATTAATCATTAATAACAAGTAATTAATTAAATTTTACGTACTATATACTTAGAATCGTAATCAATATGAAAAAAATCACCCCCAGGACCCCCCTTGTGTGCGCCACTGGTCTAGACACGAAAGACGGACATGGCATAATAATACACCCATGTCACTGTTGCCAGTTGGCACAAAGTTTGAAGTTCCTAGTTTTTAGGAAATAGCCTCGAACTATTAAAATTATTCGGATCATACTATTGAAGCTGAGTCGAGAAAGAGATGAGCCCCCCTCAAAGTCCCAACCCAGTTGTCCCATGTCTTAAAACGCCACTGAACGTGTAATATCGCATCTACATAATGGTTAGTCAGGAAGTTCTTAAGGCATGGGATAACTGGGCCCGGGCCTCACCCATGGTGGGAGCCTTGTTTTGTTCTCGACTCTATCGTAGTAATCATGATCTGGATAATTTTAATGTGGTCAAATATTATTCCCGTACATATTCTCCAAAAACAATGAATTTCAAACTGCATATCAACTGCGAAAAGTAGTAAGACTGTATTGTTATGTGATGACCGTTGTCCATGTCTAGGGCTAAGTCTAAACAATCATAACAATCTCATTCAACTCTTTATTCGAAATGCAGGCATCGGGTTTAGCCAGTTTGTGTATAGTTTTTGAGATTGTGAGGCGTGCACATTTCTTTCTTTCAAATTACCGTTTGAACAATTATTTGACAATGCATGCTATATACTGTTTACTTTTAAAGATCTCAGATTGGGTCAGGAGCCCCTATGCCCTCTTGTATAGAGTCAGTCGGTGGTGTAACGAATAGTAGCCCCCTGAAAAGTCAGGTTTTGGGCCTCAAGCCAGATCTTACAAAAGATTGTGTACTTGACGTCAGTCAGGCTTTGTGCACCTTAGAGTCGGGGTGTACGTTACGCCACTGGGCCCAGGGTTTCAAAGAGTCTTAAGATGTCCCTGCGGTTAATATAACATAATTATAGTATAACACTGGTAATTTCTAAATTTAAAAAAAGAACAAAGTGCACATTTTTCTTTAGTTGCAAAATTCAAATAAAACATTCAGTAAGCTTTGTTATTTGAACCCGACTCAATCGTCGAGAAACAGACTTTTTAAACATTTGCAAAATTTCCATTGTACCTCATCTGTAGACTATTAAGTAATTAACTTGTGATACGTCCCCTTTTTTACTTGAATAAAACCGATTTTGTTACCCTTAAGTTACTTAACATGACTGTTTATTACACAAACGTGACTCAAAATGTAATGAGTTAACACTAAAGAGACCTTCTAAGGTGAGATCTCAAAACGTCTTAAACCCACATGGTTAAAAGAATACGAATAATTTACTGTAGATTTTGCTATTGTGCGACAAGATTTAAACATTGGCTTGAATTCATCTCATTTGTCTTGAAAACGTAACATCTTCAATAACTATAAAAATAAAACAAATATTTAGATATTAAGTATGAAATGAAAACAATATTGACTTACGTTTGTAACAGATCTTTTTCCTTTTCAGCACTAAATGAGTGGAATTCGGGAAAGGAGGAGGCATGGTAAAGTTCATATTCATACACATCTCCACTTCAGCACTCACTTTGCCCGTGCATTGGAATACCATGCGAAATACTGCAATAAGACCATTGGTTAAAAAACATTATAGTACTGCATTATTTTTACGTACAAATTTCTTATGAAATAATTTGATGTACAGTAATACCCCGAACTTAAGCGATAGGTGGGACTTCGCTCAAGTCGGGGTATAATTTTGCTTATAAATGCATATGAATTTCTTTTAGTTGGGGCCGGAGACGAAAAAGAAATACTAATTAAGAAAAAAATGTTTAATAAATACTTAGATAATACAAATAAAAAACCGCAAATCAAATTTATTTAGATATAAAAGGTTTCATAAAATTTAACAAATAGTCTGCCGGCTCAAAAAAAATTTTTTTTTTCTCCCGCAAAATTTACTCGTAGAATGCTAATAATTTTTTTATTCCTTGTTTTGTTGGGAGGGGGGGAAACGCACTTCAATAGAGAATGTATTTTCTAAAATTTGCAACCCTCTTTCAACTAAACTGAGGCTTTTCAAATTCCCAAACGTCATTCCGTCTTCTGACTGAACTTGATCCACAGACTCAGCTTTTTCACAATGTCTTGCTTTTACTCATTCATTTCTATGGGTCTATCGATTATCAGCTCCTGATTGTGGGAATCTATCAATTCTTGAACGTCATCACTATCCACTTCTGAATTTATTTACCGCTGGCAAGATCGACAACTTCTTCGATCAAATTACCAATATCATCAGGCTCTGGCAATGATTCCGCCTGTTTTAATCATGGGGGACGAATTGACGAGATTTTAAAATCGTGAAACTCAGAGTTTGCTTTAAGTATCCGACTACGTTCGGAACCGTGATTTTGCAAAAGTGTATAAATGGATAATATTTATGATATTGAGTGTCACTTAGATTAGAAAATGCATATAAAATTGCTTTAAAAATATTATTACAATTAAAAAATATTTAAGTACAATATTTTGACAATAAAAGAACATAGAATGACCCATTTTCAAAATATTCTCCCTTTGTGAAAAATGCTATTATAATAAGATTTTGCCTGTATATAGCTCAGACCTCTCTACAAAGGCTCAACTACAATTTTTTAAATATATAACTTGGAAGTAGGTTTATCTATATTTTACGACAACAGAGGGGGGGGGGGATTTTAAGAAAAGAACGCCAATAATTATATCAATTGGTGGTAACTGAAAATGTGAATTTTTCAAAAAAAAAAAAAAAAAAAAATTCAGACTCTCTGGAGAGAAGTTTTTAGTTTATATAAGCAAAATATTATTTCATAAACATTTTTTATAAAAGGAGAACATTTTGAAAAAGATTATTCTAATTTAATTTTTTGCCAATATATTGTATTTAAATAAAAAAAAAATGTCAAAATGTCCTTAAAACAATTTTATACATGCATTCTAATCTAAGTGACACTAAACATCCTGAAAATTATCCATTTATGCGCTTTTTTTAAATCACGGTTCCGAACGTAGTCTAACACCTTAAGTCGAGGTATTACTGTATACTGTAGAAAATGGATTTCGTATCCGATTATAATTTTTTTATACTGAATGCGGGAAAATATTTCCCGAGTTTTCTTCCAATAAAGCTAAATGTCACGTTTTAATATGAATTATTTCATTGATATTATAACTTTGGATTGAGAGAAACATGTCTATAGCCTATTTATATAACTGTGCAATATCCCCAAAGTTGAAATTTTCTTAGAATGTTTTTAATTTGTCAATGGATGATAGAATCTTTTTTTTCGAAGTATATTAAACGCCAGTATTATAAAGCTTTCTTTTTCATGTTTTAGCGAAAGCTTTTGCCTTTTATGCGTTCTTTAGTGGAAGCAGCTGAATTTTTCTGAACATAATATCGCATGAATGTTTGCAGTTAACACTTACAATAATAACAAGTACGATAAGGGAACAATAAATGAAATTTTCAAATTAATTGTTTGCTCATCATAAAGCCGAACTCGTCCAAAATCCGCTATAGAAATGGATGAAAGCTAATAAATGTATATGTAAGATCAACAAATTAAAAAGCTCAACTGTATTTTAGATGTATTTTTAAAATGCTTATTTACTAGATGATTTTTCTAAACCAGGATGTCTTCAAAAGAAATAAAAGATTTAAATTTAAATTCTTAAATTAATCCGAAAAACTATACTTATATCACATAAAAGAATGCCGAAAATGTTTTGTTTGAAATGTTCATTCATCCTCTATACGCACTGACTGTTGATTATTTTCAAATAACGTAAGAATTATACAACAATCAAATGGAAGAATGAATATATTGCTGTGGATACTGGTATTTATCACGTTTCAGTTCTAAGGAAATGGAATACAGGTGTCCAAACAAAATGAATTCTCATTTCTGTTCGTTTTTCTGTTTCAATATTGATGGATGAATTCGAACCTTACAAAATTAAGAACAATATACAGTCATCAGATAAAATCGGTCCAGACGGCCTGTTCGTAGAAGCTGTCGTTCTTTTGATTGATACTATGAAAACATGCATTTTTCTTTAAAATAAAATGGTTTACACTTTATTAAATATAAATGCTAGTTGACTGGAACTAAAAAAAATTACAAAATTGTACAAATTTTAATAAAATCAAAGCAACAAGAATCAGAGTTTAAATAACTAATTCTTTCTCTCTTTTTATTTAAATTAAAATTTATAGACGTTCAGAAAGAATTTTAAAAAATAAGTGAGTAATTTTGTATTACACATTTTATGGCCGAGAATGGTAAATAATTGCTAATGTAAAATTTTTAGAAAAGTTTCCTTTAAAGGGGAATCCGCCTACCCTAAAATTGTGAATTTTGCCAAAAACTGACAATTTTTTTTTTATGATTTTACTTTACAGGTCATCTTATTATCTTAATTAAAATATCAAGTTTATTCTTTTCCATTCACAAGAACAAAAACTACAAGTGTTTAAGTTAAAGCAGATGCCTCTATTTTAAGCAGGATGGCATATACTTTAAAATACGTTTTACTTAAAATGGTTTTTTTTTTTTTTTTTGAAAATACTCAAACAGGGATAGCGATTGCTCAAAAAGTTTTGAAAATAATTTACTGAAGAAGTGTTTTAACCTTTAGATTTATCAATCACTGTTTTATTACAAAATTTGTAGTCCCTTGTGTGAACATAATAACTGTTTTTTAAGCAATTTCATATAATAACCAAGGTAAAGGGAGCTCTGTTTGTAAAAATTAAAATATCTCTTATCCTGAAGGTCATTTCAAAAATGAATAGCAAAGCAACACATTAAACCTGAAAAATTGTTCATAAACTTTTTACAGAATGGACCCGCAACCCGCTTATGCAATTTTTTGTAAATTTTTACCCATTTTTTCCCATCTTAGTAATAACAATTTCATTTTCTTTTCGAAATTTTAGCATATGTTACTTAAAATGTACTAAATAAATCTAAAAACTACAAACAAAAATCCCGTATTTCCACTTTTTTTAAAAAAAAAAAAAGTTGTCGCAGGTAGTTGGATACCTTAAAGATGTTAAACTTTAAATAAAGTGCCGTAAAATTCAGTTCAGTTTTCTTGGGATGTAGTTATTTTAAGTTTATCAAAGATAAACTTATAATATAATTATAACATGAGTAATTTTAACTTTTTGTTTGAGTATCTCTACCTCAGGCATTTTTAATGCCAAAATATCATAATATTCTCCCATTCAGATTCTAATTTTTCCCTTTAAATTTTCTTTTTTAATGGACAATTATAGAAAAACTCTTTTTTTTCCATCTAGAAACATATTTTTAGATGTTTTTGGATCAATTTTAATAGAAAAATAAAATAAAATAAGTGAATTATTTTAAAGATGTAAAAACTTTCTTTTTAAAGAGTATGATAACATTATTAGTTTTCTAGATAATTTTATGTTCCACCAATTAGAAACATTTTTTCCCCTTTCAAATTGGTTGCAATGTGGCAGTTTAGCCTTTGCGACACGGCAAATCTCTTAGTGTGAGAGTCATTTCATTAGCGGCACTATTTAGTGGTAGTTCCCTCAATTAAAATTTTTGACACTTGAATTTATTCAATTTAAGCTCAAATAAGAAACAAAATATCTAAATAAAACAGAAAATCTTTGTCTTTGGTTATGACTCAGAACTGAGTTATCTGATGCATTAAGCCTAAGGAGAATGTTATAAACAAAAATGAATTCATAAATGATAAAATACGTTATAGGAAGTTAAAATCATTAAATGAGGTGGGTAAAGATGGGCCTTTTTCCGTCCATCATAGTCATGAAAATTCAAAGTATTTGTTGAAGCTATATTATTATACTTATGTATACTTTAGATATTGATCTTTACTTTTATTCTAAAAATAATCAGAAAAAAAATAGCAAGTCACATAAAAAAAGTCATCAAACTTGGCAAATTCGTTGAGTTTTGTTATTTTAAGCGCTTTTTCTAACTTTCATTTAAAAAAAAAACTGTTAATCGCTTTAAGCACCACTATACATTTGGTCCCTCAAATACTACAATAATAAGGCTTTTAAAATGGCATTCACACACACACACACACATTTGTTTTGGTGCATCGAGCGCGTTGATGTGATACGAAACAAAATAGCTTGCCCGCGAATCGGTCAGACTCATACGTCACGTGAGTGTTCAAACATGTCTTCACCTCGCGCATGTCATATTGTAATACAAATATTTCTTTTGCATTGTGGCCATTATTTTACGTAGTATTGTATGCGTTTTGTGTATTTTATTGAAACATAATGCAATCACGAACACCTTAATCAATCGGGGCCGTACTCTCTTTACGTAAATCGAGAAGATTCCTTAGTTGTTCGATTCCAGTTGAGATCACGACACCAAGTTCAAAAGTATATAACATATGGATTAGAACAAGTATAAGTCATAATCCAAACATTGAAAGGTATTGCCAGAGCAAAGTTGGTGCTAGACCTGTTGGCTGCTGTGCACATGTTGCATCTGTACTTTGGTACTTGGGATACTGCGCCATAAGACGCTGCTACTGGATGGTCCAGCGACGATTCAACCAGTGAAAGCGAGAAGGAAACAATCGAAGACATTTGTTACACAAATAGTTTAACATTGTTATTTTCCCCCTGTTTTCTCTATTTAATAAAAGATTTTGTTGAAAAAAAAACCTTACATTTTTTCATTTCGACTGAGTATCAGTGTTAATAAAAATACATATGAATTTGCCGATAAGCGAAAAAAGGCCGATCTTTACCCACCTCCTTTGTTTTTTATCTATTTCCTGAATTGAATTCAGATATAAATCTTATTCCACCCCTTGATTAAAAATACTAATATAAAATTTTATTAAATTCAAAGAGTCGCAACGCTTTTCCAAAGCACTTTTTAACAAAAATATAGAGTACTTGCGCACTTCAAGAAAGAATATTCGGAAAAGAGTCCCCTGTCAGGAATCATTAAATTTGTACATGTGCTATTACCTTAAAAAAATGCTTTCCACGATTTTGTAAGGTAACAAATGTAAAATTTAAATTCTTAAAAAGATTTAAATTTGATTAGTTAAGATAAAATTTACAAAAAGAAATATACTACACTAAGATTTCAAAGAAGAACTTAACTATATTCATCATTAAGATTTAACTTCATAAACTAATTTGTTCTTTTTTTATTCTATAAATTTATATTGACATTTATTGAATTATGTTCACATCTAATTATGTTTGCATTGATTAATTTAGAAATGAAACTATTACTTCAACCAACACGTAAAAAATGCGATTAAAAAAAAACTGCTCTGAAGAGAAAAAAACTGTCATTTGAGGAAAAGGAATCATTTTTAATGCAAGTCATAAAAACGAATGAAGGAACGAAATGTACAAATTGTTCTTATTGTATTCATGCAGAATTATTCTTGGAATTATACTTTTTGTATGCAGATTTTATGTGTTTTTTGTGTGAAGATATTTCTGTTTTCTGGACGATTTCCTTCCTAGTAAATAAATCTGAAGATGATTCTAAACTAAATTTACAAAATGCAGCAACTTCTCATAACAAATTCGTTCCACCAACCCTGAATACATAATCATGGCACATTTAAAAGCTTTGAGCCATAACTTACATCAAAATTCACGAAAGAGGGCAATAAAGAATTTTATATAGAAACGCATTTACATTCTTCTCCCCTTAAGAGCTACGACGAAATGCGGTAGTAAAATTATAAGCGATTTGTTCTTCCATTTAGCAAACTGCAGTGAACTCATTGAACTTTATAGGCAACAAAGGTTAAAACCGATACACAAACAATCTTTAGTCAAATGGCCCTGTACTTAAAGGATTTATGTTCTTAAAACGTCCAGAGGACAAACCAATCCTGCATTTATGAAATGCCAAGAAAGCACACGCCATTCGCCACAAATGCACCGGAACGAAACACAAATTTGCATTCCGATCACCAACCATTCCAGAAACTTTACGACGTTTCAAACTTAGCACAAGACCACAATGCCAAAGAAGAAAAGAAAACAAAAACCCAACAACCAACAAACCATTTCAGTCTACTCTCGCAAAATGGCCAATGCCACAACCACTTTTATGCTAATCCTAAAAAGCTTTTCTCCACATTAAAACATAAGGCTTCAAGATGGCGGTCGTTTTTCGAATGGAAACATATTTATGGCGCGACGCATGGAAGGCGAAAAAACAAAACAAAACATGGACAGCCATACTGTGTCATATTTACGAGAAAAAGACACTCATAATAGGTTATAAATCCAAGAACAGTGAACAAATATACGAGGTTCCCAAATGAGATTATTGAATGCATAAGTGGAAGACAAAGAAGAATCCACAGAGTAGTTGATGGGTTCTGGAACGTAATGTCCTCTGGGAGCCAAGAGAGAAGAGAAATTTTCGAACATTTGAAGCGACAAATATGTCGGCCGTGGGCGTTATTCGTCTGTTCATAAGAAAAAAAGTTCGAATGAAGAAAAATATGTTTTCTTTTCGTATATTTTTATGGCGTCATGTACAACCGAGCTTAATGTACTTGGAATATTTGGTTATGTGTTTTTGATTTGAGATGTAGTTTTTATTCAGATGGGGGAGACCTGGAAGTGGTAAAGAAGTTTGAAAGAACAGCGGATATGATAATTGAATTTCAGGGGACTTCTGTAGTCTAAAATTACATGAAATGGATTTAGAAAATTCGGAAGTATATAACATTTTTATTAAGGTAACTTTTGCTTCTTTCAGAGGTGGAAGATTTAAATTCTTATGCATGCAGATGAATATTTCTCCCTATCATAATATAATATTAGATTGCTCTAAGCTTTATTAATGTACTTCAACGAATATTAAATATGTTCAATAGAAATAAATGCTACATTTCTTTTAAGGAAATACTTTACATAAAAAAATTATCCTCAAATACACTTGTTTATTAATTATGAGAGCAATGTGTAAACTTAATTAAAGCACAGTTAACTATGTTATATAGTTAATTATATAATTAATAAAGTAAAGTATAGTTTTTTATTTCTAATGGGCTGCGAATTGATTATTAACCATTGCTGATCTAGTACGTCCCCCGGAAGCTGGCATCACTTTTTAGTGCAGTGCCTTATAGGCGAATACCAATCACCGCAGGTAATTTTGACGCCCAGTTTCGTCCCTAGAGGGAGGCACCTGAGCTCTGACGATGCGAACCTGTACCAGGTCTTAATTTTGCCGAGAGTATCCAAGTCAAACAGACTCTAGGGATCTTTTACATGCCGTATAATCATACGACATGGCCGCTGTCGATTTTCTGCATCATGAAAATTCACCTACTTGGGCCGGGGTCTAACACGCAACTTTGGGTTCAGAAGGCCAATGAAAAACCAACCACGCCACCCAGCCGGCTATAGTTAAAAGTATAAAAAGTATAGTTTAATTAAATTGTATTTTCTTTAAAAAAAGGTAATTAATTTTATAAAAAGAGATTTTGAAGGGTATCAAGACCTTTATAAGAATATTAGTCAAATTACTAACATTATACAGTTCATTACATATAAGTATAGTATTAACATTAACAAACACATTTAAACATGACTGTTGCCAAAAGATAGACAAAAAATAAGAAGAAATTTTTTTAATTACCTTCTTCCTTTGTTGGAATGTTTCCCTTTCTGGAAATGTTGAGTTGAGGAACACTCATTGCTTCTGGGTTGCTTAAAGTGAAACTTATGGAATAAGGGACCTACATAAATAAATTTAGAAGAAGGATCAGCGAAAAAGAAAATTTTCAATTCAAGTACAGAATTTTATATTATTTAGAGATCCAACTTAACTGACCACAAAAGGATACAGTAATGTTACATAACTGCTTTTTGATATGCATTCTACTTTTAAAATTCTAATTGAGGATAAAAATTGTATAATAAACGTTAAAACTTAAAAATCTTTATGACAGACTATACTGGAAAAACATTCCAGTAATTAAATTTTTAGCATGGCAAAAAGAAAGCCAAGATTAGAAGAAATAGTTTTAATTTCACGCGGGAAAAAAATGGCTTTTAAAAAGGCTTAAAAACATATAATTTCGTTCTTTTTTCAATCCTTTGAGTTTTTTTTTTTTTCAATTTTAAGGTGTTACATATTTTTTATAAACTTAATTTTATTCATTCTAGGAACTTATTTCTACAATTTATCGGGATTTTTCTCCAAAAAATAAAACCATGCAATACAAACAGTGAAAGTAATATTCAAAATTAAGATTATATAAAATTTCGATCATAAAACAACACCTAGTTGACAATTCCTTTCTGGTGTTTTCCCCTTTTATTTATCAGATGTTGATATTCTTTGCTTGCATACACTTTGTTTACCCTCATGATGTTGATATTCTTTGTTTGCAAACACTTATTTGCCCATAGGATGCTGGAATTCTCATATGAAATCGATTTGTAAACCTAAAAGTTTATTTTGCAAATTCATATACGTAAACTTTTCTAAATATCTTGCGAAATATTTTCTTCAATGTGTATCTTTGGTTTAAGACTTTAAAGAAGCCATATTATCTCCATATCAAAATTCACTTCTATTTTCTTTAAATTTTTATCTTACAATGAACTATAGGTGAGGTAAATTTATAAAGCTGAAAGGGGAAGATTTGAGAGGTGGAAAGTATAGAAGATGATCTGCACAGGATAAAATAAACAAAACAAAGTGAAAGACGATATTAAATAAATAAATGGCATTTTCTGAGAAATGCGAAACACGTTATGGTGCGGAAACGCCTGACAAATAGTCCTCTGCCCACCTGCCCGATAATATTGGTCACGAAAGACCGAGAAAAAAAATATTCTTTTCGCCAAGAAAGGGGCTTTAAAATGCGCCCGCTGTGGCTTTCGACGGCGCCCCACAATTTGTCACTTCCTAAGAACGGTTTGACGCGGGGTATGGTTTTGAAAAAAAAGACATCATTCTTTTTTGGAAACTCCTTCTCTTTTTACAGAGTTTTCACTTTTTTTTATCCCTCTTTGTCTTGAGTCGATTTTTTTTTTACTTGAAAAAATAAAAGAAACGTTTACTTAAGTTTGTGGCCATTTTCAACATAAAAGTACTTCATTTTTTTTTTCGTACTTTTATTTTTAAAAAAAAAAAAAAAAGAAGTGTCTAATGTTTTTAATCATATTTACTTAGGCTTGATGTTTCCAGTTAAATAAATCTCTGTTCGTTTTTCTTCTCCCGTATTAAGAAACAACAGAACTAGGGACAATTAAGTCTTCTCAAGGGCTTTAAACAATAAATGTTGAATTGCATCATCAATTTGGTAACTAAAATTCAAGCAACCATTTAAATTTCACACATTACACCATACCCTTCTCATTTAAATATTTTTAAGAAGAGTTTTTACTCACAAACAAAAATGAGTAAGAAAAAAATTTTAAATTACTTTACAATGAAGTTTATGCAACTTTTCAAACCATGTCAGACTAAAAAAAATTCCCAAGAAAACTGACACTAACTGACTAAGGAATTTTTTACCATTCATCAAAACAAAACAAATATGGCAGAAATAAGAATAACTTGTATTCTTAGTATCTGTAAATGCAGTCGGACCTCTATGTAACGAAGTCGCTAAATCCCCCAAAAAAGTTCGTTACATGGAAAATTCGTTATATAGATGTTTATCATTCAATTTTCTTGATAATTTATATAAAAGAAATTTTAAATTCATATAAACACTATATATTTAACAAAAGTAATTATTCACACCTTTTTGTCAAAAAATAAATTAATATATATTTTATATATCTAATCTATAAAAAAAAAGAAAGAAAAACTGCAAGAAAAGTTTCTTGAAACCTTTATCTGCTTCCTGAAGAATTTAAAAAAATTTCTTTGATGCACAAGCACTTCGTTTTGACATTTTTGAGCTACAAGAAACGAGGTTACCAGAGCAACTGATCAACACTACAAATGAACGGAGACCAGTTCAAGGACACGGGGAGTGACAGGGGATATCGAAGATGTTTCCAGTTAACTGGACAATGGGGGTTAAAAGTTTCACTTCATGGATGAAACACCCAGAATTCTATTGCTCTCGGCGAGTTAGGTACCGTTAAAGATTTATGATCACCATAAAGTGAGTTAAAAGGAAAGATAACTTGAAATGTCCAGAAATACTTTTAAAAAAGGGAGACAAAAATTGAATCACAAGAAAAGAAGTTCGTTATATAGAAAATGCACTTCACTACTGGGAGGTTGTATTAAGAAGAAATCGTGAATTGTTCTTGGTTCCAGAAAAAAAGTTCACTGTATAGAAAAATTCGCAATATAGAGGTTCGTAATTTGAAGGTTCGACTGAATATATTTTCTTCAGCCTTTTTATATTGCTTTAAATATATTAGATTAATTAATTTTTTTTCATTCCTTATGGGTTTGCCTCACTTTTAGAGTTAAAAACAGTTCTATAAATCTTTCCTATGCCCGGCACATGTTCCCACTAATTAGCTCAAGTACGCTTGGCTCAAACTGGTATTAGAAATATTAAATTCCCCCGAAAGGCAATAAGTTCTATGTGTTATGACACTGGCGCCATAAATTCTTGCATCAAAAATTAAATTCAACATTCGGAATGAGTGTAAAAGCAATTAGAATGCGAAAAAAAATTCACTAGATTTATGTTCTCAAACTAATCGATGAACTAGGTGTGGTCTTTCTCTATAATTTAATGAAGGCGTAGCTGAGTTTGAACAATATTCCAGTTTTCTCAGTACGAAAACAGTATCAACCATAGCCCATTACCGGGGCGGTTTCCTAGAAACACAACTCAGCGGAAAAATCAACATAAAAGAAAATTATTCCACTTGGGTGAGTGAAGCGTCGTTGATTGGCTAATTAGAAGTCGGGAAACGTTCGAAAATGTCATAAATATAGCGAATCGTTTCCAGAGCGTTTAATCCGCAGTTAAAGTCCTGGAAGCAGGCCAGATATGACCCTGTGTGGTGAGCATACTACTAATATGTGGTCTTGACTGTTTTGTTAATTGGGAAAGGAAATAATTGCTCGTGGACGGCATTAAAATTCTCCAAGTTGGAGAAATAATTGTGGAACTAGGTACATTCGAACCCGAAGAAAGCAATTAAGACGTCTTTATTTTCTGTGTAATGTGTAGTTGTATCTGGTTTGACAGGTCGTACCCCTTTTAATGGGGAAAGTTATCAGCAAATGTCCCGCAGAAGATACTTAAGTTTGTATCTTTATTTATGCTATTTTAAATACATGCTTAAACTGCTATAGTTAGCTGTGCAATTCGTTTCTTAATCGGGGAAGAAAGTTGAAACAGGAAGTTAAATAGAACACATGACTGAGCAAGCAAATGAAATTAACGAAAATATTTAAACCAATATTTCATGCAGAGAAATCTGATAAAGATAAAAGAAAGCAGCCTTCAGCAAATCAATTGTTTGGATTTTTTTCTTCATAAATTACCTCTTTAAAAAAATGTGTTTTCTATTGATTAATATATAGTGTGTCCAGGCTTAAGTATCCATATTACTACGGAACTACCCATCAGAATGTAATAGATTGTTCATCCATGAGTTTTAACCACTCCGAGATTTTTTGGGTCTAGTCCAATCGGACGCACGTGCACGCATTATTCGGCAATCGCAGGCGATATACTTTTTCCACTGAGTTCATTAGGAAAAATGTAGACGCCACAGTAAAAGGTGCAGTGTGTGTGTGTGTGTGCGTACTTTGGTTAACCGAATTTAAATTAGTCACGCGTGTACAGCGACGTCGACCCTCCGACATCAAAAACTATCCACCACAATGGGAAAGAACTTTAAAGAAGACGGGAACTTTGGTATCTCAAAAACAGGCAAGTATCCTTAAGTTTTTGTGACAGAAAACACTGTTGATAATGTGCATGATTTATTCTGTAGGAGTCCTGATAAGTCTATTATGCAAGCCAGTAACGATATTCCCTTCTGTTCGAAAACATCGTTGTACACGCGTGACTGATTTAAATTCCGTTAACCAAAGCACGGACTGCAACTATTACGGTTGCTTCCAACAACTTTACTAATGAAATCAGGGCAAAAAGTTTATTGTCTGCGATTGCCGAATAATGCGCACATGTGTGGCCGATCCGACTGGACTCAAAAATTCTCGGAGAGTTGAACAGTTTATTACATTTTGATGGGTAGTTCCGTTTTAATAAGCCTTTATTTTGGGATACCTTAAGCCCGGACACCCTATATAAAAATCAAAATTTATTATATATAACCAGTGGAATACACAAAGTATTTCTTAGCGGAGAGTTCGAAATTTTATTTTTCTCAGTTGAGTTCGTATACGAGTTTTGAATGATTAAGTTAAGTACCATGAAGAATACCGATCCCGGATCCAATAATTTTTAACCACGCTCAATGGATGATGATGGTACCTGGGCTGGAATTCGCCTCTCCAAATTTTTACTTTACGTCAAAGTAAGAAATTAGAACCTCGATAGATCTAACGTGCATTAGAGACCCTATATAAACTGCTGGACAATTGCTAAGGACGGATCACAAATTGCTATGTAGCATAACATTAAGCGAGATATGAGGCCTAGTAGGATAAAATATAGTTGCCACACTGTTCAGACATTAGAATAAAGAATATTTATTGTTCTGAAAAGTACAAAAGCTGTGAAACATCTGAAAGAAAAAAAAATGTTCATTTGATCTGCGTACGGAGAAATGGAACAATGCATCTAAAAGTCAGCAGGCACCTTAAAGAAAGGTATCAGTACGGGATATGTCCACCGTGGAGTGTGATGCAACATTCCACACGTCGTACCATACTTTGCACAACATTATCCAGCAGCTGTTGAGGCAATTTATCCCATTCCTCTGTGAGTGCACGGATGAGGGTGTTCTTGTTTGTCGGAGGATAGTTTCGACCAGCAACTTGCCTCCCCAAAGCATCCCACACATTTTCAATGGGGTTTAGATCTGGAGAACGCGCTGGCCATACGAGACGTTGAATACCCTCGCTATCTAGACAATCCTGAACAGCGAGTGTTCGATGACATGTTGCGTTGTCGTCCATAAAAACAAATTTATCACCGACAGCACCACAGAAAAGACGAACATGAGGAAGTAGAACTTCATCAATGTATCGTTGGCCGTCATAGTCCCATTCGCAACCACATGTAAGCGCGTGCGGCCATTGATCATGATGCCGGCCTACACCATGATACTGCATGTCGGATATAGGTCATTTTCCTGGATATTTTCTGGACGATAAGCAGTACCACTCTCGCACCAGATCAGTTGGCGTCTACAATCCGATGACAGACTGAACCTACTCTCATCTGAGAATAGTACGCATGCCCAGTCCTGTTCAGTCCAATTGTGATGCTCACGACACCATTGCAAACGGGCAGTATGGTGCTGTCTGGTCAATGGGACACACACAACAGGTCTGCGTGCGTTTAGTCCTCCTCCCCTCAAACGTCTGGCAACAGTTTTTCGGGAGATCTGCTTTCCTGAGGCAGCAAGAAACTGATTTGCCACCTGCTGAGCTGTGGTGCGCCTGTTCCTTTTTGCTGATAGGACGATATATCTGTTTTCTGCAGGCGTCGTACTTCTAACACGACCTCCCTCGTGCCGTCTACTACACATTCCAGTAGTTTTAAATGACTTCCACAGCCGTGAAACAACGCTGTGAGCGATGTCGAACTCCCTGGCAACATCTGTTATTTTTCGCCCTTCTTCGATCTTTCCAATAATTCGGCCACGCATAAAATCATCTATGTGATGTCGGGAAGACATGCCAAAAATTTTAATTTCGTCTATTAAATCTTCCCTGTAAAACTTTGACTTGAAACAACAACTGTCTACACGCGTCAAAACCTTTAAAGCTCTTATGAACGCTATCACGTGATGAACAGACGTGGAAAAAAAATTTGCATACTCATACTTCTTACTAATATCCCGCACTTATTCTAATTTTATACATTTTGCTTCCTTTCATTTTGTGGTTGCTATGGATGATAGTGTTATCCGTCCTTAGCAATTGTCTAGCAGTGTACGACGAATCTTCGCTGGCATTAGGATTTGACAGAAGCAACGTCGGTCATGAACTCCAGATTCTTGAAATGGTCATGATCATGAATTCGTGTGTGGAAGATGGAAATAAGGCTTATTAGTCACTATTTTTAATTTTTTTGTGGGAAGAGAGGGATCTGGCCTCTACGGACCCATATAAAGGAAGGAATCTGTAGATTGGGCAATAAAAGTGCCGTTATTTCTACCAGAATAATCTGGTATTTTAATCTTTCTTTTTCTAATCTCAGAGGACATGTGTAATATCATAGAATTCTAAGTGACCATAATGAAAGCTGTTACGACAGGCACACGACTTTACGAAAGACACAGCGATTGGAGAGAGAAGAATGATTTGCCTCATAGCGCAAATCTCAGTTGTTGCCCATTTCTAGAGACGTTTACGGTACACTAGTTGTGGCGAAGATTATTGGAACAAGTACATGTGACAAGTTTGAGAGATGCTGGTATGGCCAGAGGGATGCGAGCCCGTGTGAATCAAAGCATTCGCCACAAACGGTGGTGGCAACTCAAGCCCCTTTTTCTACCATTGCCCGTAGGATAACGCCCAACTTCCCACTACACGTATCAGCTAATATGCTCCATAAAATGTAAAGATGTTTCCTTAGCCCCCATTCTTCCCAATCTCTCACGAATCTCGATGCTGCTTGTAAAAAATTGCTTTCTGCAGAAGACAAACTAAAACAAATGGTTGACAGGAAATAAAGACCTATTCATCAGGTCGTATTCTCATTGACTCTACATTTAGACGTGTTGTTTCGTGTAAAACCATCCGCAGCAGCTCTACAAGCTAATGAGTTGACGTTGTTCTTAAGTGTTACGAGAATTGCTTGAAGCATCACTTGACCGTTGCTGTTCTTCTGTGTTCGTCAAGGTTCTTCACTTTCTGCCCACTGCTTGCAGTACCATTTTCAACGTTACATAGGGGATATGCATGTGTGTTGACCAAATGAATTTCAATATTAATATCTGCACTTCCGTTTGAATCTAAATATGTTTACTTCAAAACATATGAAAGAAGGTAAGTTACATGACAAATTTCTAAAGATGATATATAACAGACATTATATTTTATCCGGGTTTTCGCAAGGATAGATAGTTTCTGAATATCGGAACAACGAGGCTTTATCGTGGAGTTAGCAATAACTCAAAAATAGCTTCGTAGCATACATTGAAAGATAAGAGAAAGTAAAATACAAGATACGCGATTTTCAAATGTACTTCTATAATATATAACAACTCAACTTTATTCTTGAATTTTCCCCCAAGCCGCTGAAATCCAGTGGTGGAGTATTATGAAGTTCGAATTGAATTAAGAATATCAGTTCCAACAAACCCAAATAAAATTAATTAATCCTTGAAATTCTTACATAGCATGGAAATTTTAGTCTTGAACAGTTAAGAGAGATGGTTTCGTCACTCAGTTGCGGATTCTCTTCGCGCCTTTCAACTAGCCACGAAGAAAAAAAAATTCAGGAATTTTTGAGAACCAAGTATTTGAAGTCAACTGAAGTGAGCTCGGGAAGAATGATGTCAGTGAAATCTGACATTGTAAAATCTTGAGATTATATTTTTGAAAGCTACTTTGCGGAATCTCTGTACATACATTTATTAAGCTTGAATAAGGTTTTCAGCCTTATCAGATCCAGAGCATCTGTCTGATTTTACCTTGTATCAAATAAGTAATATTTGTTATTATTAATTAAGAGTGAAGATAATTCGCTCACATTTGCTCATTGCAACCACCCTGGGGGCGTGCTCAGAGCAAATAAAAGTTGATTTTACAATGCGTTTCTTCCATCCGCGAACTCAGGCTCTCGACAACTTCATCGAGTTTCAAAATGTCGAGGTCCATCTTAACAGCATTGAATGAAAAATTATATCACATGAGACCTTGAACGCTTTATTGAAAAAACAAAGCTTAATAATTATCAAAATCAGAAATTAAAATTTTCTCTGTTGAAAACGTACTGAATTATCGTTAGTATGTAAACAAGTAATTTGATGGAAGATAAATACGTCTATAAAACTCATCAAAACGTTATAAAATAAAGTTCCTGTCTATTCTTCATCTTGATTTGTTAAAATTAGTATTAAGCCTAGGCAGTGGCGCACACAAGAATTTTTCAAGAAGGAGGGAGGGGGGCAGGATCGAAAGTCACCATTCTCGTATCATGCTCCAATACGCCGCCAACTTTTGATTTTGTCGATTTTCGGGAACAAAAAACAGTCAAGAATTAATTATGGAATAAATAATTGAATAATCAATAAAATTAATTATTAATAACAAATAATTAAATTATTACGTACTATATACATAGGATTATAATCAATTGAAAAAAAATCTAGGGCTATGGGGGTGGGGGTCCGGACCCAGACTCCTTGTGTGTGCCAATGAGCCTAAGTGCTTTTTATGCACCCCCATTCAAATCTGAGTTTAAGTTTCATGTGCTTCCATAAGAATAAAGGAAAAAATAAGCCAATCACTCAAAATCTTGTTTATTTTTTCCTCTCCATTCTCGAATGATTTTTATAAACCTATTTTAATAATAAAAAACATTTAAAAAAATTTCTAAAACTAGTGGAATAATAACATAAGAGATCTTTGCCTTTTTTTCTGATTTTTCAAATATTTTTTAATCAATCCATTTAAAAACAGTAATTTAATAATTAAAAAGGTCATTGGTCTCATTCCTCCAATAGAATCAATATAACTCAAACGAATTCAAAACATCTTGAAGAAAATCTCTAAATTGATTAAATATCGAATACAATAACCTTACACGAATTTTTACTAAAACTGACTGCATACAATTTTGTTTAATCCTTTTTAAGAAAAATACACAAACACACACACACTTCATAACATCATTACTATAATGAATTTTTAATCTTGTAAGGCGATGTTCCAGAAGTCCACAAATGAAAGAGGCGCGATGCTGTCATCGGGCAAACAAAACACGCGCGTAAATCCTTTAATTACGGAGCAAGATTCAGG
This sequence comes from Trichonephila clavipes, assembly GCA_019973935.1. NCBI lineage: Eukaryota > Metazoa > Arthropoda > Arachnida > Araneae > Nephilidae > Trichonephila > Trichonephila clavipes. The sequence goes on from BMAU01018221.1 coordinate 220,209, forward strand.
ATAGGAAACATAAATACCAAGCTCGAGGGCATCCATTAATTACTGGGTAAATACATTTTTATGGTCTCCGTAAATAGCGTAGCGTAAATCTCCTTAATGTAATCAGAGAATAATCTACTCTCCTCTAAATCGTTGAGTCTTCTTAAGAAGACATCTTGATGCAGAACGTGTTTCGAGAACAAAGGATTTTGGGTACGAGTAGAAAAAATAGATGGCGTTTTTAATATGTTCTCTCTCTAGCTGTATATGCAGGTTTATTTAAAACATTTCATCGTTTAAGATCTACAGTTTTTGAAACTTTTCAAAGCAATATTACAGAACTCGTTTCTTACTGAAACTTATAAATCGCGACATATACAGGTATTAAGATGCGAGAAAAGGGGTTTTGACCAGTGGCGTAATGGAAAATATTAGGGCTCACCTGCAAAGTCAGGTTTTGGGCCCCATGTCGGATTTTACAAAGGATTACAAACTCGTGTCAGTCAGGCTTTGGGTCCCCTAGAACCCTTGTCCCCCCACAATGCGGGGGTGTACGTTACGCCACTGGTTTTGACAATATACAGTAGCATCCAAAAGTTAAGAATAATGCTTATTTATTTCAATAGGGTGCTAAATAAAAGGCACGGGATGAAAATGGGATGAAATTTGGTAAACTTAGTTTAAAAGCTGTTAAAAATGCAAGGAACAGTTGAAAAGCGCACAAGAATAACATTATTGCCCGAGTTATGCAAATGACACAAAATGTAGAAAACACACAAGTTCGTCACTCGTTAAAAAAAAAATGGCTACAATTCGTTCGTGGGGTGTGTGATCTCTTCTAAGCATTGCCTAGCCAATACGGTTGAAGCAAAAATGAAACAGTTTAAGTTTGAAAAAATATTGATCTGGTACTCGAGAGCAAGCGATCTGATTGGCCATCAGAAACGGTCCTGAAAATTTACTTACAATAAATTGGCACTGATTTTTACGAAGTCGATACTGGTTATATTGCAAGATATTTTAAAAGGAGAAAATTTGGAAACATAAATTCCCTTAGAATAAAGAATGAAACGTGGATTACGTCACAAAGAAAGCTTAAAATTATGGATTTTTTTCTTTCAAATTCGGGCAATTCGACGATTTTGACAATGCTAGAATTATCAAATCTCTTGGAAGTTAATTCAAATTTCGGTACTTACAATACCTTATCTAATCATTATTGCTCTGAATGCAATCAATAAGCAATTAACATTTCAGCAAACTTGATGAAATTTTTTTAAAAAAAAATTAAGAAATCCATCAAAACCAAATGATTAGGATAGTTATATACAAGACTTTTGCATTCGAGATATTTCATGGTACAGTTCTAAATTGTTTTTTATTCACATCGACTAACTACACTGGGAGATTCAAACGTTTTTATCGAAAGAACAAAAAGGAAAACTTGCAACATTTTCAGGCAACACATGGTACAGCACTTCGAAAGATTGTAGCCATCACATCTGTTACATTACAACCCTTTTAACCAAGCCGGTCCACGAACAGCACCTTGCCAGCCAGACTCCGCTTTTGGCTCGAAAACATGGCCACGCTCTAATGATTGAAATCCATTATGTGCTGAAAGGAAAACAAGCATCTAATAACACGCCTGTGTACTTACCGGCGTGGGCCGTAAGCTTTGCCAGGTGAAGTAGAGATCCCATATGGGGTCCGGTATAACAACGACAAAGCTCAGAGCATAATCATTGACTGTCCCGTTGTTAACATAGCGAACCTCTGCATTCAAGCCTGTAAAGGAAGGAAAACGACCATTAGAATCAAACGAGTCACTGGGCTTTCACGGGAAACGCGCATTGTAGGTGTGTAATTATAGAATAATAGCGTGTTTGTTTTAGGGTATTTAAGGTTATGATTAATGATGAATTGGATGGTATCAGAGTGAGTCTTATTAGCTAGATCTGATAAAGAGGGAAAATGCATTGAAATGGAAAACGATCAGAGATCCGGTTGAAATATCGGTTTGATTTCGATGTTTGTTTTAAATGGATGATACTGTTCCAGTTGGGTAAGTGAGATTAGATTTGGTTTCCATGCGAATGGTAAACGAATTAAATGGCTTGGGTTTCTGTTATTGTGATTTTTGATTGTATTTTATTTTCCTTCAAAGTTTCGTGCAGGTTGAATAATTTTTATTTCCCTTTAGTTATTCGTTCAACGAGCTAAATTCATGACAGCCAATTGATAAATGCAATCACGTGTTCTCCATTGAATTCAAAATGGCATTAGACTTGTATTTGTTGTTCTACTTGTATAATTTTTTTAAAAATTTGAAATTTGATAATTGCGTAAATATATTCCAAGTATATTAAAAATCTTTAAAAAGTTCTTCAAATAAAAAAATTCTTGTAATATACATATATCTTTAAATTGGAAGCATTTTGTTTACCTATACGTGTTATTATTGTTGACAGAGATGTATTCTTTAAAAAAAGTTTCTACATAAAGCAAAAGTTGGCAACAGAGAAGACCATAAACTGATTAGCTGGAAACGCATCATTGCCTTTATCATTGACTCTGACGTTGCATAACTTTATGAATTAATTGATTGGTTGGTTGGAAACACGTGATTGTAGTTATGTGACTATGACGTCACATGAATTTAGTCCATTGCCCTTAATATGTACGAGTAGAAGCATACAAATCATTTATTAGCTTTATCTTTTCATTTAATTATTAAAAATTTAGAAGTGGTTGAAAAGCATTCGAACATAGATTTTATTTACAACACAATTAGCTATTTTTTTTTTTAAAAAATAAAATTATTTTTTCTACATAATTTTAATCATGATGAGGGTGATTTAAAACTTGTCATTATAATTACGATTAGCAGAATATCCTTTTTAGCAATTATTACATGTTTACCTTTTACATGAACTCTTATGTTTATAATGTAATATATATAAACACATATAGTACATTTAATTCGTCGAATGTACGAGAGGCTGAATTACAGAAAAAAAATGTCAACTTTCATGAAAATTTGCAAAGTTGTAATTCATAAATCTCTTTGTAATATAACGTTTTTAAATATTCATAGATATAATTAATTTTTTTAACTTATAAAGGAATAACTCAATTAGTATTACGATATAGACGAAAAACCAGGAAATTTGGTTGAAATTTGTGCCAGGAAATATGAATCAAATCAGATAACTATGAGTAATATGATAAAATATGCTACATTTTACAGCAGTGGTGCCCAACCCCCGGGCCACGGACCGGCACCAGTCCGTGGATCAAATGGTACCGGTAGCCCAAAGAAGAGCATTAAATTATCTCCATTTTATTTACTGTGGTATATTTCTCTAGGATTTGTGCGACTTTCATGGAAATCAATTTATATTCCTTTTTTTGAGTGTAACTATTTTGTTCTGAGGGCATCTTTAAATAAAATAAAATTATTAAAATCAATACAATTTAAAATATAAACAATTTATGTCTCCCCTCTCAGGGGGCTGAGGCAAAATTATCAAACATTGACCTGTCCGCGGCAATAAAAAGAATGGGATGGGAGGGGGGAATGTTTTATAGGATAGCGAAACCAGAATACAATATTAATGTTAGAGCACTTCGCTATTCGAAAAAATTATTCCAAACTCAGGTCATATTCTTTAACATTAAGCGAAAACAGCATGACGTTTTTTAAGTTCCATCGGATTTGGGATACCAACACATCCCTTATTCCATTGGTTTTTAACAAACAGCATTTTTTTTTAACTCGGCAAGAAATATTCCATTCGAAAGTTTTGCTTTCTTTTATACTTCAAGACACTCATTAGGATTTTTAACTAACAGGATCTTAAAAGATCAGCTTACATAAAATTACTGTTTTCAATGTCTTAGTTTTTTCTTTTCTTTCGATGTAATAAAAGAACTGGACTACACTGTGCAGAAACAATAATTCACATTTTTCCCCCTGCTCCAGAAATATGTTCTGAAGATTTCAATATTTATTTAATCCTCGTTCTTCCACGAGTCCCTGTGCGCAATTATTCTCAGCTGTTTTAGGAAAGATAAATTGTCGGTTAAAAAAAAAAGTAAAAAATTGAAAAGAAAACAGCCAAACGATGGCGATGAATGCAATCTTCATTAAACGCTGCCATTTAAAAACGGAAAGAAATAAAAAAAAATTTAAAAAATGGCAGCTGAAAAGAGAAAAAGGGGAGAGAAAAAAAATTACCGAAGAATAATGTACATTTTTGGATGACTGAAATTTTACGAAGTATCTGCGACCACAAACAGAGTTAAAAAGAACATCTTTTAATTAGGAGAGGAGAGGAAATTAAAATTAAATTATAAATCTTAGCAAGAGTCGAAATGCGCTAACAGTAATTGGAATTGTTATGACGGATAAAAAAAACATTACTCAGAGGAGCACGTTTGATAATGCTATTTTGAGAAATAAAGTTTTTATTATTTGACATAGATAATGCATAGTGTTAATATTAAAAGAATGGAGACTTTTAAAATGTAAAAATAAAATAGATGTTCTTTTCTTATTTTCATTATTCGTGAACAAGTTATTAAAAATATTTCAAATGTATTTTGAGTTGCGTAGGTTTAACTTGTGAAAATAAAAGAACATTGTAAATATGTAAATTTCAATTTGGAAAGTATAAAACAAAAGATAGGCGAGTAACCAAAGAAAAAAAAGTGCAATGAAATTTTTTTTAAAATTATATACGATTTAATTTTTTTCAAAAGAAATACAAGATGAATTATTAATTTTATAACATACTATAAAATTTTTTTTGAGTGAATTGCAATTCTTTGAAATATCGGAATTTTTACGAGACCGCCTTAAAAAAAGATTGTACTGCTTTTCATTTGTTTTCTTGTATTTACAAATGTCAAAAATTTTGTAGTCAAAAATATTGTTTAATAAAAAAGAAAGTAATCTCCGATACTTACTAAACAAAGAGGGGAAAAAGCAATTTGACGGGTAACTATACAGATTTATCTGAGTACTTTTTAAATTTTTTACTCGAATTTCAATGCATTGTGTATTCCTTCCTTGCTTTTCAAACATTCGCAAAATAAGAACAATTACACGTTTATATGAATTTTTTAACTATCACAACTTTAACTATCAATCTGAGGGTAACTTGTTATAAATTCATTATTTTAAAATTCTTGGATAGACGTTATTTTTAAAAGATATATTTCTTCACTTTCAAACAACGTGAGAAATCATGTTACAATTTGCGAGTTCCTATTTAATTTAACTGGAGTACCTTTACAAAATTCTTATCAAATTAGGAAAATTTCGATCTTCCTGAAGCAAACTTCACCCATGAGATTGACTCCTAAGTCAGCAAATCTCACCACCGAAATTTTAAATGCCCACATAATGGCTCGAAGCCAATTAACGATTCAAATCAACTGTTTGTTCAGGGTGAGCTTTTTTCGGTTAATCATAACAGGCCGCAGTAGCCCAGTGGTTGTGTCACGAATTCGTTCCCTGCGTTGTGAATGTGAGCGGATACTTCCGCCACTGAATACCCTCCACGTAGAGGGGCTGATGCATGTTAAATCTGTAAAGACTGTTAAGTTCATGTTGGCGTGGAATGGAAATGTGGAGAATGCAGTGCCAGCTCAGGTACTCTCTTCACTTGACCGTGGCTCAAAACTACGACGTCCGTCGCCAATAGCTTTCATGTTGCCTCACAGTACTGCTTAAAAATCAAATTGAGTAAAATTAAAGAATGCGTCCCGAAATTGGAATAATTCTTTGCAGTAAGAAAACACTCGAACATTAACACTAAATTCTAATTTTTCTATCCCCTTTAACAGTGGCGTAATGAAGAATATTAGAGTCTGCAAAGTCAGGTTAGGCCTTTAATGGTTTATAAATTGGTTAAATACGTACTTGGTGTTAGTCAGGCTGTGGACCCCCTAAAATCAGTGGCGTAGCAACGTACACCCCGCAACCTCCACATTGCGGAGGGAGGGCAGGATTCTAGGCGGCCCAAAGCCTGACTGGAGCCATGTACGTACCCTTTGTTAGATCCTGCTTGGGGCCGAAAATCTGACTTTTCAGGGGTGGGGGCCTAATAGTCGCCGTTACGCCACTGCCTAGAATCCTGCCCCCCACACACAGTGCAAGGTTGCGGGAGTGTACGTTACACTAGTGTCCTTTAGAAAGAAGTGTATTTTATAACACTACTTATATATATATATATATATTTGTGTAGGAGTCAAACCATTTTTTTGCGGGTAAAGTGTCTTCCACATTTCGTTTCCTGTAACCAGAGGAAATGAGTGTTAAATGTTACACATTCACGCGAAATATTACATACTTTTTAAATGCTTTTAAATTTTAAGATTATTGTATAATAAGCGCATTTATATGTTACTATGTCAAACTTATATGAAAATTATAGCAATATTCTGTCAGTTATTTTACTTTGAATTTGGGCTCTTTAACATTATTTGAAGGCAACCTTTTTAGAAATTCCAATTTATCTAAATAATTGGAAGTTCATGTTTAAATTAAACGTTTCCTCTCCCAAAATTATGACTTCGATAATGGTTTTAATTTTTCTAACAGGAAATCAGCAAAAGGAGAGGGGAGGGAGTTAGCCATACAGTTTTATGCAATCCGCATATCGTCATGTCTGTGAAATTTATTCATTCTCAAGAATTAAAGTACTCCTCTGTTCTATACTGCGAGGTCTCATCCATAAATTTTAGCATTCCACAAGCAATATATTCTATCAAGTAAAACATTAATATTCTTTAGACTCAGGTTCCCTGAAAAATATCTCGGATATAATGGACGTTATCTAAAACGTTCGGGGGGTAATGGAACGAATCAAATTACCTCAACATCATTAGCTGATCTCACTTATGCTCTCGCGGCTGATGACTACCGATTATGATAGCATTATCATTTCAAAACTTAATGGAACGTTCTTCAAAGGGAGCAGAATTGAGATCCAACAGATTAAAAGTCAGTTTATTTTGTATATAATAATACATTCCACAACAGAATGCTTTCGAGAGAAGTCAGTCAGAAACAATTATCAAAAAGTATTCAAGCGCTTTCTTCCCTTGTTGACATAGGACGTGACTAGATAACAACCACAGTCATTAGGCATCATGTTAATATTTTTTTTTTGCATCATAAACATTATCTTTATGAATAAATAAAAATCAATGTTCTCTTGGCATGGGACAATGGTACGATGACAGCACAAAAGTAACAAAACAATTCGAATAAAAACAAGTTATTTTTTTAACCTACTATTTCAGCACCTCATTTTACTAATGCATCCAACGAACCCATACGAGTAAGTACTTCAACCATCGACGATACCTTTTTCCACAATGGAACTTTCAACAGTATACGTGTGCGTGCCAATGTCATTTTAAGGGAGCGTTGTATGTCCATCAGATAAATGTGACGGTCATTTGCAGATAACGGCCTCCGCTTAGTACTCAACCCCGAAACGACTAGGAGACATTTAATGCACATGGTGGCAGTCACGTGACTCTACAGTGCAAATCACAAATGAAGTTGGTGGACAAGTAAAGGAATTTCCAGTGAGCGGTCCCCCATTAGAAAGGAAGGCATTACTTTTACAAAATTGCGAAAACGCTGATAGATATCCATTTCTCACGAAAATGAGTAAATGTTACGGTTCGCTGCGTGAAGGAAATTTATGAATAGAATTATCAAAGTATCGTTCTTACGGGGAAGGCTTGGATTACAGAACATCAATCTTGACAATGACCCATGCTTTGAATTTGTATAAGTGTATAACTCTTTATTTTCTTAGCTTTAAACAAAATTATGGTCTTCAAAAATCTTCTTTTTTTAAAAAAAAATTTCAAGTTACAAGGAACTACGTATTTCTGCGTTGAAATCTTTTATCAACAAATTAACGATATCAATTGTGTAATAGTTTGGGCTAAAATCCTTTTAGATTTTGTATAATGTTTGTGTGAAGAACTCAACGTTTGATCAATAATTGACTGTGACATCTTAAGGCTGTCTTCGGCTAATATTAATGAATAGTACCCAAATTCGGAATATTTTTTCAGATATAAAAGTACTCGAACATTAATATTATATTCTGGCTTCGCGATCCTGTAGAGAATCACTTATTTTATCATATTACTCATTTTTATCCTAGTTGACACATTTTTTTCTTTTATAAAATGTGTTTCGTATTTTTTCTCCTATACCGTAGTTGCTAAATGAGCTATCCTCTTACGTGTTCAAAAAAAAAACTATTTATGAAATATTTTGAAATTTTAAAAACACTAATATAAACAAATGTATGAGTTGCGATGTCACAAATTTTTGTAAAAATTGAGGCATTTTTTCTGTCCGGAAATGTGCTCCGCGTTAAATTCACGCTCTCGTATATATGGCGAAAATAGCCTTAAAAGACCCTGAGCCCCCCATGTAAAAGTAGGCCCACCTGCAATCCTTTTAATAGACAGTATGTAGCATACGTTGTCAAATACTCATACAAATGGCAATCCGCAACAAATAAATGTTCATGACAGGCAGAAACCAATTCAACTCGCTGTCGCCTGTAAATGAGTAATGAGGGTGTACGGTGGCAAGCCTAGGCCTAGACATGGACGAAGGATATGACATAATAATGCTGCCTTATCACTGCTGCCAGTTAGCATACACAATCGCACCTCCATTTTACGAAACTTTTCTTTGCGAATCTCTTTATTTTACGAACTTTTTCCCGTAACGAAGAATATAAACTATATTGAAATTGAACCTCTAATTAACGAACTTTCGACATAATGAACTCCCCCCCTCCCCCAGATTTAGCGACTTCATTAGTTAGCGGCCCGACTGTTGTTGGAAATTCTTAGTTTCTTGGAGAATAAGTGGAGAATATGTCCAGGAAAATTTGACGAATCAAATTATTTGGATTACTGACGCAAGCACAGTTGGTGCATGCCTTGAGAGGTCCCTGATAATTGATGTTATTTGAATGATTTTAATTTTTCAATGATGTGAAATATTTCAATAAAAACGTTCGAGATAATTAAATTTATTAATAAAATTAAGGAAAAAATATTAATTTGATATTTTACGAGCTAGATTTGGTTCTATTAGGCACTGTAGTATCTGATAATAAAATACAAACGAAAAGAATCACATCTTCAAAACTTCAATCAGCATTTTACATTTTGAAGCAAGTATATTCAGATAAACTTTCAAATTCAGAGATTATCTGTTATATATAACAGAAACATTATTTAACTATAAAGAAATACAAATATTAGCGGATTACTTTGTGAAAACAATAACGACGACAACAATAAAAAAAGTCACGGTAGTGTTTCCGAGATTTTGGGGAATCATTTTACTTTGAAATTTGGCATCATCAAAGATATTAATCTTATGCTAAAGCAATAAACCATTACAGCTAATACTATCTAATTCCCACCAATTAATGAGCTTAATTTCGCAATTACATTCTTCATTCCATTTAGAATTATCTCAACAAGAAAAGCGCGCTGTTAAGCTGACGAGTGAAGTTGAGTTGCAGACAGACGGCTATATACACACTATCGACAAGGCGTCTTTTCTGGCAATTGGTCATTGAATAATACATGACACGAAAAGACTGGAGATGGTTTGACTCTGGGCTTAGTGGAGCGGTTAATTGGCGGTTGTCAGCCAGCTAAATGACGTCTTGTTTCAAATGTTAGGGTAGAGACAGTCCAAGTGAATTCATTGGTGGGCCGTTCCCCGGCAGATGTTGCTACAATTTGATGGGTTGGGATACTCAATTATTACTGATACTGAAATTAAGGAGGACGTTTTCGGGAAGGGCACTTAGTCGTATGTCGCGGAGGGCTCTTATTAATAAAGTATGCTTTGCTTCCTTTTCTCTAAAATTCTAGAGTTGAGAAGGAAGTATGGTAACAGTCAACCTCAAGAGGAGACACCCCGTTTGGAGGCAGATGATGAATGAAAGTTGTCATCACAGTAATAATGAAATTTTGGGGTTTCACATCAAGAAATTGAACGCGCCACACGTTATGAATGAAAATAGAAGATTATGAAAATGGAATAAAGTTTATTGAGTAAATACTTCATTGTAATTAGAAAGAAAAATTGATGTGCTATTTTGCAAGTATTTTATAAACAATGCCAATCAAAAGATTTATAATCTTTTCGGTTAAATATAGGTATATTTTTTTAGATTTATTTAAAAAAAAGTAATGAAATAATAGAAGCGCAATTCTTATTAATTTTTTTTTCAATAGTCTCTGAAATTTTGACTGATTCTATATCTAGAGAGAAAAGTGAAAAATAGAATTACAGAATGCTTCTACTCAAAAAGTTCTATCAACTTTTCTTTCTAGAGACATTTTCAGTCTTAATATTAATCTAATCGTAATACTTTACTATATTTTCAAACTCTCCCAAACCGAAAACTACTTAATGTTTTTTAAAGCATCAATCAGTTCTACGTCTTTAGAATTTAACAGTTCAAAGATTGCACTTTTTTAAAATGCTGCAATGCCAGATAATGCACCATTATTTATAATTTAAAAACTATAAAGCAAAAAACATTTTCTGTAGAGAAATAAGTATAAAAATTTCTAACAAAGTTAATATATTAATAAAAAAATGCATTGTTAGTTCTTTTGCAAGAATAACTTTTCTCAAACTGAAAGATAACTCTTCTTTAATCATCCATTATTAAAGCTATTCTATAACGGCAACTTTTTTTTTAAAATTCTTTCATAAGCATGCGGAGATATATCAATTAAAATACATATTTAGTTTCATCAAGCATAATTTCCCACATTATAATTTTTTTTTATTTCGGAAAACAAAATCAGATTTTTTAAAAAAAATTGTATACTTATTTTATTATGATAATTAAAAATATTCTTTTTCTCAAAAAAATCGAATTCAGGTAGCTCCACCAAAACGTATTTAAAATGCTAAATAGAACATTGCTTCTATTTTCAAGTATGAAAAAATCCCGCAAAAAAAGTTTTACTCATAATACGTTTGTGTATTTTGGAATAAGATATAGCATTAAAACGCAATATAAAATTAATGCCTGATAACATTAACCCCTTTTACCACTTATACATAAAAATTTAAAGGAAGCGACAAAATCAATAGAAGCGAATAAGTACATTATACGTTTAAACAACCAGCATTTTAAAATCATGAATATATATATATAAAGTTTAAATGTTTTTTTAGTTGCTTCATAAAACTTAATATTTATATAAGCATTAACTCCTCATTAAATTCAATATAGGGTCTGATAAAATTCATAAAAATCTAAGTGAATACCGAAAATTCAAAACATATCATTGATATGCAATTGACTATCGCTCAAGAATACCACCAGCTAAAATACATTCCATCGGGTGTTCAGAAAGGTCCAATGCCCTCTGCACCAATGGTCATAAAAAAAATCGAAGACAGCAATATGGCAGAAGAAAGAAGGCAAAAAAAAAAAGCAAAAGGAATATAAATTTGGTCGCTCAATCAAAACCTATAATCGCTCCGCCCCTGCAATTAAGGCCATGTCAGCGAGATGTAGCTAGAGTCAGTTATTACACGCTCATCAGCTGCTCGAAATGAACGTGATTATGCCTCACCTGCCCTGCAATTTCGCCGGCATACCGCCCATTGCATAAGACATACGATGATGAATAACAGGGTGGTGAAAGACGAATATTAGCTCTTGGCCTCCCCTTCCCTTCAGCGTACTTAATCGTCCAAACGGCCTTGTTACTAACTAGGAATGATAAAGTCGTGAGAATGATTATCCGCCATTTTTCCCCCTCTTCTTTCTCCTGCTGCAATCCGTGTCTATCATACAGAAATGCCTTGGCACGTATCTTGGCGATGGATGTTTGTTAATTTGTCAAGGGAAAAAAGTATTTAAAAGGTTCTTGGGGCTAAGTAACGCAACTCCAGGGAGGTCTTGCAATAGGTCAATCAATGTGGTTCCTCATCCCCCCTAGTTTATTATTCTACCCATAACTTCTAAAAAGAATGATTATCACATGAATCCATCCTTGATAAAAATACCTGGGGATGAGTCTGGGAGGTCATATGCACCTCCTCTAGGGAGGTCTTTGTGAAGGGTCAGACATTCACTTATTTTTCCTCATACATTCATGATTTTAATTTTTAAAAAACTTGTTTCCAAAAATTGTAGCTGGACGAATTTTTTTTTTGTCGAACTATTACCAAGAACAAACGTTTTTAAAGGCCAAGATTAGCGATTCATTACTTGCGAAGGATATACTGACTGGCTGGTTACTTTTTCTTTGCATTTTAAAATTCCTTTCATGTCTGGAAGGAAACGTCAGAGCACGAACCCATGTTTGGAAATAGACTCCATTTTAATTAGCCATTCAAAATAAGCATTTAAAGGTTCTGGAGGTTAAATAATCATCTCTCAGGGAGGTCTTGGGAGGGGTCAGCCAATGGAACGTCTGGAATCGTGCTCAAGAAATAAAGTCATCCCAGCTTGATTAATTGGTACATGCTGAAAGGGTGGAATGCTAGGTCCACCCATGTACCTAGGTATTCCCATTCCTTCGTTGGGTTATAGCTCTGGGCACGTACACTAACTTGTCTTCATCCATGAAAATTGATTCTGTCTAGCAATTACACGGTTACGTTTCAAGGTCATAATCAGTATATACACCTCCTCCTTTGTACAAAATGATCCGCTGTCAAGTTTAGAAAAATATTAATGAGGCCTTTCAAGAAGCATTGTTCAGTTTTTAAAAAAAAAAAATAATTTTGTAGGCAGTGGGCAAGATGAAGTGCGCATAAAAAGAAAATAAATGACTTCTTGTGATTTCGAGGAAGAATGCAAAATGTATCATTAAGAAATGATTATACAGTTCCAAACTTTAAGGTTACTTACTAATTGGCGTGGAGAATTGTAGTTTTTCGACATCATTACACAAAATTCTAAGAACAATTCAACACAGAAAACATTTTACATTACGCTACATCATTATAATGCTTTTCTCTTTACTTTTGATTCGTTGATCCAGCTGAAGAAATTACGAAATTAGGCTTTATTATCTTGAATTGAATTCCTAGGCATGGAATCAACTTACTGATATTCGTAAAAAATGGAACAAGAATTCGCCTATTATTTTTAAAAGCATGAAATAAGTTTTAGATTTTGGTTCATAAAAAATAACAAGATATTGCTTTTTAAATGAGAATAAATCTTTTAAAACCACATTTGAAAATAGTGATTCAATATTTATGTATCAAATAATGAACATATGTTTCGATGTTATTTTGTTTAAAATTGATTCAACAGTATTTTAAATTATTCATGAAAAATTAGTGAAAGCTACAAGAGAACACTTTTTGACTATATCCAAATAATTTAGCAAATATTTTAATTCTGATCGAAATTTTTATTATGAATTGTATTTAAAACATAAATGAAAAGGTACTTTTAAAAAGTTTACTAGTACTTCGAATAGTTAAGCGCAAAGATATTAATTTTCACAAATTCTCGAGCAGAAAAAAATATTTCGAGAAAATAAATTACATTGTAATGTTTGACGTATATATTTCAATAATGTGCATTTCATAATTTGGAATCAATACTTATGATAATTTTTGTTACAAATGAAAAACAAACAACTTTTTTGTTGGCTAACTAGCTGTTGTTTGTAATTTTTACAAACAGCTTGGTTGTTTGTAAAAGACATACATCTAAGAATTGAAATTTAGCTTCGTAAAAAAGTATTAATATCCGTTACAAATTTATTTGAACATAACTAAAGTAGGTACTTATGTATTATACCGTTTACCAATTTTGATTTGACGAAATATACAAAGTAACCGAAAAAGTAGTCGTAAATCACACTAAAAAGACCAATATAAGATCTAATCGCAATATTTTACTGACATTTATATTAAAAATAATACGCCTAAAATAATATATCTAATTTATATTATTATAAACCGAAGAAAAGTTAAATTTGAACCAAAAAGCTCTGGATTTTAAAGGAATATTCTGCAGAAAGAGGATTGGCAATTGTTTTATTTCGATGACCCCATTGATGAAGCGAAGGATATCATAAGGTCAAACCTTTTTCAGAATAATCGCATTCATTAGATATTTTAGTATCTCAGAAAATATATGAATTGTAACGTAAAAATTAATAAAATACATGTTAAATAAAATAAAAGAGGTAGATTTATTCAGCTTATTTATTGTGCTACTTTCATATCACCTACAGTTGCAAGCACATTTAATTTTAGAATCAGTTTAATGAGACAAACGTACCCTATCGCAGTTTTCTATACTTTTTTTAGATCAGGAGAGAGATTGCACGTTGAAATTCTCATCATAGTCTGCTCGTTGATGCGAACCAACTTGCATCTATTTTACTCTTGTTACCTTCATGCAAGAAAAAAAAAATTTGCTCACCGTTATTGTTGATCCAAATATATAGTACATTTTCTCTGTACTTGGTTTTCTGACTGGCTTATCGGGTCCCTTTTCGCTCTCACCCCTATTTATTCTACTGTAATCCTACATAAATTAGCAATATTTTATAAAACTATCTTAAGTTAGAGTTGCTTTGAAGATAACTACATGTAACTGACCATGTTATCTCGTCTCAAGGTTTATTAATGTAAGCCTATTTTTATTTTAAACAATATTCTTTCCTTCTATTAATTTATTATCGAATTTTTCAATCAAGACTAATTCTAGACCTTTCGATAATCGGATTGGAGTCTTGGAACATTGAACAAATCTTATCAAACTAATATTATAAGATATTAGCATTAAAGATTAAAAACAATTAGCAGTCGTAATTCAAATTATTGCATTCAACACATAACTGTAATCCATGTATCAAATCCATCTCTTTGATTGTTTCCGTTAAGACCAAGCCATCCACCTAGGAATGAATCCGAAGAAAGTGTTTCAACCATACCAACGGCATGGTAAGGACACGAGTCATAAATAATGGACTTATCTCCTCCGTTTCAGCGCATACAAGACAAATAAAATGACTTCGCGTGCTTCCTTGGAGTTTTATGAGGACGCATTACACGCACGGATGAGTTTTAACGCAATAATCCTTCTTTAAAATAAAGTGGCGCCACGAGACTTTTAACACGAGCTGCTGTTTTTGGGAACACGCAAAGGTAGGCTTCATTATCATTCATGAAATGCGAAGTGCCACAGAACAAATTAGAATCTGATAGAGGGGTGATTCGGATGATTGTTATTATACACATCAGATTTGTTTAGCAATTAATTCTATGTTAGGATTGATAAAAGGTGACGATTACTGTCACACATTTACAATTGCGATGAGTATATTTGATGATATTTTATTCAACAGTTATTACGATTTTTTTTCTATAACTACCTACGTCTTTTCAATTATGCATTTAAGCATGTTTTATGTCATTAAAAGCATTTTTGATGCATCCATTAATCACACTTTATGTTTGATGCTCATAATATAATATTTAATTTGCCATATAAATTCTATCAATAATTTTCAGTTTTAGATGCAAAGGTATTTCAAGACTTCCGGGGGCCCTGGGCTTTTATACAAAAGTAGGCCCTACCTGTGACCCTTGAAAGAAGACAGTGTATCAAAAACTCAAAGGCTGACTTGGGCCAAATATAAGCAAGGTTTGAAGGCCGCAAAGATAATCAAAATTCAAAGAAACGTAGGCTTATTTCGAATAATACATTATAATAAACATATATAAAAGAACAAGAAAAATTTATTATGTACGTCCTAACACTTGACATCTCCTCTCTGCTACTATCTTTACTATTTCGGGAGAAATTTTGATATTTTATTATATATTATTGGTACGCCATTATTTTGACCCGGGCCACGAAAATGATCGTTGTGGGCTGCTAGTTGGACACCTCTTATAGCAGTGATTCCCAAAGTGGTCTATATAGACCCCCAGGGGTCTATGACGACCTGTAAAGGGTCCAGGTCATCAAAAAATAATTTGTCCATGAGGTGTGAATGGGGGTCTACAATAGTGGCTCTCACTAAACCAGATCGTGACATTAATTTTAAAAGGAAATTTAATCAAGTGGAAAACAGACTTACTTATTTAACAGATTTATTTACTAAATTGAATGAGGTTAATTTGCAGTTACAAGTCTACATCATAAATTTTATTAAAACAAGGACCACATTCCGGCCTTTCTTGCCAGAATTAAGCTAAAGGAGTATAATAATGGACGTCACAAATTTTCCAGTTTCTCAATTGTCAGAGACAATCTACCAGGAAAAAAGACGTTTTAACCTACGTCAAACATTTAAATGCCCTTATTTTAGACTTTGAAGCTAGGTTTGAGAATGTTTTGACTATCGTAATACCACAATAGGCAATGAATTCATATGGTCACTTTGTAAAAAAAAAAAAAAAAAATGTCAGATTACAAGAATTAGGCACTAGGATTAAGCACTAACAAAGATCTTAAAGTAAATTTTAGAAACGGATGTCAGTAATTTTGGCTTTAAAAAGATATTCCTGTTATTTATTCCATATTATGGAATATCTTGAGAAAGTTTTTAATTGTTTTTCCGGTTGAGAAGGAGTTACAGTGCCCTTGCCGACAAAAAGAGAAAGAAAGACTGGATACTATTAACTAAAGAAATATTTAGGGTTAAATCTGACAAGATTCGTGTCAAATGTTGGAAATTTGTTATTACATCCCCAAATTCATCCCTCCCACTAAAAGCATTTGTTTGATACCCAGTTAATTTATGCATTAATTAAATTTTAATTAAATTAATTAAAATGTCTTTTCTAAAGTTTTAAACTCTATACCTCACTGCAGTTAAAAATTTAAGTCTTTTAAATGAAGTAGCTCTATACCAGCTGTCAAAAACGCATTTAAGTTGATGAATTTACAAAAAATTAATATTAGGTTAGTAGGGGTCTATGAGGCAAAAAAGTTTGGGAACATCTGCCTTATAGCATACGTTATCAGTTACATGTACAAATGGTAACCGAAAACAAATGTGCATGACTTACAATTTCACAGACCGACTCGACAGACTACCACTTTTCGAAACTAAATAAGAAATGATCGTGTAAGATTGACTACATCCTTTCGACTAAAATGAGAAATGATTGTGTAAGGTTAGGCCTAGGCCCAGACATTGACGATGGTCATGGCATAAAAATACAGTCTTGCCCTTTTAGCCAATTGGCATATAGCTCGAAATTCCCAGTTTTTCGGAGAATATGTTCGAGAATAGCATTTGATCATTAAAATTACTCGGATTATTGATCTTAATGGGAATGAGTCGAGAACGAGATGAGGTCCCCACCGAGGCCGATGCCCTGATGGCCCATATTCTGACTTTTATAATTCATGCGTATTTGTCCTTTATTTTAGTCAACAAATTATTGCAAAGGCTGTTACTAAACACATATTTTATATTTTTAAGAGATGTAAGCTATGTGAAATTATATGTACTATACCAGTAGCGCACACAGGAATTTTTCGGGTGGGGGGAGGGTCCGGGGTCGAAAGTTCACCATTCTTATCTCATGCTCCTTTTGATTTTGTCGATTTTCGGGAACAAAACACAGTAAAAACGAATAATTGAATAAATAATTAGCATTAAATAAAATTAATCATTAACAACAAATACTTAATTAAATTTTGCGTACTATATACTTAGAATTATAATCAATCCGAAAAAAAATCAAGAGCTTGGGGGGGTCCGGACCCCCAGGACCCCTCCCTTGTGTGCGCCACTGTACTATACACACACACATTACAAATACAGCCAAATCCAGATCATATGTTAAAGAAATGCAAGAGAACATACAGACAATCCATCGTCAATAAAGCCTGATGCAGCTCTTGTTCAACATCAATCTACCTAAATCAAACAATGAACAGTATTTCAACTCATTGGATGCTAATCTGGATTCTTGGATTCCTCACTCTACCGTTGGCAATGATGCAGTAGTAGAATGTTTCGAACAAAACCACATAGAGACTTAGAATATCCTTATTAAAAATTAACTACCTGCAAAAAGATACCTCCGAATACTTTGTATCAAAAGGAGGTCAATTATAATGTGATTTTCCTTCTTGTATAGGTAGAATGACGAGCAACTTACGTCTTCACACTTTAATGAAGAAGGTACGTGGATTGTAAGGAGCTAAAGCATGTTAACAAGAAGCGGAGTCCCACTGAGAGCCGCAGGTGAGCAAAATAATACGGATGCTCAGCTTCCATACCGTCACTTGTTTTTAACAAGAACTGAGCTACACCATTCCTTTGCAGAGGCCACAAAGGGACTGTAAGAGGAAATAAACGGAATATTCATGAAATTACTGAGATTTCTATAGCTTGGATTCAAGAATATTAATGATAAGTAAAAGAAAATTAGTTAAGGTCAACACGTGCTTTCAATGAAGAAATATCGACAGAAATTTCTTGAGAGAGATGAAAAGCATGCATAATTCGACAAACTGAAAATCATTAATACCCAGTAGCACACACAGGAATTTTTCAAAGGTGGGGGGTTCGGGGTTCCCAATTCACCATTCTTGTATTGTGCTCCTTTTGATTTTGTCGATTTTCGGGAAAAAGCACAGTAAAAAACTAATTATTGAATAAATAATCAGCATTAATTAATAAAAGTAATCATTAATAACAAACACTTAATTAAATTTAACGTACTATGAACTTATAATTATAATCAATCGGAAAAAAATCAAGGGCTTAGGGGGGGGTTCGGTCCCCCCTTGTGTGCGCCACTGTTAATACCATTTGAAAAATTTTCAACAGAATGCGACATTTAATAGATTATGAAATTCTTTTTCTTTCAAAACAGTGGCGAAAACTTAAAACTTCGAATAACAGCCGAACAGAACATTTAAATAACATAGCTAGGAACTTATACAAAAATGACAAGAAAATTTTTAATGATCAAACAGTCATGTCTACGACCGCATATGCTGATTAAAACAAGCGAATTAAGTGTGTTGTAAAATAAAAATGTTCCATAAATTACAATTGATTTCAAAACGAATGATCCTAATAAAAACACGAACGAACAGTCTTTCATATGAGCAGTCTCAATGAAATTCGACCAAATTTAAGTAAAAAAATGCCAGTAGCTTCCATTGTTCATTAAGACCGTCTATTCGGAATACTTTTTTAGATATAAAAGAACTCAAACATTAATATTACATTCTACCTTCGCTATCCTATACAGAGCAGTATATTTTATCAAACTCGTCGTTTTTATCTAAGTTAATCCCTTTTTCTGATCTAAAATGTGACTCACATTTTTCTCTTACGCCGTAATGCTAAATGAGCTATTCCTTTACGCCTTAAAACAAAAAAAATAATTATTAACGGAATATTTTGCAATTTTAAAAACGTTATATTTTAGAAAAATATATGAAATGTGCTGTTAGAAATTTTCATGAAAATTGAGGAATTTTCTATCTGAAAATGTCCTCCAAGTTTAGTTCAGGTTCTAGCACATTTGTCGAAGACAGCTTTAACAAAGTGGACTAACAATAGACTGGATCTGCAAAAGGCTCTAATGGCTCCTTTGAGTTTTCAAATTGAAATTCGAAATGGCTTCTAAAATTAAATTCTAATGCCAAGCGAATATAATAATAAAAAAAATCCAAATTCGACCGAAATATCTCTTTGTGCCAAATAGCTCGTTTGCAAAGTCCACATATACATTTCTTAATCTTAATCTCTTTTAATAGTCCCATTATAACCTTGGCATGACATTCTTGTGCTATTTACACGCAATAAATCGATCCAAAATTGTTTCAAAAGAAACAAAACGGTTACAATAAGGCTAAACCACCGACTCTTAACGACGTCCCATACCATTAAACCCTTAACCTTTTTCCAAAAGTTGCCAGTTAGTTGACTGCCGAAACAAAATGTGATAAAACAAATCTGGGGGCTCTGGTGAGAAAAATGGTTCTTCTATCAAAAGAGACTAAGAAATAAGAGGGAAGATAAATTATTGCGGCAGTTAAATTCATTGCTGAGTGATACACGTATATTATTCGTAAAATTGACGGCGGTTGTTCGTGGTAATGGTCTTTTCCTCATCGATTAAACTAGATGGCTAGCAAGGTGTTTGATTTTTTTTCATCTCTCCACCCTTCTGCTTTTAAATCATTTCTTTCTTGACGAATGATTCTCTTTCTGGCATATGAAAATTCGATAGAGAGAACAGATAGCGATTTGAAATGAAAAAGACAGGTAATGTTCTTAAATGGAATGGCGGTTTATTGCGTTTTATCTTCGGGACGTGCCATTGTACTTTTTCCAGCAGGTGCCTGGTTTTTGGTCTGAAGTTTTGCTTCTTTTAAATAATCAGAGAAGTAACAGAAATCTTCAGTATACGTAAGGTACATCTTTTACAACTGTTGTAAATTTTTGATTAGTGGAAAGTGTAATGTTTCACGGCTGGATTCCGAAAAGGCTTCAAATGTTACGATCGCTTATAAAGCAAAATGTCAAAATAAAAAAAAATTCAGTTTGACAAAATTTTATTTATGTGAACAAACACAATACAACTTCTTAAATGTAAATATTTTAAACATATTCTTTTTTTGAAGCTGAAAAGAAATTACAAAGAATACGAATCAATATTACTCAAGCTCCAGAACGTGAAAGAAATAATTTGCAAAATGTTTTACTCTGTTGTTAAGAAAAAAGCAATTAAAACTGCACTTGTGGATAAACTAGAAATTCAATAAATCGAACACAGCTTTATAATTTCGTATAAAAAAAACTTAAATGACCAATGTGAATTTTAACAATTGAATAAGTCAGATCGGAAAACCATGGCTCGCGAGCCATATGGGGCTCTTTGCATAGACCAGGAGTGGGCAAACAGCGGCCTGCAAAGAGGTTTTTTTCGTCCCCCTCCCCCCCAAAAAATATCCACCATACAGCGTGACCAAAGATTCGTCTGGCATTTTACACTAGTAAGGTCACGTCAACACAGATGCACGAACAAAACCTTTATAAACTAAAAAAAAAATAATAATGTAAAAAAAATGTGATATAATATGTTTGTCTCCTTATAAAGTGTGTGTGCTATTTGGATAACTTTATTAAAAAGTGCTTTTTTGAATTTTTTTATTATTATTATTATTTTAAAAAATAACTGGTTTACTATCCTTCCCATATATTGTTCATAATGATACATGAAATTAGTAATGCTTAGAATTTATGATCAACTTAAAGAGTAAATACAAAAATAAAATGAGTAACGAATGATGAGTAACGTGATCAATGAGTAAATGAGTAACGAAAGATCAATTCAAAAAGAACACCGTAATTTTCAAGAAAATGGCAATTGTAACATTTTAAACATTATTTGATCATTGCATTATTATATTATATAAACATTATTACACTATCTATGTCTGGGTATGCATGAAAAATAATGAAAACAATAGTAAAAAAGCATTAAGTTTCAAATTTTCACTCCAATAAATGTTTTGTTTCCAAATCTGATATAAAGCCCTTTTGATTTTTCCGATTGATTATACGTATTCTATTAATGATTAATTTTTATTATTAATGCTAATTATTTATTCAAAAACGAGATAATTTTTTCCGAAGGGGACAACTTTCGAAGATCATTTCTGTGTGGCCACTGAAAGGTACATATTCTTATGTCTAGAAGGGGACAAGATAGATCTTCGCTACGCTGTGTTTGTTATTAAACATTTCCAAAATTACAATGAAAAAAAAAAAGAAAAACACAAGGAACAATTCAATCAACTTTCACCGTGATCATTTTTTATCCACCTTCTATCATAGTTACCTACCCCCTTTACCAACAACCCCCCACCCAACGTAACCGCAATTAGTTGCACCTCCGGGGGGAGGATTGCTTATAAAAAAAATGGAACCTGACACACAACACTACTCACGTGAAGATCCCTTGTTTGTTTTTCAGACTTTCCAACAAAACATTTCATCTACCCAAACTATCCAGAGCCTCTCTAAACGACTTGCTTCTTCCACGCTTAAATTACTATAATTCAACAGGTGGAAAACTACGGTCAGGTCAAATAGCCCTGCTTTTGTGTACATAAGGAGAACATGAAAAATGGCTTTTCCTTTTCTTTTTTCTTTTCTGAAGCGATGCATTGTGGGATAGACAATATAAAAATAAAAATGGCGGAACACAGGGAAGAGCTACAGATAGGGAGGGATGAGGGGTGCGTGGAACTATCTCTACTAAGAACCTGATTACCTCAGGACTTGGAACACGCCCCACTAATGACGGGAGAGAGGGTAGTCAAACGATGTTCTGGTTCAGACGATTTTTATTTTATTTTTAAGGCAGGTAGTGTTTGGTCAGAGAGACGTTTATTTGTCTACCTCCATCTGATGAAAGGAAAGAAAGAAATATATAAAGTTTTAAGAGAAACAGGTTTTTTTATTCTTTCAATGTGGGCATTATTATTTTTTTTAATGGTTGGTCTTCGTAGAGAACGATAAAGTAGTATTGGATGGGATTTTTATGCCTGGGTCAATGCTAATGGGTTGAAAAGTTGCTACAGTGAAGAAACTGGATGATTGTTACGGATGGATTTATAAGCGAAGTAAATTCGGATTTGGAGGCAAATGAATTCAGAAAATATTAGATTTTCGAATTGGATAAAAGGAAGTAAATGTCATTACTTATGGTATATTAAATACGAAAATAAATGAAAGAATATTTTCCGAAACTTGACAATATAATAATTTTTTTCAATAACAAAAACTGAGCCTGCGAATAAAAATTCAAATATACAAAAATAATTATCATTTTTGTGAAAGAACGTTTAAACTACAGATATAAGACAGAAACATAATTACTGTTTCACTTATAATTTAATATATTTTTATTTTAATTAGTTTGCTAGTAATTTCATAAAAATGCATTGCCAGTGGCGTACACAAAGGGGAGGGGGTCCGGACCCCCCCAAAACCCTTGATTTGTTTTCAATTGATTATTATTCTAAGTATATAGTACGTAAAATTTAATTAAGTATTTATTAATGATTAATTTTACTAATTAATGCTAATTATTTATGCAAAAATTAGTTTTTTTACTGTTTTGTTCCCGAAAATCGACAAAATCAAAAGGAGCATGATACAAGAATGGTGAACTTTCGACCCCAGACTCCCCCTTGAAAAATTCCTGTGTGCGCTACTGTGTATTGCTTATTATATATCACATTAATATTACTTAATAACTGCAGTTTACAAGTCACAAATTATTTGAGTTCTCTTGTACGAATAAACTACACTGGGGCTATTTATACTAAAAATGTTAAAACAGAATGAAAAATAAATGATATAAAGGAAATTTTTCCCTTTTATATCTTTTTGCGGCAATTTTTCCTTTTCGTTCAAGATTTCAAAGCTAAAGCAAAATACATCGCGCTACGTGCATAAATATTCCTATACTAAATCAAAAATCCTTGTACTTCTGGCTAATATTAAGTATCAACTTTCAAAAACACACACCAGGGCTACGGTTCAAACAAATAACATGAATAGTTAAAAAAATTAAGTATTCTTTGTTTTCAACTTCAGTAACGCCTTTCTTTTTATTACTGTTCCTACCCGTGAAATCTAATTTATAAAGGCCCCTTATTTTCATAAAAATTTTAAAAAGAATCTTCCGGAAATACAGTTGCATCTGGATCTCAAGCCTAATATAAATTAATTTTGCAAATTGTAAATGTTTTGCTAGCGATCTAGGCACGAACTTATTCTCAACACACAAACTTTTCAAAATGGGCAATATTCAAAAAGTAAATAATTTTTTTGCTTTAATTAAAAAAAAACATGAATTTAAAATCCTCTAACGAAAACCCCGAGCCGCATATGCGTCACAAATCAAAATTAAGTTATACGTAAAAAAAACCATGCATCACAGAATTTAACGCATATAATTATCGATTTAACTTAAATACACATGGTAATAAAGTTCACAAGTTCTGACCAGCAACTTCGCTTTTTCCTCTTTCCCGTTTCAGTCGCATTGCCATTCCAAACATTAAAAATATTCCGAATGTAAATTTTTTATAACGATAATTAACGGTGGTGAAAAATGTGTTACAGGAAACGGTGGCCCCGGAGTATTTTTACGAGGACAGTGATTTTTCAAGCGAACACCGACTCCATGTTGGGTGGAAATTTCGAAAGGTCCCATAAATTCCAACCGGGGGAGAGACAGGAGTGGAGGCTCGGTGGGGTTTTTTTAATTAATGATTAGGTTTTATATTTATGGAGAAATTATGCGAGTGAGGGACCTTGGACCATGAGCTCCTGGCATTTTGTTTTTAATTTATCACCGTTTTATAATGTTTTTTTTTTCCCTTTCAAATTTGATTTCGATTTTTGGTACTTCACTTAGTTGTAAAAACTATTCATTACACTTTTCCCCAAAGTTTACGGGCTTATAAATGTTCACACGAATGCGAAGATTATATGCAAATATGAATATTCCTTTTTTTTTTTATGTAGTTAACCTACGTTTTCTTAATACGTTATTTAATATAAACAATAAAAAGTGAGTGTTACAAATCTATTATTTCCTTATATATCAAGTAAATACAATATGTGCTATTGTATATACATTGTTTTTTGTCCCCACGAAATAGAAAGTTTATGTGCGTAATTTTACGTGGTTGTCACAATTTAATCTTTTGTGTGAACTTAATTTTTTCAATTTAATCTTTTGTGTGAACTTAATTTTTTTTAAAAAAAAATTTTAATCGAAAAAACATTTTCAATAAATTTAAGTAAAATTCTCACAAAAATTAAGTATATTTCATATTTGTTTATTTATTTATGCATTATTTTCCATTTAGTCCATTAATAATAAAAACAAAACAAAAAAACTGAAAATAGGATCAAATTATTAAAATGCCGAGATTGTCATTTTTAACTCGAAAACTTATTTCTTCCAAGTTTGACTTTCATCTTGGTTAAATGATTGAGGCCATATACGATTTAAAAAAGTAGCAGTGAATTATTCTTTTTTTAAATTACTTATATTCCAGGCAATTTCTTTGCGTAACATTCAATCTGCTAGAGAAATTAATGTGTTCTATTTTGATCTTTTTCGCCTAAGTCTGGCTATATCTTATGGTATTGAATAAATTCGCAATTACGTTTAACTTAATCTTTTTCCATTTAGTATTTACATGAATGAATACGAAAAGACTAAGTTTATACTTACAATTTTGACAACATACAGGAAGAAATGCATAATTTATAACAGAAAGTGTTTGTATGCTATGGGAAATTACTTGGGTGAACGATTTTGTATACGAAATTCAACTTCGGGACGAATTATCTTCAGTAGCAGAGACATTTACGTGAATATATTTGAACAACAGATTCCGAAACTGCTGTAAATATGATAAAAAACACAAATGAGATTTATTTGGGTATTTAATATACACAAAAATTCTATGTAATACTCATTTTACAAACCAACATGCTAAGAGTAGTTTCAGAAAATCGATTAATACCACTGACTAGTTAAATAATTGGGGCTTCTAGTGCACAATTTTGCAAATGAAATATAGTGGTTTGTCAATAACAAAGGTATCATAAGTAAACAAAAATCTATTTGATTTACTTGGTTGCAATAGTAGCGGGACAGGAAGGGTAGAAAAGGATGAACTATTTGAGATTAACCGCAAAATCAAGAGAGATATGCGGTTTTTTCTTGACTTGCTGAGTTATGAGCAAGTAAAGAGAATGAGCTGATTCAGTCCGGTTAAAGCACACACACTGATTACTAACCATAACTGGTTAAAATGTAGCAAACTTTATGTAAGCAAGTTTAAAAAGCAGTTTTAAAAATGACCGTACAATTCTTCTACAATGCATACCAGTCGAAAAACTTTTGATAATCAGAAACAAATGTATATTTTGTAGACTTGGTAAAATTCTAAAAACTTTACAAGTCTATAATTTTAATGAGACATAATTTTAAATGGGACACCTGTAATTTTAAATGGGGCAAAGAGAGATGATCTAGAATAAGCCCTAAGTTGAAGATGCCTTACATCACAGTTCTAAAAGATCTCATATGGAATACAAACTCAAATTTTGGGACAATAATAAAACCTTCAAAAAGGCTCACGTGTGATTTTTACTGCGAACATTCAATGACTAAACAGGAGAAAAAGAGTATCTTAAAAATTAAACGCAGTGTCTAAACATTGCATTTAAAGAATATTTATTGTACTTTTCTCCTTTCTATAGATAGAATTTTAAATTTATTTTTTATTTTTCTTTCAATGTAGGATTACAATACATTTGCATATTTTAAAAAACCAATATACATAAAAGGATGATTATACAGTGTAACGACAAGAGTGTCACACATTTATCAAAATATACGTTTTGTATTTATTCTATTCAAAGGAACTAAGATTTATCCTGAAAGCATAACCGGAAAGAGTTCCTTTTTTAACATTCAAAGTTTTTAGATATTAAACTCATTTTACATTACAATGTTTTCCAAAATCATTCAGTTTAAAAGAGAAAACTCGTGGTTTCATGCTTTCTAAATCCAGCCATGCTTATCAGATTTTACATCACAACCATCAACGAAAAAAACTGATGACGACTACGATCAAATGATTCATCAACAAAGGACTCTCATTGTGGGGTGTTAAACCACATTATGCAGCCTCTACATACCCAGAACACAGCTTACCACCCTCCCCCCTCTTCCTGAGACATGCATCATCAGGCAGCGCATCTCCACATCTGTCTTCCAGTGACGATGGAATCTAAATTGGACCTCTCTTTCATCCTCTTCATCTTCCAACCAAACGAAATCCGAACCTCCTCTCTCTCTTTCTCCCAGAAGATTTTTTTCTTCCCATCGTTTGGCACCACGTTAACACTTCCCTCGTTACGGACCGTCGCCAACAACTCCCTCCCCAACTCCTAGCCAAAGGGGTGGGGAGGAAATGCGAGAAAATAAATTAACTTGCCTAATGAAGACAACTGAGTACGCATTTGCTCTTCATTTTTACGACTTCCTCTCTCACTCACTTCTCACTTTTTTTTATCCTTTCAGGTGGGATGGAGTGTAACGACTTATGAGCAATGTGTACATAAAGTGATCTCTCTCTGTGAAGCAGCAAATAAAGAAGCAGCAAAACTTATAAAAGGCCGACTTTGTAGAGATGAAGAAGTTTGTTTTATCCCGTCTTTGGGATATCTCTCCCGCGTAAGTAGAGAACTCAGGAAGCTAATGATGCACAACAGGCATGTGCGTTTTATCATATATTGCGCCGTAAATAAAAAGCGGCAATCGGGTCACCAGTTGCACGCTGGAGTATCGGGGGCTGTCTCCATATTGATATTGGCAAAATCGATCAGGCGTGGGTTTTTAAATTAAGAGTGTCAATTGAATAAAATGGAAGAACACAAATTAAGAGAATATAATGTCGAATAGTTTGGCAGATACAAGATTTGGATTAAAATTCATTAAAGAGCAAGGGGAAAAAATCTGAAAAGTTCAATATTTTAATACTTAAATTAATATATTTTGGGAATTTGATGTTACTAATTATCGCATAAGATGATTAAAACTTCTTTTTATAAAGCTAGAGAGAAACAAATATCGAGATTAATTTTTTATATAAAAATAGTATATTCATTGAGGTAATTTACGTTCGAAACCGTGATTTTGAAAAAGC
Source organism: Trichonephila clavipes (assembly GCA_019973935.1). Taxonomy (NCBI): domain Eukaryota; kingdom Metazoa; phylum Arthropoda; class Arachnida; order Araneae; family Nephilidae; genus Trichonephila; species Trichonephila clavipes. Next base: position 248,000 of record BMAU01018221.1, read on the forward strand.
GTATTAAAGTTTTTTTAAAATATTTTGTATTTGTTTTGAATTAGAATATACATATAAAATGGTTTTACGAATGTCATGACAAGAAAAAATTATTTAAATGCAATTTTTTGCCAAAAAAATGGAAAGAACGACATTTTCAAATCATTCTCCTTCTATAAAGAATGTTTCTGTATTATTAATATTTTGCCTATATAAAATGCTAGAGCTACAAAAACGGGTTGAAATAGAAATTTTGAAACATATAATTTAGAAGTGGGTTTATTTTATATTATAATATCAGAGTAGAGAAATTTTAACAAAAAATACTCGTTATTATTTCAATTCGTCGTAACTCAAAATAACATGAGTTTTTTTTGCTAAAAAGTGTATTTAAATAATTTTTTCTTGTCATGACATTCTTAAAACCATTTTTATATGTACATTCTAATTCAACTGACACTTAAATATCAAAGAAATATTCATTTGTACAATTTTTCAAAATCACGGTTCCGAACGTATTCAGTCAACTTAGAACCTTTTAACCGACTCAAAATGTTTTTTAAAATATTTTTAAAAAAGTTCTCAAGATGTTAATTGCTTATGAATTCACATTTACTTTTACACTTCCTAAATGAGATATTCTGGTTAATCAAGACTATATTGAAAATTATGTTGGTTATTACAATACAAAATCTGTCTAAAAAGAATCCGATCTTGAGTTTTACCGCACATTGCAACGATGTTAGAACGGCGCCACTCAATATAGGGGAAGGAGATAGCTTAATGCGTATGTTTCAATTTTTTTCTCCGAGTTCTAATTTGGCAACTGCTGCCTGTTGGCCACCAAGTGAGGTAGTGTTTTTTTAGTTCATTTAATTTTTGATTTCTCTCAAGATGTCTGAATGTTTGAAGCAAAGATAATGCGCCAAATTTCATCAAAAACTTGGCGATTTTCAAAGCAAAACATTTCGCGAGATTGTACAGATGTTTGTATACGATGCTAATGAAGTAGTGGTTCAACCGATTCACAAAAATAGTCACACTTCAGTAGAGTTATAGGAGGTCACAAACCCCTCGGAATGCAACTGTTGTTGAGAGTGTGAAACAATCCGGTAAAAATGAGGTTGTGGTTATAGATCGTGCGAGATATTACTGAAGTAGTTCCACAAATTCAACTTGTATGATTGTTTAAACATGCGTAGTGTGGCAGCGAAATAGGTGCACAAGCTGCTGTTGATAGAAGTGAAAGAACTCCATCTTGAGATTGCACAGACTCTTCTGGATATTTTAACACTGATTCTGAGTTTCTGAACACCGTGAAAACTGGAGTTTAGTCAAAGATTTACGGGTGCAACCTGTAACTAAAGGCACAATCATTGCAGAGGATGAACTTTGAAAGCTGAAGGGAAAAAATATATATTTATTAGCATATTTATTTAGTGCTCACTATTGTACTGCACAATGATTCTTCAATTAAACGATTCAAATAATAATCAAACAAAAACTATTTCAACAATGCACAGTATATACACATTGAACTTTTCACTAAATCCATTCAATTTCACTTATAAGATATACACAGCACTATACGTCAGCTGTATAGCTACATATATACTGCTATAAGCATGTCGGCAACGCGAACGCACGAGATTTCACCCATCCAAAAAGTGTCTAAGGCGCACAACACACTGCGCGTGCGCCAGTCATGAGCATGTCGGTGACGCGAACCCATAAGATTTTTCCCTACCAAAATGTGCCTAACGCAGCTAACGAAATTTTCACTTCAAAAATACCCGGCATGTAACGAAGCAAAGTCCAAGTGATGCTAACTTAATTCTTTTATATCCAAGAAAATATGCATCATGAATACGTAATGGATGGACATACAGTGAAAAAAACGCACTATCAACAAGATCTCCACCGACTTCATGATGCAATTCGGCGTAAAAGACCATATCAATGGATATAAAAAAACTGTTAGTTACATCACAACAATTCTCCAGCTCATTCATCGCATCCATGTTTTCTTGGAGAAACATTCTCATATCATTCTCAACCTTATTCTCCATGCATGTCTCCTTTCGAAAGAAGAGATTGAAGACATAGTTGAAAGAAATTCGTTTAAAGAGTAGAAAAGAACGGGAAAGGGGAGATGAACATTATTGCAAGAGAAATCCACCAAGGAGTGTTTTCGGCGGTCGACGTGAATAGAGCACAAGGGTTTACTTTGATGGGACCAGGGTCCCAATCCATTCGAATAAGTAATAAATTTTTCCGGCCGAATGTCAGATACTTTTCAGACAACCCTCGCATAATAACCGTTAATAAAGAATGTGGGATAAAATCCATTAATTCAATAATCTAACAACTCGATAAACTTGGAAAGTATTGAATCTGATTTAAGAAATTGAAGACAGGAACTAAAAAACCTACAAAATCAATATTGTACGCTGATATAGAGGCTAAAAAGCAAAGAAAAACTATACTTCCGAGTAGCATTAACTAATATATATTGCTTTTAGAACCATTTCGAAGAAATTCCAAGACAGACATTTTTTCTTAATTTGTTTCTTTCTTCAGTATTACACGTATTTCTTTCTTCCAATCATAAAAGACAGATTTTTTTTCCAAAAAAAAAAGAAAAAGAAAAGACATAACTGTATAGATTAAAGAATCTTGTAGCATTGTAAGTTATAGTTGTTATTTTTATTTATTATCACAAAATAAATCTTTTATTGTCCAATATCTTATTTCTCTGTATAACTCAAATGTATGTTTTTCTATAACTAGCTAATGTTTCGTATGTAGTGAAAAAATAGTAGAGTAAAATAAAGTTATTTGTATTATCGATTTATAAAAAAAAAATAGAAAACTTTATTGTGTATTGTTTACTCGTTAGGTGTAATAAAAATTTCCACAAAAAATACTTTGTGTTATGTAAAAAATATTACCTATACTGATCTTATGATAATCTACATACACACCAATATTACTCCTCATTGCAAGTTGATAATTACAATAATTAAAACAATGACCCTATTGTTGAGCGAATTTAGCACCTTGGTCTAATCGAGTAACAGAAAGTTATTCTAAGATAGGGATCAGCAGACACGGCAGCTTTTTCCATATAGAGAGAGATTTATCTGCAATTCATCACACTTCTGCTAAATTTTTATCCCAACACCCTCGTAATCTCCCATGGAAGTGGATATCTGCGAAACACGCTCCTAGCGGATGTCTATTCAACTAAAGAAACATGCTTACCAAATTTCAAGTATGTAGGTTAAATAGTTCAAATACGGGAATTTTTGCTTATAACACCCCCTTGGGATTCGATTTCCACAAAACGTGTTCTTAGCGGATTTCTACTCTACAAGAGGAACATGTCTGCTGAATTTGAAGTTATATATATTTGATTTCCTAATGATCAATATCCACCACAACTTATGTGGCCGTGCAGTAGCGCACACAAAAATTTTTCAGCGGGGAGGACCAGGGTTGAAAATCCACCATTTTGGTACCATGCTCCAATACGCCGCCCAACATATTCTTTTGATTTTTTTCGATTTGGGGGAACAAAAACAATTTTAAACTAACTATTGAATAAATAATTAGCATTAATTAATAAAATTAATTATTAATAACAAATACATAATTAAATTTTATGTAATACATACATAGGATTATAATCAATCAAAAAAAATCAAGGGCTATGGGGGTGTCCGGAACCCTAGGACACCCACTTGTGTGCGCCTGTGGTAGCCTAGTAGTATTGGACACGGACTAGTGACAAGCGTGTCATGAGTTCGAGCCTAGTGCTGCTGAAGAAGAACTTTAAGCCCGCCGAGAGTCAAAGTCCTCTGTTCGTGTGGTATGGAAGTTTGCAGAGGGGGTATCAACTCGGGTGTCATCCTCATAACTTGATCAGGGCTCAAAATTACAAGGTCCGTCACCAATAGCCTTCGTGTTGCTTTATAGTGTGACCATGGACGTCTTAAGACTTCAAAGGCCTACTCACAAAAGAAGGCCCCTACATAAATGTAGGCCCTACTTATGACCGTAAAAGTAGACAATGCATAGCATACGTTTTCAAATACTCGTGCAAACAACCAGAAACAAATAAATGTGCATGACTTACGATCGCACAAACCGGCTCGACCGACTGCCGCCTTTTGACTGAATGAGTAATGATGGCGTATGGTGGTAGGCCTGTACGTGGATGACGGTCATTACATGTATCCAGTTGACATATCATCCGAAATTCCCAATTTTTGAAGTGATAACTTCTATTGGCGCGATTTGCTTGAGAGTGAACTTGAATGAACGTCACGCTCGGGGATGTAACGCTCATTCGGCTGTTTTCGGCTTTTTGGAGAATATATTTGGAAATAACATTTGAGCGTTGAAATTATTCGAATTATGATCCTATTAAGCCTAAGTCCAGAACAAGGTGAGGCCCTGGGTCTGGGCCCGGGCCCATGCCTTAAGAGGTCCCTCAGTGCGACGTTAATAAACACTTAGTCACCCTTACAACTTATTTTACTGTTAAATAATCAATATAAAAACCTATGAATTGTAAAAAAATGGTTAAATTTAATATAAATATATATATATATATATAACAACAACAAAAAAAAAAGACTTTGAAATCTGTCTATGGGTTAAAAATTAAAAACATGACTCACAAAATTTTCCACACAACATTCATTTAAATACATTTAAAAACGTAACTTTTGGCATCTAAAAAATTTAATTCTCCATTTATTAGCTGGTCCCTTCATCGTCAAGAGAAAAAAAAGGAAGGGAGAAAAAAAGCAATTTCTCCGTCTTCAGCTAGGCCTGTCTTTCGTTTTGACAGGGCTGGTTACACCCCATTCATGATTCAGTCACAGCTGGGAACACTCGCGTCTTACACAAGCCACTCGGCTTGTTTATGAAGAAACACATTTTTGCATCGATGCCACCGCGAAAAAAGTTAAGATAATAATAATAAAATTATTTGATCGCTGAAACATTTCAGGTTTGTACGAAAGGAAATTTTATATTGTTTTGGTATTTTATGTGTCGAAGAAAAAATTAGGACATGATAATTATTATATAGTTTTTTTTTTCAAATAACAATAATGTGGGGCAAACTTTTAGAAGATTAATTTTTCGTAAGAAAGAAAGATTACTAAAATTATTTTTTAAAAAAGTTTGAAGCAGCAACTAAGTACCAACAGAGCATACGTTCACGAGTCGCTATGAAATAAATAATTTATTAACAAACACTAATTGTTACACAATTAGATTAATTTTTTAATGCTTACAGAAACATAAGGTGCCTAAGAGCATATATAAGTACGTTATTTTTTTATTTATTTTGCACAGACGTAAAATAAATAAAAATCATAAGAAAAATATCTAACAGTGTGTAGATTTCTTTTAAAAATGTGACTAACTAAAATCAGATGATCGCGGGCGCCTATTCCCAGAAGGATGGGAGAAAAAGAGAAACCATGACTGAAGTTAAATACAAATATCGAATACTCCCACAAAAAGCGGGGAGGGATGACGTACCCCAAAGCACGAGCGTTCTAACGAAGCAGAGCGCAGGCGGGGGTTTAAAAATGTAATAGACATAGAATAGAATTATTCTCATAGAATTGTGAGTCATTATCAGGCATTTCTTTTCAAACATAAAACATGCGAGAAAACGGTAATATATTATTACACCCCACAATAAATCGAAATAATAACCAACGAATGTTTTATCATTGATGCAAATTGAGATTTTATAGAGGGTTTTTTTCTAAACGTTCGCGTTTACGTAATTACATCCGGCATACATTCGATTTTGACATTTTATACAAAAAATGCAGGCCACAATCACCGATTTTAAAATGGGAAAAATATTTTCGTTAATTGTGAGAGAGTGTTAAGTCGTAATAAATAAATATTCGACTAAAAATTTAAGAAACATGTATGGGTCAATTGAGTTAAATTTAAGTACATATAGTATTGATCCAAAATGGCGTAGTTTGTTTTATTAAAAAATGCAAAATTTTAAAAAAAGGATCTATTTACTTCTGAGAAATATAGCAGTAATATTAATAATATATATAATGTGTTGTAAGTCTTTAACTGAGATATTCTCGAACATTGAAGAATTAACGCCATTAAAGTGCTACAACCAAATTCCATTAGTATAATCAAAAGTTCGATAACTTAAACGACTTAATGTCTCACTTAGTTTTGTACAAGGAATATAAAAACATGTATTAAAGAATGGTTGCCGAAATATTTTTTATACTGCTAAAATATTTTTTATATACTGTACAAAATATTTTTTATACCCACCAAAAACGTTAGAAAATTACATGGGAAAAAGTAAATGAACAGGAAACAAATACTTAAAAACAATTTTATTCCTATGGTGTCTATATATGCGTAATACGAAATGATGACTTAGAATATTTTTCTCTAATATTAAAATGGAAAAGAATTCATTCAAAAAAATGTTCATCAATGAATGTACGTTAAAGAATGTAAATTACATAACAGTACAATACGTAATAAAATGCTATACAAAATTTCGACGTCTATGTTAAAAAGTAAGTTTTCACGTTGACAATTTTTAGGAATAAAAAAGATGAAACTGAAAAAAATAATACATATTTTAAAGAATTCCTTTCACAATATATATAATTACACAAAATGAATTTTTAATAAAGCGAATTACTCGCAAACCATTATTATTATTTGTGGAGAATTATTTTTAAAATGAAAAGGAAGAAAATAATGTTTATTCTAATTTTATAGCATTCGATTTTTTTTAAAGTAAAACTATAAAACTATGTTAACTTAATAAACTATTCGAAGAAAACAAATTTTCTTCGAATTCTTACTTAACGTTATTTTTTTTTAGTAAAAAAAAAAGAATTTTTAATGCGAGTTATATTTATGATGGTCACATGATAATGCAATCACGTGTTCTCCAATGAGTTCAAAACTGACATAAGACTTGTACTTGTTCTACTCGTAAAATTTGGTTAAAATTTCACACATTTGAAAACTGTGCAAAGATATTCAAGTGTTAAAATTCTTCAAAAAATTTTCAAAACTAAAAACATTCATATATTATACATGTCCTTTTGAATCAAGTACGTTTTGTTTACCTATGTGCGTTATTACTGTTGACAAATAAGTACTTTCAAAGAGCAAGCTTTTGCAAAAAAGCAAAAGTTGGCAACAGCAAAGAGAATCAACTAATTGGTCGTAAACGTGTGATTACATTTATGAAGTGATAATGACGTCACATTAATTTATGAAGTGATTAGCTGGAAATACGTGACTGCAGTTTACATTTGTAACTGACGTCACATGATAAATGTAATGTGACTATAACGTCACATGAATTTCAACCATTATTTGTAATCATATCGAAAGCAAACAGTAATAATTATTTAAAATCATAAGAAAAATTCTTCACATCATTTAACCTTAAAGATGGTTCACTAAAATATTTCAAATGGTGAAATACAATTGAATTTTTGTAAAAAGAAGAAACATATGTATTATAAAATGAGACACTTTGTATCGACATGTTAAACAAGACACGAACCAAGCAGGTTAATTTAGATATTGATTTTTAGAACCGTTAGCGAAAACAAACAACACACGTGATTCAGATCATTAATTTTCCATTCTTCCAAAATAACAATAAGGCCCTATAGGAAAACTGTTTCAATTCATTTTACACATTCTCCTGCGTGTTTACAAAGATCGACGATGTTAATCTTCAACCGCCAGTGGTTATAACTGGATAATTATTGGAGAAAATTCCGCAGCCGATCCCGATTGTTTCCGATTTAAATAAACTTTTAAATGGCGGGGCGTGTAATTAGATTGGGGAAAACTGAAATGTTTCGTTTACGATAAACTAATCACTCGCCCGAAAATGGACATTATTTTCCCATTAGGAACGTTTATCAGGTATTGCCACTTTATCACCCTTAGAATGAATAATATTAATTTTCTCGTAACTAGTACTGCTACATTATTTTTAAATGCAGAATAGATTGAAACATTATAATTTTGACTAATATTTTGAAAACTGGAAAATGTTTAAAAATAATCTGAAATGAAAATTTGATTAAGAATCGATATAAGGAATAGAAAAATAAATTAATTTTAATGGACTAAATTCATGTGATGTCATATCCGCATGACAACTGTAATCATGCGTTTCCAACTTATGGGTTTAGTTCATGATGGTCACATGATAAAGACAATCACGTGTTCATGATTTAATTGAAAACCGACATTAAACTAACTTGTACCTGTCGTTCTATTTGTGAAAATTAAATAAAATTTCATACTTCATAATTGGGTAAAGATGCTCAAAAATAAAAAAATAAAAATTTTAAAATTAAAAAAAATCTTTCATTCGTGTATTTTTAAATTAAATACATTTTTCTTAATTGTGTACGTTATTATTGTTGACAAATATGAGCTTTATAAAATAAAGTTTCTGTTTGGAGCAAAAGTTGAAGAGAAACGCCTAAACTGATTAACTGGAAACACATAACATTTATTGTACGATTATGACGTCACATGAGTTTATAAATGAATAAATGAACAAGAAACGCGTGTTTATTATTATCATGTGACTATGACGTCGCATGAATTCAGCCCGTTGTTCATGTGTGTGCTTGCGATTGCCAACTTTTGCTTTTTGAAGATTTTTCCTTTTAAAAAGTAAACTTTTGTTAACAATAACGATGCACATAGGTAAATGAAATGGACGATTTAAAAATAAATGTAAATATAACAATTTTTTTATCAATTTGAAAATATTTTTGAACAATTTTAATACTTGATTCATTCACCCAATAGGCTAAATTTATGATGGTAACATGATATATACAATCACGTGCTCTACATTGAATTCAAAATTGACATTAGACTTTACGCTTGTTGTTTGGATAAAAACATTCCAAATATTAAGATTGTTCAAAATTGTTTTTAAAAAATCTTATATTGTACGCATATTTTTCAATCAAGGTCATTTGGTTTACCCAAGTACGTTATTGCTGCTGACAATCATATATTTTTAAAAAGAAAGTTTCCACAAGAAGCAAAAGTTGTCAGCAGGGAAGCGAATGAGCTGATTGGCTGGAAACACGCGGTTGTATTTATCATGTGACTATGACGTCACATGAATTTAACCCATTATGTTAAGAATTTTATAGAATGAGTCACCAAATAAAATACATGTATTTCTTTTTATTCGTGATCTTGCTAACGTTAAAGCAATTATTTATAAATATAATTTTTCGTTTGCAGTTTTTAATTGGGAAAAACGAAAACAATTTATTCTTAAGAATGAATAATGCGGAAATATATTTTAATTTGTGTTTAAAATTCATTTATTCTAATTAAATATCACCACCAACAACAACAACAAAAAAAAACCTTAAATATTTTAAATAAATATACTTGATGTACTTTCTATCATTTGATAGTTTCAAACCAAGGAATTTTTTTTTAAAAAAAAAAAGTTAATAAATAATAATGCAAAGGTTCAACGAGTACTTGTCTAGATTAAATATTGGAGCTTTGAAAAAAATCAATAAAATTCTATGAATATGAATTATAAGAACACTTTTATCAGAATTGAAATAAAAGTTGTAAGTCATCCTAACTTATCTAGGATGAGTCACAATAATATTTTAAACCTGAAGTTGGTAGAAAAAGATTAAGAAAAATGATAAAGTTAACAGTTGCAAAGATCTTCACAGATTTCATTCGAAACAGGTGTAATCTAGTTCATGAATCATCGCGATGCATCTATACCTATTATGAAGGTATCATCGCAACTCAGTTTTTCTTTATTATATTATTCAATTCCAAATTGTATTGTATTATTCCGAGAAAAAAAATTTGCCATCTTCCAAAGCCGACAACATTACTTTTTTTCAGAATACATCCATACTAAGATAAATTTTTAAAAAAATAATATAACTGAAATTTCTTTTTATACTCCAATTTTAAAATTTTCACCATATCTATACATTTACAGTAATATTTCCATTTAAACATCATAGTTATTGAAAAAATTTCACAAGGCATTTTCCCTATCACCAATTGTAAGAAATTGACATGTCGTACTAGTACCAGTTTTTTTTTTATGTACGTTTATTGCATTATTTATAGTATTTTAGTGAGAGATTTTGTAAAATTTTTGAGTATTTTTTTTGTAAAAATTCCTAAGTGGAATAACATAGGAAAAGCTTCCAAATGATAAAAATCCATGCACATTTTAACCCTGAATTTTTTTTTAATAACTTCTTTGGCGAGAAATCTTTCTTCAAAATACTTATTTATATGGCATTAATATGTCTGAAAAGTTTCAAAGTAAATAAATGTGGTTTGTTCCTGTTGTATTGTAATTTACATTTTTGAGAAACTGCGATTTAAAGTAAACACTTTTACCTTTAAGTAATGCATACCAACATCTTAGTATGGATTGCTAAAATACTTCTAATTTAGTTAGAATAAAAATCAAAATGCATTAAAAGAGGCAAGTTACAGTTTATTTTCCAATAAAAATTGGAAAAACAATTTTTTCACTTATTTTCATGAGGCGATCCCCTAACATAAAGTTTTGTTAACGGTAAATTTAAATGAATTAATTATTATCAAAATTTTTTTATAAAGTTTCATTCCACACAAAATTAGTCAAGAGTGAAATTTCATAATCGAATCCTTCTCTTTGAATACTTTTTTTTAAATATTTAAATCACACAGTAAAGATGAAATTTCGAAGAGATTAAATTGTAACAAATATAAGTGTAAATATAAATTTAAGGAATACTTTACATAGAGTATAAGGTAATACGGCTTCAATTTTCTTAAGGATTCTCATTTTACCTTTTTACAAATTTCCTTTTTAAACAATGCCATTGTTACGAAAACGTTTGTTGTAATTGTTATTTTTCTCAAGACACTCTGAAGGGATTTCTTACAAAAACGTCCTCTTCTTTAAAGTTTTCCCGAGAGGATAAAGCAGAATATTTTCTTTTGAACATTCTACTAATAAAAAATGAAATCTTTTAAGAATCCGAAAAGCCTCAGTGTTCAGTGTGGCTAATTGGGATTTACTACAAAATGTTTTTTTTTAAAGATTCAAAATGTTTTTCATGCTGTAACAATGTTTAAAAGTATACTCCACTAAAGTAGGTCTTTCTTCTTTCTTTCTTTTTTTAAATGGCCATTTTGAAAATGTTTGTACTGAGTTAAATATCAAATGAAGAGAATCTTGAAATGGAAGTGGAATTACTATGAAGACAAAAACGAAATATTATCAGTTAAAAAAAAAGGGTAGATTGTGTGTGTTTTTTCCGAATTGTATGCTTAACATAATTTCAGACTTAAAGAATCTCGTGAAGTTTCGAAAATCTTTTCAAATACGCGTTGAAAAATCACAGGACTCATTCAGAATCCAGCCAATGACTTGTTCAGCCAATAACAACTTACAAAAAGCCAGCCAAACATTTGAGCAGTCCATTGAAGAACTCTTGACGTACTAGCTTCTGGTTAAAACAACACAGTCCAAATCGCAGGTCTTTTCCAAGATCACAATATTGAGTGGCAGGAAACGGCAAGAATAGAATTATTTATGCTCTGTTTGTCTTTCGCTGCTGGAAACTGTAGGCAGAAAAGTTGACGTAACCTCTGACCTTCGACACACAGTGTCCCCTGAGAAGACTACTCGAAGCTGAAACAACTTTGGGAAGAAGGTTTCAAGAACAATAAAAACTGACAATCTTAGGTTGTTTTTTTTACGAATGTGTCCATAAACTATGAGTGATGTGAAAAAATCTTGGTGGGAGGTAGCCAGCCGTAACATAGTACTCCTTTTTTTTTTTTCGATTGCTCGACGTTGTCTTTTGAGTAGTCATTGGCTGTCTGGTTGTGGTAAACATGATAAAAAATTATGAGTGAAATTCCCTTTGTTTGTTAGATGGCTTGTTTGACGCATTTTGACGTCGCTTTTATATTAAGTCATTTCAAGTGATCTTTCAATTTGGAGAAATGAACGCTTCGAAGTAGAACGATATACAAGTTTTCTTATTTGATAATGCTGTTTTCATTTTACAGCAGTGAGGTCTGCAAACGAAAAAGAACAAAAAAGCGACCATGCTTCTCTACAAAACTTCAATATAGGGACTAATGGTTGGGGGGGGTATGTAATTTTAATGCACGGAATATTCTATTCTTAAAATTAGTATTACGTAAAGATCGTACAATTTCAGTTCTTTAGTTTTTATGCTTTTGGAGGTGATGCAATCTATATAGTATATCGTTATTTCGTACAGTGGATATTCTAATTTTCTCACATTATTCTATATTTGTAAGGATTTTATAACACTGTATATCTAACCTTTCAAAAATTTTGGAATTAGTCAAGACATGCGATTTATCGTTAAATGCAAAGTATTCCAAAGTGTTCATTTTGGTTTTTATTTAAATTCACAGTTTACTTATTTTTCTATTAGAGTATCCCATATTAAGCCTTTTTTAAAAAATCAAAATGAAGATTTATATTAAAATTCTAAAAAATTGGTGTGTGTGTGTGCAGTTTTTAAGTACAATCTATGCAACACCTCAAAATTAGAACTTTCAATTCGCGTTTCAGATGAAATTATATTTTCAAATAGTAAATTTAAAAAAAAAATACCAGAGGCGTAAGCATTGAAAGCTATTGCGCAGATAAAACATATGACAATATTTGTTTTTCTATAGTAAATATTAAAATAAGTCAATATCAATGTGTAACATATAATTTAATCATTTTAAATTATTTTTAATTATATAATTGCAATGATAAACTCGAACATACTTGTGTATAGTATGGCTCTGATATATAATACCAGTTCCAATTTCATAAACATGATACAAAAACCTGTCAGATATCTTTTTATGGGACCGAGTAAAAACAATTACGGCAAGAACAGATTTTCCAAGAACATACATTAAAAACTTATAGAATGCTGAATAGTTAGATTATATGAGGAATGAGAAAATTTTACAAATATTTTCGTTCAAATGTTCCATTTTTTGAGAAAACCTCGAAATTCTTTTGAATTCAATCAATTCCGAATTTATTTTTCTCTCTATAAGCAAACTTAAAAGACATTTTCTAAGCCTTTACAAAGCATTAATACATAGTTTGTATTCATAATGTTTTTCCATAAGGAAACCATCATAGATAATTCCATTCATAATATTCATACACATGAAGAATTGGAATCTTGACGCGCGGTTACCGCAGCATTCCAATGGTCGCCAACAGAGTAACAAATACCGCCTCGTTGGGACAAAAAACAAACATATCTCGTTGAAAATCCTATTCATTTGCAACAGACGACACGCCTTTGGCGACATATGGCGAGAAAGTGTCATCGGCTGCATCATTAATTTAACTCTCTCTCTCGCCAAAAGACCAAAACAAACAAGGAGATAAGATGTAATTGATGATTCCGCGTCTTTCCGGACAAGGGGAATGATTAATCCGATGTCGATGAAAAGGATATCGATGATGGAATATCGATTAGAGGTAATGAATTAGCTAAACAGCCACGGGTTGTAGAGAGCATTTATCCTCACTTTTTTTAAGTCTCGTTGTGTGAATGGGACAGAATTTCTTGAATTTCTCGATTGTTGAGTATTTTATTTATGTATATTGGACTTGATGGTATTCATGTTTTGCATATTTAAATGAAATATTTGAGAATGTTATTCTTATATAAAGGCTTTGTGATTGATAAGATTTTTATTTACATCACTGTCAATTAAATACAAAAAAAATCAGCACAGTTGAACAGATTGTTTTTAAAATTCAAAAACAAGGCTGCTAAATCAATTTTACCTAATACAATTTTCAAAATAATTCAAAAATATATATTCATACAATTAAAATAAATATCATTTTGATATTACTCTTATTTTCCTCAACTAGGAATGCCTATTATAATTTTTTTTTTAAATTGAAACCACAGATCTTTTTAACTATTAAATAATGTACATTTCAGACAAACTTTGAAGATTTAATTTTCTTCAAGGACGTAGAATACCTAAATGAAAAAATTCACTTATCTGAAGCATTCATGAACAACCACTATATATAAAAGTTTTCGGAAATATTCATAGCATTAAATAACTTTATCATTTTTATTACATGGTTTAAATTTAATAAAAATTATTGAACCATTAAATTATGGGTTAAATCCTAATCATTAGAAAGAAAAGAAAGTTAAAAAAAAACAAAGAGTTTTTCTTTGATAAACTAACTGAAATAAGTTGTATTAATTTTTGATGCAATAAACCAGTGATTCCCAAAGTTGTCTATATAGACCCCCCCAGGAGTCTACGACGACTTGCAAGGGGTATACGTAAGCAAATATATATATATATAATAATTTGGGGTCCATGAGGTGTAAATGGGGGTCAATAATAGTGGTTCTCATTAAACTAGATCGTGATTTTTTTTTTTTTAAGAAAATTTAATCAAGTGGAAACCAAATTTTACTTATTTAACAGATTTATTTACTAAATTTAATGAAGTTAATTTACACTTACAAGGTGACAGCATATATATTTTTTTTAAAACAAGAACCATTTCATTGTTTCTTTCCAGGGTTATGTTAAAGAAGTATAATACTGGAGATCCCGAATTTTCTCAATTTGACAGACAATCTGTCAGGAAGTTTTAACCTATATTGAACGGTTAATTGCCTTTTATTCAGATTTTGAAAACAGGTTTGAGAATGCTTTTACGGTAATACCACCGCAGGCAATGAATTTTTATGGTCATATTGGAAAAAAAAGTGTCACACACACATGACAACAGGAACTGATCCTAATATGCACTAATTAAGACCTTAAAGTTTAGAAACGGATGTCAGCAATTTTGGCTTTAAAAAGGTCCGAATGGTTATTTGTCCCGAATTAGGGAATATCATGAGAATGTTTTTAATTGCTTTTCCTAGTGAGAAGGAGTTTCAGCACACGGTCCAATATCCAGAACAAAAAAAACAAAAAAACCTTTACACTACTAACAAAGGAGATTTAAGATTAAACCTGACAAGATTGATACCCAATGTTGAAGATTTGCTATTGTAGCACCAGATTTATCCTTCCCGATAAAATCATTTGTTTGTTGTTTGTTTATTTCATTTTTAACAGGTATTTTATATATTTATTAACTTTTAATTTAATTAATTTGCAAAAATTCAATATTAATTAAGCAGGGGTCTGTCTACCCCAAACAAAAAAACATGGCAAGGGGTCTATGAGACAAAAAAGTTTGGGAACCTCTGCAATAAACGATTCCAGAACATGTGTCATTCAGAACCCAGTTTATCTTTAAAAAAAGCTTAAAAAGAATTTAAAGGACTTTTAGTCATGGAAACAACGATAGAGTATTGCATCCATTCGCTTATACGATCAATTATATACATTGTTACGTTGATTGGGGTTCGAGGATTTTATGCAAATCAGTCGCAAAGAGAAAGACAGTTCTTCATGAGCGATGGAAATTTAATGTCGAAAAACAATCCTTGAAATACAGGATACGGTACTCTAATTCGTTCAGTAAATCTCAGAAGACCTTTTCCACCTTCTACGGCGCTCAGGCACAACTATCAGTGTCTAAAATACAAGTATGAAAAAGATTATTCATAATAGCCGCAGAAAAAACTAATCGCTGGTCGACTTTTCATGGTCAAATCAATACTACTCTTCAACGGTCAAGAGAAGACTAACTCAGTTTTGGCGAGCGACTCCATATTTATACGCCTCAATGATCTTTCGAGAAACATCCGCTTACATCACAGATCGCGATATTAGTATATTTCTCCACTAATTTCGATGCGAATTCAAAGTATCATGAACTTGCAAAAAATGGTCGCTAAGTCGCCAAAGTGATGCCAACTGAGCTCTACCACTAAGATTTCCCCAAGTTTCAACTGAATCGCCATTATAATGCAAGGAACGGTGTTGCTTGCAAATATTACAATTTTTAACATAAAATAAATACAACATACAGTAATATAAACGTACTACACATCCAGATATAAATTATTTACACTATTTTAAAAATTCATTACACAAAATTCGTAACAATATTAGTAAATTTAAAAGTCGCCAACAAATCTTTTTAAATTCAAAATTGCGTAAATTGACTTCATTTTTAGATTTAGCGTGATTACTGAAAACAGGTTAAGTTTTATTATGTTTAAGCATGTCTTCAGGCAGTTAAATAACAGGCCTCGAATTTAGAATATTTTACGGATATCAAAGAGCTCAAATATTAATATTATATGCTGGCTTCGCTATCCTACACATGGCAGCATATTTAATCATACTTCGTATTTTTATCTAAATTGATTCATTGTTTCTGGTATAAAATGTATTTCGCATTTTCTTTCTAAGCCAAAAAACTAAACGAGCCATTCCTTTAAGTGTTAAAATACAAAAAAAAAAATATTTATTGAATATTTTGAAGTTTTAAAAGCGCTATATTATAAACACATATATGAATTACAATGTTGCAAATTTTCATAAAAATAGACATTTTCCGTCTGAAAATGTGCTCCGCGTTCATATTTTCAGACAGCAAATGTAAACACGTAACATTTTCGTACAGTTGGCAAAAACAGAAAGTATAAAAAAGAGAAAAAGCATTTTTAATCTTGCAGACTACGATATAACAAAATATGAACATTCACTTATATGATGGTTAAAAGTCTCCTCTAAAAAGTTTATAGATTTAAAAATACGAGGACTCCATTTACAGATTTAGAATGAATACTGAAAATAAGTCGCGTTTATTTTTTTTATATATTTTTTATTTTGTTAAAAGTCTAATGTAAGAAAATACATCATTGTTTTTATATAAACAAAAGCAATAAATTGATAATTAGGGGTACAAAAAATATTGTAATAGTCATTGTTATTATTTTTTATTACAACTGAATTGTATAAAACACACAGAAAATAACATTTAATCAAAGTTCGATACATCATTTATTACAAACATGACTACAAACGTAATAAGTACAAAATTTTTATGCATGAAAATATTGACTTGGTATAAGGGGGGAATCGATACCATTCAACACACACACATTACGAAAAATTTCTTTCTGTTCCATTTAATGGTGGAACTTTTTATGTGTACACAAATAATTACATGGAATAGAAGTCGATTAAAATACCGCCTAAATCACCTAAGTGCTTTTTTATTCGCTAATGAATCTATACTCATTCCATAGAACACACAAAATAAATTGGAAGGAATACAATTCAAATCAGATGAAAATGAAAATAACACAGCACTGAAACTTCACTTTCGTCATAATCTATTTGATCTTTGCTTTCACATTTCAGCCACCGAATCAAATGGGAAAATGAGATTATTCAAATTAAGTGGCAATTAACTATCACGCAATTCTCTGCAAATAAACTTAACCAGGTAATGATACGTATGCCAACTTTATGGCATTACTCACGCAATATGACGTGTTGATAAAATCGCATTAGTTTTTGATTTTTATTGAAAACAAGTTGATATAGTCAAGATACGGAGTAAATGATGGAATACTGCGCATGTGTAAGGATTTAATATAATGTTTCAAGAGCGATTTTTAAAAATTTGATTGGGTTTTATATTTTTATATTGATATGAATAATTCACCATACTATAATTACAGATCAATAAATGTCATATTTTCTGTCTTCAGAGATCTGGTCGGCACAAAAACTATAATTTCAAAAGCTCATAACACTGCACTATTTCACGAGCAAAATTTAATCATGAAACATGGTAATCAGAATTCATTTGTTGCTTTATTCTAGGCAGCCCACACAAGTCTGAAAATGCTTGTTTATCATATTATAAAATCATTCTGTCAAAATTTCATTCAGCCAGTAGAATATTAATGTGATGAATCACTACATGATTGGTGATTTAACCTAGGTTTTAGTCATGCTCCAATTTCAATTAAATGGAAATTAAAATCCTCAATGGATGAATTTGGGTTGGTCGAAACAGAGAACGTTTTACGTTCAAAAAGTATTTCTGTGAACAGAATAAAAGGAAAAATTTGCATGATTCGTTGATACAGAATCGTATTTCACGATATCATGCGGACATATTAATTCACTTGATTGGACACAATAAGATCAATAAAGTGTAAATGATTTCCCATTTATTTGCTTTAGTTACAAAGCCTCAGCTCCCAACCAATTACGAGGCATTTCATTCCACATCTTAATTGTAACCTCGTAATTTCAACCTTCATAGCTAGACCACGTACAAGACACTTCAAAAGAATGAAAATATCTCCTAATGGTCAAATAAGTTATAATACTTAACCCAACTGTCCTGATATTCAACTTTCTCCTAACCATATTTTTAATTGTCCTTCTATACTGGCTAAACTCCACAACATCTACCTGAACCCCACGGACCATCAACAGCTTTGTTTGTCAAAGATCGTCTACATCAGTGATCTGCAACCCCCGGTCCGCAGACCGGTCCGTGTATCAAATGGTGCCGGACCGCCTAAAGAACATTAAACTATTGCCATTTTATTTAAAGCGGTGCATTTGTCTCGGATTTGCGCAACTTCCCACGAAAATCACTTTATATTCCACGTTAAATCACTTTTATTCATTTTTCGTGTAACTTATATTTTATTCTGAAGGCATATTTAAATGTAACTAAATTAAAATTGTTAAATCAAAACAATCTAAAATATAAACAATCAACGTGTCCCACCCTCAGCGGGCCGCGGTAAAATTATCAAACGTTGACCGGTCCGCAGAGATAAAAAGGTTGCGGAGCACTGGTCTACATAGCAAGGGGCGTTTTGGACGCTCTTCGGTGCCATTTGATTTCACTGCGCATGGACGAAACAACAACAGCAACAAACCTAAGGATTGCTGAATAAAAGACTGGGTTAGTTTTCAACTAATTTCTGAGAGTTACCTCAAAATATCTGGAAATGTGGATGCCAAATTATTTAATATATCACGTATAATATTAATATAGTATAAGCAAATACAGGGGAAGGTTGGCTGGCGTAAAATCTATGGTAAATCTTACAATCTTAGATCCTAAGGCTAAGAATTTGCTATTATACTACTGAGATTATCTTATTTTCGAGCTATACTGTCTCGTTATATATTTATTGCTTTCCAATCTTAGATTTATGAAAATTTAGCATATGAGATTCGTGATTGTAGATGTGTGCTTAGCAAAATATTAAAAGCTTGAATATAATGAATTATGTAGAACTTGAACAAAAACTATATACTTTATGGCAACCTTTGCGCTTATATAACGCTGTTTTAATGCCTCTTCGGCCAATTGCTTTAATACCAGTGGCGTATTATACTAGGTTGGGGTCTTACCAATTTTTAATTTTTAGCATAAAGATTACGCTTCAACGCTTTCATCCAAGTGTTTGTTAAAATGCCCCCACCCCTAATTAGTATAGTGTCGCCACCAGTAGCGCACACAGGAATTTTTCAAGGGGGGGGTCCGGGGTCGAAAGTTCACCATTCTTGTATCATGCTCCTTTTGATTTTGTCGATTTTCGGGAACACAACGCAATAAAAAACCAATTATTGAATAAATAATTAGCATTAATTAATAAAATTAATTGTTAATAACAAATACTTAATTAAATTTTACGTACTATATACTTAGAATTATAATCAATTGGAAAAAAATCAAGGGCTTTCGGGAGGGGGGGTGTCCGGACCCCCTTGTGTGCGCCACTGCTTAGTACACTATTTGATTGAATGTATCTCAAAAATATTATTCAGCCACTTTAAGAAGACAGAAGGAAAGAAAGTACAGACCTGTTTGCAACAAGAAAATAAATTTTTAGACTCAGTGGCGTATACAAAGCTGTGGTTTTGGGGTCAAAAAGCCCTACCATACACCAACAGATTTTTAAATTTTAATACAAAGATTATACTCCTCAGCGCTTTAACTTACGAGTTTTCAAAATGTAAACCCTCTCATAAAAGTAGTCTGTGTAAGCTTTGTTGATTTGTCTGTATTGAGACTTACACAATATCCACTTGTAACTCATAAATAATAAATTTTGTGAAAGATATTTGTGAGCTGATCATTTGAAAGTTTCCAAGAACTACATATTTTGTGAGTTGCGAATACACATAAATCGCTCAAGATTTGTAACCGAATGCACTAATTCAATAAGCCATACGTTTTTTTTTCTTTGAGAAAATTCGTTTCTTAAGTTAATTTCAATAGACTGTCCTCTTATGGCTAGCAATATCATCCACTGCGAATTAGTGTACTGGATGATTTAATTACTTTAAAAGCATAGATACAAACAATTAAAGAAATCCAGGCGCCGAAAGTATGTCCATATCTGAAAATTTAATCAGCGCACATGCGCTGTACAAAAGTTTTTACTTTATACGGATAATCAAACTATTTCCTTTTTCAAAAAAAAAAGTGTTGTTTACCAAAAAAGGGCATTTTAAATCTATGAAGTACACAGTCATGGAGTTGCTTATGTTTTCCGCGAGCTTTCTAAAAACTCATTTACCAACAAAAAAACCTAGGAAATGGACACGGTATATCGCGTGTAATGTTTAATTCAGGCACATTTAAAGAAAGTCCCAATAAACACTGCAACAATGGTTTATCCAGACAACTATAGGAAATCGATATTGTTATGTACTTTTCAACTGGCAGAGTTTTTGTTTTTATTCTTGAATGACTGTGGTGGAATGACGGAGACAGGTACAGGGGGTGGGCAGTATCGATTGCGTTCGGATGTGGATCTCGTGGCGACTCTACTTGTTGACCAACGTGTCTCCATTGGTCATTATCGACGAGAATAGTAGGTATATAGGTTAATGGATGGAGTAGCTCCAATAACAATCAATTGCGCAATGAATGAAAGAGGGAGAAAAGTGAATGGCCATCTTTTGTAATGGGTGAAATATGACTGATTGTGATTGATAAAGTTTTGGCTCAAAACCATTGATTCGGAGTGAATAGCTATTGAGCGGGGTCGTATGTTTCATCCATTACTCTGCCAAGATTAAAATCTCGTATGAAAAATGAGAGGCATGAATAGTTCTTACTAATAAAAGAACTTTTTACCAATAATAATAGTAAACTTTCGATTATTCAAACTGATAGGGAAACGGTTGAAATCCAGTATAATAAAAGTTTCGGTTAAACCATTATATATATAAGAATATATTGAAGTAGTACAATGCTTAAATATCGGGCACTTTTTTTAAAATATTATTTTTTAAGTGAGATAATAAATTCGACTGCTTCATTTTTTAAATCAATTTTCAACGAAGGTACGTTTTATGAGGACAAAGTGAGCATTCATTAACATGACACAAAATGCAGCACGAAGGATATTGCCGACGGACCTCGTTACTCTGAACCATGGTCAAATGACGAGGACGACACCTGAATTGCCATTCCTTTTTCCAAACTCTGACACCTCATCCACGGGTAGACTTTGAGTCTCTACAGATTTAACATGCATCATCCCCTCTGCATAGCGGGTGTTTAGTGGCCCACTAGCCTCGAACTCATAAAACTTTGGTCACGAGTCCGTGACCATGACCACTAGACTACCGCAGCCATCAAATATAGGGAAATTGAATAAGTTAGCTCAAAGTAAGTTAAAATAAAAAAAATAATGTGGCACCAAAATATTTCATTTAAAAAGCAATAATTTTCCGTGAAATTTTCAAGACTTTTTTGGTAATCTTTGTTGAAACAATTGTTTTTACTGTAGTTTAGTAATTAATTAACAAAATTTGATATATTGCATAACACCAACAATTTATGTTTTTATTTTAGAATCTTACTATTACTAGTTAATTTGCAGAATAACCAATTATATTTTATGAAGTAATTGGGTAACATTGATTTATTTCAATTACCCTCTAACACTTCACCCGTTATTTAAAAAAAAAAAAATAACGTATTTCGTGAAATAACAAATAATTCCCATTGACAAAATTAGTTTTATTTTTTTCCGAGTTTTCTTGATTATAATTGTTTATAACATCATATTAAAACAACCAATTATAATAAACAGAATCTACACTAACTTATCCCGAACATTTTTTTTAAATATTCATCTGTCGTAATTTTTGAATGTTCCCTTTCCACTTATGGAAATGTCGGTTTATTTACTCTGATCACGTGCGTGGTGCCACGAAGTATTGCATTTTAAAAGAAAACCGAAAGACATATTTCGAGGGTGACACGTGGACGAGACAGTACGTGTTTGCCAAACATATTTCACGGTGAAGTGGCCCCTAACATTAACTAACTAGCTTTCAACGTCCGCCTATGTTTTCAAAACGGGAGAAGTGTAATCTTTTTCTTTCTCTATCGTATTCATCACCGTTATGTTGAACTCGGATAACCGAGTACCTTTTACATTTTGTGAAAGTTATGATTGAAGAGATCTGGAGCGATATATTTTTTAAAAGTCTGACGAAACAAGGATGCGACAACGTGAACTTCAAAAAAAAAAAAAAAAAAAAAAACCCTAAATTTTTAATTTATCTTTCAGGATGACCTTATGTTTGATTTATAATTTTGATGCAGTAGAATAGTGGTCTTCAACCCCCTGGCCGCTGACCGATACCAGTCCGTGGACCAAATGTGGTACCGGACCGCCCAAGGAACGTTTATATTATTTCCATTTTATTTACTATAATGCATTTCTATCCGGTTAATGCGATTTTCCACGGAATTTACTTATGCCATGTTAAATCCCGTTATATTCATCTTTTAGTGTAATTGTATTTTATTTATACGTAATTAATGTATTAAATTAAACATATGTAATTAAATTGAAATTGTCGAAACAATATAAAATATTAACAATCAACGTCTCCCACCCCCAGCGAGCCGCGGTAAAATTACCAAACGTTGGCCGGGCCGCGACGATAAAAAGGTTGGATAGCACTGCAAAAGATGCAGTATCAATTACGAGTGCTAAAGACAGATTTTATATTTTTCTTTTATGTTCATCAGTTCAACAATTTACTAAATTCATGTGACGTCATAGTCATATGATAACTGAGTCACGTGTTTTCGGCCAATCAGCTCATAAATTAATGCGACGTCATTATTATATCATAAATATAATCACGCGTTTCCAGCCAATTAGTTCATGTGCTTCACTATTGCCAACTTTTGCTTTTTGCAGGAACTTTCTTTTAGAAAGTACATATTTGTCAACGATATAATAATGCACATAGTTGAACAAAATGCACTTAATTTAAAAGTATTAGTATAATTTAAGTATTTTTTTTTAATTTTGAAAACTGTTTGAAGAATTTTAACACGTGAAATCATCAAATTTTAAATGTTATCTAAACTTTACAAGTTGAACAACTAGTATGTCAATTTTTAGTCAATGGGCAACACGTGATTGCCGTTATCATGTGACCATCATGAATTTAGTCCATTGGGAGTTATACCTGTAATATGATTCAAGAAACGTAATCATAGTTCCCGAAACGTATATGAAATAAGGCATACTGAACTATAATCATACCGAAGTATAAATATTGATAATAGTATTGAGTATCGTTTAGAACAGGGGTGTCCAACCCAAATGACCCTGCGGGTCACTTCGGAAAAACATAATCTCGTGGGCCGCACGTAAAAATATGTACATTTATATCAGATTTGGTAACAAAAAAAACAAACATTTATTGGAGTGAAAATTTAAAACAGAATGAATTATTGTTGTTTTCATTACTTTTCATGTATACAAACATAGATATTATAAAAATATTTATATAATATAACAATACAATGATCAAATGATGTTTAAAATATTACAGTTGCGATTTTCTTGAAAATTACAGTGTTCCTTTTGAATTGATCTCTCGTTACTCATTGTTGAAATTTGATTGTGCTGTCATTCTCAAACTATTAAGTATACATTGACTTTTTTTTTGACCGTCTCGAATAATTTTTTTTAAAACTTTAAGAAACATCTCTGACTGCCTCTTGCTTTTTCGGCACTCCAAATAGAAAATGAGGAGGAGAAACGAAAGTCGCACACACATAGAATCACGTACCATCCATAGTAAAGGATATGCATAAAATGCAATTCGAAATTTATTAAAAAAGTAATTTATTATAGTAAAATCAAACGTAACTGTTTGATAAAATATTAATCTATTTTAATCTAAAAAACGTTTCTATTATCAAAAAGGATTTATTTTAAAACAAGAACAGTTAACAGGCAAATACATTGTAGGTTTATATATATTTCCCTTTAAATAAATTTCAAAATGAAAAAAATTTAACAATCTGATATTTAAATTTTTTTAAAAGAGTCGGTGGGCCGCAACTTACGTACTGGTCGGCCACATGTGGCTCGCGTGTTGGACACCCCTGGTTTAGAAAAACAAAAAGTATATTGCTTATTACCAAGCAAGGATATCTTAAGACTTGAGCGAACTGGGCCCGGGACTAGAAACTCGTCTCGTTCTCTACTCATCCTCAATAAGATCCGTTATCCAACTTATTCTAATAGTCAAATGTTATTCCTGGCCATACTTTCCATAAAAAACTAGAAATCAAACTATACGCCGATTGGCAACAGTGTCAATATTATGTAATTATGTCATGCCCGTCGTCCGTGTTTAGGCCTAGGCCTACTACAATACTCCATCATTTAGTTCAGTATTTTCTAGACTTTTGACATATGTATACCACTTCTATAATTTTTGTATAATGCCGAGTACCCCTCATAAAAAAATGGATGCATTTTAATTACAATCAAAATATATGTATTTTTCCCCTTTTATTTTTTTGACATACACAATATACATAAGATGAGGAAATAAAGTTAGTCATAATAAAAAAAATATAAATAAAAGTTATATTATAAATAACATTTATCTGGATTAATGAGAAGGATTAAATTGCTTGTGTTGAAATGACAGATCGTCATAATTTGGTTCCATGGTGAGGTTAATTTTAATGTGAGATATAGTTTCACGTCCAATTGTCTGTTCCTGTTTATCAACAGCAACTTCACATAAATATGAAGTTGGAAAATGCAAGATGTATTACAGAACTTTATCTTCAGGCATGAATGTAGTGTTTATGCTAAACGGATATCTTATCCATTCAATATTTTTGTTTAAATCAGGGAAAGTTTTTCAAACCCACTTGCAAACTCTCCAAGTGCTGTGTTATGCATTTCAGAGTATCAGCATCAATTTTAGTAGTCGAACTTGTTACATACTCATGAAAAGAGGGAAAAAGCACGGTGCACTGCATATCCCGACCAAACTCATCCTGTACTCCAGGGGTACGCATACCACGCTTTGGGAAACACTGATTTAGTCGAAAGGCGGCAGTAGGTTGGTTTGTAATTAGTTGGAGATTGTGTGCCTCTCATTTATTTGTTACATGTTGCAGTATTGTGTTGAAGGGGGGAGGGGGAAAACCTCAAGAACTCTTAAGGTATTCGACAACGTTCGGAACCGTGATTTTGCAAAAGCGTATAAATGATAATATTTATGATATTTAGTGTCGCTTATATTAAAAAAATGTATATAAAGTCGTTTTAAGAATATTATTACAATAAAAAATTATTTAAGTGCAATATTTTGACAAAAATGAACATAGAATGACCCATTTTCAAAATATTCTTCTTTTGTGAAAAATGCTTCTATTATAATAATATTTTGCCTGTATATAGCTCAGACCTTTGTACAGAGGCTCAACTAGAATTTTTGAAATATATATCTTAGAAGTGGGTTTATCCACGTTTTACGACAACAGAGGGGAGAAATTTTAAGAAAAAAACGCCGATAATTATTTCAATTGGTTCTAACTTTGAAAATAGTGTGAATTTTTCAAAAAAAAAAAAAAAAAATAGACTCTCTGGAGAAGTCCTTACTTTACATTAGCAAAATATTATTTTAGAAGCATTTTTTATAAAAGGAGAACATTTTGAAAAAATATTATTCTAAGTTAATTTTTTATAATTTTTTTTGTCAAAATGTTCTTAAATATCATGAAAATTATCCATTTATGCGTTTTTTAAAAATCACGGTTCCGAACGTAGTCGGATACCTTAAGGCTGTTTTCGGTTAATGTTAAACAATAGGAGCAAAATTCGGAATATTTCTTCAGATATTAAAGTTCTAATATTATTAAAAACGCTATATTTTAAACAAACGTATGAGTTACAATGTTACCGATTTTCAAGAAAATAGAGGCATTTTTCTGTCCGAAAATGTGCTTCGCGTTCAGTTCAAACTCTCGTACATTTGGCTGATACCGCCTCAAGATGTCACTTGTACCAACGTCTCACATGTTTTGTCTTTTTAATGATGGAAACGTTGAGGAACTTTTTTTCTTCTAACAGAGAGCCCAGTAAAACTTTCGATTTTGCTGGTGAAAAAAATATGATAAATTTGACAAACTTTTTTGGATTTATGAAATATACATACATGAGATAAATCTTCCCCGGTTATTGCTTTCTGCATAAATAAAAACTGAGAGAAATTCACCAACCGCAATCTTTAAATTTAAATGGTACGATAAAAGTTATACACTGATAAAATAACTTAAACGAAATATGTAGCAGAGAAGTTGTGTTTTAACACTGTCATGAAAATGACTATGTATTACCGATCATATAAATAATGTTATGCATGATTTGATATAATACATCAAATATTCAAAGTATTTTTTTTCGGCCTTCTTTCATTTAAAGTGCTCATTATTAATTATAGCTAACTATTAATTTTAAACTAATTTAAATTTAAAAAGTAGATAAGCTTTTTTTTATTATTATATAAAGAAAATTACAATTTTTTCTAACTTTTAGCTAATGTGTGGCTCTTTTTTTATAACGAAATCTTAAATATTTCTTTTTGAAAAAAATCGAAAAAATTCAGTATCTAAGGTAACTGAAATTCTGTAGCTCGGTTTGAGACTAGATAATATTAAGACTATACTTTATTAGAATTCCAGACAAAAAAAATGAGAAGCTGAACAGAACAAAACTGAAATATTAACTCAAAAAGTCATTTTCGGCGTTTGACTTTTATTTGAAATTTAAAGGTACAATCATTAGCAGATCATCATGCACTTTTTCCATGTATGAGACTTGTAATTAAAACTAGATTTTTTAAAAATATTTTTGTTTTAAGAAAAGAACTTAGAGAGAAAGAAAAGAAAAAAGAATTTTCAAAAGTAAAAGAGGATCGATTATCAGTAATTTAGTCTATTTTTAATGATGGAACATTGTCATGTTTTTATAATTAGTCGACCTATGAGTTATTAGCGAAAAGTGTAAGCAGTAATCGATCAAAATGCCACACGAAACCAATTTGTCGTCTCCTGTCTCGCCTCTCAGACGCTTCAATATAGTAAAATCAAAGACCATTATTCCAAAAAAAAAAAGTAAGGTCGTATGAATTACTATCAGGATTATTTTAGGAATAACATGGGTGTATTTATGTCAGTTATGATTGATAAGAGTGTTTATTGTGACAGATTATGTTTATTTCACTATAAAAAGAATTTAATATATATATATATATAATCGAACCTCTATATTGCGAACTTTTTCCTGGATTGATTGACTGATTGAATATTAACGTCGCACTGTTCAGCTACACGAGGGCTTTTGGCGACGGACCACGTAATTTTGAACCATGGTCAAGTGACGTGGACGACACCTGAGCTGGCACCCCCTCTCCTAACTACCACACCACACCAACGGGAGGACGTTTCAGCTCTCGACAGATTTAACGTGCATCGCTGCCCTACACGGCGGGACTTTAGTGGTACTGGGCTCGAACCCGTGACAAAACGCCACGGGTCTACCACTTACCGTAGCCACAACTTTTTTTTCCTGGAACCAAGAACATTTCACTATTTTCTTCGTAAAATAACCTTTGTAACGAAGAGCATTTTCTATTTAACGAACTTTTTCTCTTGTGATTCAATTTTTGTTCTCCCTATTTTTAAAGTATTTCTGGACATTTCAAGTTATTCTCTTTTAACACATTTTATGGTGGTCATAAATTTTGAAAAGCGTGACCGAAAGCGTGACCGTG
This sequence comes from Trichonephila clavipes, assembly GCA_019973935.1. NCBI lineage: Eukaryota > Metazoa > Arthropoda > Arachnida > Araneae > Nephilidae > Trichonephila > Trichonephila clavipes. Next base: position 276,161 of record BMAU01018221.1, read on the forward strand.
AACCTCGAACCCGTGACAAAACAAGCCACGGTCCGATACCTATACCACTCGGCTACCGTAGCCACAACTTTTTCCTGGAACCAAGAACATTTCACTATTTTCTTCGTAAAATAACCTTTGTAACGAAGAGCATTTTCTATTTAACGAACTTTTTCTCTTGTGATTCAATTTTTGTTCTCCCTATTTTTAAAGTATTTCTGGACATTTCAAGTTATTCTCTTTTAACATTTTACATAAATTTTTTAGCGTGGTGAACCCGTGACAAAACAAGCCATAAATTTTGAACTGGAACATTTCACTATTTTCTTTTTTAACCTTTGTAGGTAACGAACCTCTTGTGATTCAATTTTTGTTCTCGTATTTCGAGTTATTCTCTTTTAACACATTTTATGGTGGTCAACTGGTTTTAGAATTCGTCGAGAGGGCGTTTCATCCAAGAAGTGCAACCTTTAACCCCCATTGTCAAGTTCACTGTAAACATCTTCGATATCCCCATTCATCCTCAGTGGAGTTGTCTCGTGTCCTTGAACTAGTCTCCACTCAATTGTAGTGTTGATCAGTCGTACTGGTAACTTTGTTTCTTGTAGCTCGAAAATGTTAAAACCTAAGTGCTGAGCGTCAAAAAAATACATTTACTAATTCGGGAAGTGGATAAAGGCGGAAAGAAACTTTCCTTGGAATTTTTTTTTCTTTTTGATAGTTAAGATATATAAAATATATATATATTAATTTACAAAAAGGTATGAATAATTACTTTTTTAATACATATATAGTGTTTATGAACTTAAGGGGTGTTGGAAAGCTAAAATCTTTTTTTTTGACAATTTGAGATTTTTACATTTTTAAACTGTATAGATTTTAACCTTTCTAAAAACACCTTACTTTTAACTTCTAGGGTATTTAGAAGCCCTTAAAACGTATTTTTAAATAATCATTGAATTTGGGCCACGCCCATTTTAATGGCGAAAATTGTAAACAAATTACTTTGTTTTTGCTTAAAAGTGTAACGACTGATATAAACCAAAACATGTATCTTTTATTTTAAAAAATGAGCCTTTTATTTTTTTATTTCCTAGTCGATTAGAAGTCTCACTGTATACATTAAAATCAATTGATCTCAAAATGTAAATTTTAATGTGCGATGTACCTTTTCTGAGAAACTACTGTTCACAGGTATGTAAATTTTTTATGAATTATTTATAATGATGTCTAATGTGTACTAAAATGAGCTTTTTGTAAAACACTCAAAAATTTAATTTTTACAAATTTTTTAAGTAAAAAATGGGTCAAATTTCGCAATGTTTGATAAAATATTTCATAATTTATTAAAAAATTCAAAATTAGCTAAAAGCTCATTTTTGTATAATGAGAGAGGTGTACTTTAATAGTATGAAAAATTTCAAGCATGTACATAAAACAGATTTTGAGAAAAGGTACATCGAAAACAGCCAATTTAACATTGTCAGTATAGAGAAACTGAGAGGTTTCCAACTCCCCTTAAAATTTGTTTTATGTGGTTTATGAAGTATATTGAAAGTTGAGCCTCCATATAACGAATTTTTGGGGGGATTTAGCGACTTCTTTATATAGAGGTCCGACTGTATATTGAGAAAAAAAAATATCAAACGTAGTAAAAATTAAATATAATGAAAATAGGAAATTGCTGTCGTGAAATATTTCTGTGTAAATAAAGATCATATATATAGATAAATGAATCGCAATAAATTATCTACATATTCAATAAAAGTTAAGGTTAAGAAATTACCCTTGTTTATATACTTTACCGTAAAATCCGGTGTAAAACGCGCACCCATAGTTTCAAGCTGCATTCTGAAGTTTTTACGCATACTCGCCGTATAACGCGAATCCCCTTTTGTACGTATTATCCCACGCTTTTGTAAAAATGGTGTACTTCTGGAACTACAACCTTTTGAGTTCATAAGGAACGTCATTTCTTTTAAATAAACACTATTTCTATATGTGTTGAAATCTAATTTCTTTTATGTGTGTGTGTGTTTTTTTGTCTTTGTATTTTTAAAGCTCTCCTTTTTATACCCGGCCTATAAAGCGCACTCATAAATTTCGATCTTGTTTTTTGAGTAGAAAGTGCGCGTTATACGCCGAATTTTACGGCAATATTAAACATATTAAAATGATATATTACCATTTTTTGAATTTTAGTAAAATTAAAGATTCCATTTTCTCGCACTACCTATTTGTCGAATATTCCTATAGTACTGAAATACTTAAAGAAGTACCTGAATAACAGTATAAAAATCACACGTTGAATTCAAAAGATTAAGGTTATTTATTAATCCATGCAAGAATATCACGCTTAAAGTAATTATTACTATTAAATATATATATATAACCGAGACATGTGCATAAAATTTGTTTCGCATATTAATTTATACTTATGTATATAATGTTACAAATTACAGGTATTAATGTTGATTTGTTTTGTTTTAGGGATCCGGGGAATCCACAGTGTATGGAGAAGGGATTGATGGTCGCAATGGGATTTCCTCAGTTGAGAGGTTACAGTGGTCGAAAAATCCTCGATGAAATGACAGTTGTTTGTGGAACTAATAGCCCATTATATGACAAAGTTGAAAAGAAAAATTCAAACTGATGAAACATAAGTTCCAAGAAGAGGAAGATAATCACCCATGGACGAGCCTCCGCAGTGAGTAAACGGTAGACTTAATCCTATTAAACCAGAGGTACTCAACCTTTTTTTCTGCTGGGCCGCATACATAAGTCAGCTATTTCACGCTGGCCGCAATATGAGGATAAATGGGGGAGTGGGGAAAGAAATGCTTTCAAACCAAGATAACATTGGAAATTTAAAATGTGGAAAATTTATTAAAATATTATAAATCCTGTTTTGCCTTTTTTAATTTTAATTTTTCTATATTTTTAATTTGTCACTAACACTAAATTAGAAGCATTGAAGAAACACTCCTTCACAATTTCTGCATCAGTAAACGGTTTCATATGATTACCAATAATGTAACAAATTTCATAGGTTGTCCTTGTTACCGCTCTGATATTTCCACTGACAAGGCACTTTGTCGCTGTTGCAAAGATTATTCAAGAAAGCCTATTTATCACCTCTTGAAAGAGATCTTCGAGGAGAGATGTCATTGAATTATTCATGCTTATTGGTATTTTTTAAATACAGCACTTTCGTGACAAATCAAACAATTACTGATCCATGTTTGTATTTCTCTACAAAATAGTCAACCTCCCAATCCTCTTGAAATGATATATTTTCTTCATATTTTTTCGCTTGCAAGATATGAAAGATAGTTAAAAATTACTAGTTCCACCCATAAAATTCTCGCTACTCCACTGTTGTCAGTTATCACTAACCGTAACCGTTCCAAATAAAAAAAAGAATATCAATTCGAACCCGTACGACACCGACAGCAAAAGCAAAGTGATATTTTATTTCTTGACAAAGAATTTCCCACCAAATTTTTAATACAATGTTTTTAAATAAGTAAAATCTCAGAGCACTGAATCATAGCCGAGACACTTAAAAAGGTGGGCTGCCGGTTGAGTATCGCTGTATTGAACCGACGAAAATGATTCAAACGGAAACCGATGAAAATGATTATGAATCGTGACTGATTTCAGTTACGACAGTATGTAGAAAATTTTAACGAAGAAATACCTGCGCATATTAAAAGTGGCAACACAGTGTGACCCATTAAGAGAATGGTGAATATTTTTGAGCAAGACGAAAATGATATTTTGGTCCGCTGGATACTATCGATGAATCTTGGATTTATCAACAGCATCCGGAGATCTAAAAAAGGAACATGAGTAGAAGCACAGCGACTCACCTCCACCAAAAGGATGAGACGCAGAAAAGTGCAAGGAAGACATGCTGTTTTTATTTGTTGGGAGGGGGGAGTCATTTTAAAATACTCGGAGAGGGGTCAGTACCAAGTCACTAGTACCAATTTCTGCCCAGTATTGAACAAACTAAACTGCAGGATGCTGTAATCATGAAACAGGCCCGGTACGATCGCCAAAGGCATCCACCTTCTTGCAGACAATACAACTGCTCAATCATTTCGAGGTACAGTTGGGGATCAAGGGAACATGTCTTAGAAATCTTGCCACACACACCTTATTCTCTTTATTTCACTCCAAGAAATCTTTTTCTATTCCCATTTTTTAAAAAAAACCATCGAGAGGTAGACTTGACAGCACAGTTGACGTCATGCAACCAGACATCTTAAGGTATCCGACTACGTTCGGAACCGTAATTTTGTAAAAGCGTATAAATGGATATTTATGATATTTAGTGTCACTTAAATTAGTAAATGTATATAAAATTGTTTTAAGAATAGCATTACAATAAAAAATTATTTCAGTACAATATTTTGACAAAATCTCTTTGTGAAAAATACTTCTATTATAATATTTTGCTTGTAAATATAGCTCAGACCTCTGCACAGAAGCTCAACTAGAATTTTTGAAATATATAACTTAGAAGTGGATTTATCCATGTTTTCCGACAATAGAGGGGAGAAATTAAGAAAAAAACGCCGATAATTATTTCAATGGGTTGTAACTCTGAAAATAATGTGAATTTTTCAAAAATCATAGTTGAGCCTCTGTACAGAGGTCTGAGCTATATACAGGCAAAATATTATTATAATAGAAGCATTTTTCATGAAAGAATAACCTTTTTTTCAAAATGTTCTAAGTTAATTTTTTGTCGAAATATTGTATGTAAATAAATTTTTTTTTTTGTCAAAATGTCCTTAAAACAATTTTATATATGTATTTCAATCTAAGTGACACTAAATATCATTAAAATTATCCATTTATGCGCTTTTTTAAAATCACGGTTCCGAACGTAATTGGATACCTTAGAGCAGTGCTCCACAACCTTTTTTATCGCTGCGGACCGGTCAACGTTTGATATTTTTACCGCCGCCCACTGAGGGTGGGACACGTTGATTCTTTATAATTTAGATTGTTTTGATTTAACAATTTTAATTTAGTTACATTTAAATTTGCCTTCAGAGTAAAATATAGTTACACCAAAAATGAATAAAAGTGATTTAACGTGGAGTCTTAAGTGATTTCCGTGGAAAGTTGCGCAAATCCGAGAAAAATGCACCACTTTAAATAAAATAGCAATAGTTTAATGTTCTTTAGGCGGACCGGCACCATTTGATCCGACCGGAACCGGTCCACGGACCGGGGGTTGCGGATCACTGCCTTAAAGCATGGACCAACAGGATCCGGTTCTCGACTCAGGCTCAATAAGATCATGATTTGAATAATTTCAACGGTCAAATGTTATTTCCGGTTGTATTCTCCAAAAAACTGGTAATTTCGGATGATATGTCAACTGGCTACAAGTGATGACCGTCATCCATGTGCAGGTCTAGATCTTCCATCATACACCCTCATTACTCATTCAATGTAACGGCGGCAGTCGGTCCAGCCGGTTTGTGCGATTATAAGTCATGCATATTTTTTTGTTTCGGGTTTGTACAAGTATCTGACAAGGAATGCTATGCGCTACTTTTATGGGTCATAGGTGGAGCCTACATTTGTGTAGGGGCTACATCTGCGCAAGGGCCCATGACCTCAGAAGACTTAAGGCCCTAGTATGCTACAGGTTGAATAATGGTTTTCGATTCAATTTCCTGATTTCTGCAATGATGGTATCCAAAAAATCAAGAAACGTTGGAAGCAATGCATAACTTAGGATGGTGACTCTTTAGAGTTAAAAATAATCAATAAAAATTAACTCTCTTTTGTACAACTGATTTTAGTAATAATCAAAATTATGAAATTCCCCCCACCCCTCCCGTAAATGTTGGTTATTCTGATAGGTTTATCATTGAATTCCTTTAATCTTAATAAATAGGACCCGAATTCCTAAAGAAGGAGATATGCATTGACAAAAAAGAACAGGAAAAAAAAAGGTTTTATTATTATTATATTTTTTACTTCATTAGCCTGTATAGAGCACCACATAAATTATTATGCTACCCATTTTTGGTGGTACAGGATGTATTTAAATTCTTGATGTGATAAAATCTATTAACAAAAGACATCTGAGCTTTCTCTGTGACATACAAACCCATTCACGTTTTTGGCTAGGCAAAAATATACTGAAGATTTAAAAAACATTTATTATTTACTGGAGAAAAAAATTCTTTAAATTAGAGTATCATATAAAAAAAAAAAAGACAAATACTTGACGATATACTCGCATCATTTTTTTAAAAAAAGAATTCGGCATATGCTTCCTAACATCCACATTTAAAACCATTTTTTCCCCCATAAACTTTTTTACTAAGAATGCACTAAATTTTTTTCTCAAGCATTTATCGGTATAATAAATAAAATTTCTCTTCTCTAAATTAAATAAAAAAGACACTTATCTCTTCATACAAGGCTCTTGAGATTTTAAAAAGATCAAATAAAAAAATATAAAAAAAGAAAAAGATTCACCATCAAATAAATGAAATTTATTAGTAGATAACACATAAACTAAGCAGGGATTATTTTAGAATCAGCCGTGGATAAAAAAAACAGTCGTGAGCAAACTTACACTCTCGAAAAAATATATGTATATATAACAACGGAACTGCTAACAAGTAAGGCGTGATCTACAGATAATAATTTTGCCAGAACGTGTCTTGAGCCATGTTGAGTTTAGTTGCATTCTTTTTCGAAAGCAAGGCGGGAAGGGGGCCCGGACTGGAAACAAATGAACAAACATCTTCGCTAAACTCTTATGTGGAGTAAATGTACTACTCTCTTACAGATAGAAATAAATCTGTCTCCCAAAGCCAGTTTTCTCCATTTCTTTTCTCCAGTGTCAGAGGAAGAAGTGTGATTTAAACGACATTTCCCACAAGTGTCAGGCGTTGCGTTTTTCTGAGAAAGGTATGAGTTTTGTCACTGTGGGCTGCTGTGAGTGCCAGAGTCCAGAGATAGAGTATCACCCAAACCGACGCCCCTGACTGGAGGGGGGAATTGCTGAGACGAGACCGGGGAGACGAGTTGTTCGAAAGGGGAGGTCCTGAAAAACACAAGAGCTGATTTCTAAAACGATTTATGACCAACTGTGTGACGCGCCTGCTTCAAGTTGTTTTTCAAGAGGCGTCTGTGACATTCCAGGGACAATGTATACATATATTTAGATGCAAAAGCATGTGTTGCGTTTATTTTTATTATGCATAGGGAAAAGAGTTATGGAAGGATTTTAGGTACAGAAAGTTGAAATGTTTGGAACCGTTTCAAAGCACACTTACACGAAAATGCACTGATACAGTGTAATGGCAGTAGCACACACAGGAATTTTTCAAGGGAGGGGGAGGGAGGCAGGGTCAAAAGTCCGCCCTTCTTGCATCATTCTCCTTTTGAATGTGTCGATTTTTAGGAACAAAAAACAGCAGAAAACTAATTACTGAATAAATAATTAGCATTAATTATAAAATTAATCATACATAACAAATATTTAATTAAATTTTGCGTACTATTTACTTAGAATCACAATCAATTGGGGGAAAAAATCACGGGCTTTGGGGGAGGGGATCCGGACCCCTAGCCCCCTTTGGGCGCCACTGTGTAATGGTCTGAATAAAGATGTTTCACAACAAGAAAGATGCTTTGGTTGAATTTACTTTCAGATAATTTTTTTCCCAAAGACTTTTAAGCCTTCTATTGGCATTTGGAACGTTCAACAAAGTTTTTAAATCTGGATCTAACAGCTGCTACCTTCTGTAGTATAGGTACGTACAAAGGGCTAATTAACCTAATTAACACCCTTTTAAGGAGAACTTAATTTTTTTTAAAGAATCAGCGGAGGTTAAGTTGTTTTGTGAAAAGTTGGTGGCTGGGTAAATAGGTCTAGGAAAATTACTTTAACAATTAATTTTTTAATCGAAATTGTTTTTTAACATTTGGTGAAGATGTGCTAAGCATTCGCTGAAAAAACGCTTCAAATGTACCGCATGTTCAGGTACAACGCTTAATGTAACGCTGATAGCAAGAGAACATTTTCACACACATTTACCCTTCTTTCTACAGAAGAACCACTTCCACTCCTATTTTCGTGATTGAGTGAGAAATATTAGAAAATCGAAAGGGGAAAATAAAGGCCGTTCTCACACACATACAGACCACCTGTTGAGTGCGCTTGACCTGTTTTTCTCTTTGTCCCCAATAATAGACTCAATGAAGTAGTGTATTTATGGTGCAGTGTAAAATAAATAACTAATACTCGTATCTGAAAAATTTGCTGATTTGCGCATCATCTAAAAAAAAACTGGTTTGTACACATATGCCATTTTATTTCGAAATTTTATAAAATCTACTTTTACTTGAACTTCCGAAAAGATTATTAATATAGTAGTAATAAATAGTACTAATGAGCATTTATTTTTTAAAGCCTGTAAAAAGATTATTTAAAAAAAGAATCCTTTGCCCTTCAAATGGAGTAGAATTAGAAAGTTAAGCGCACCGTGTGTAAAAATTTGTCAACTTTTCCGCATATATTACAAAAGTAAAGAAATATTTTCCGAAAAAAATTATACGGATAACCATTATTACATATAAAGATCATTCTAATAACACTCTGCATTAAGATTGCATTAAAGAATATGCTTTTTTTTTTGCGTAAGAATCTCTTAATAAACTTACAAGAAAATATTTCTTCACCCTTTCTGCTTGTTAGAAAAGTAGGAAGTGGGACACATAATTTTTTTTTTTTTTACCAAATAATGGCACTCTTTCCAAAAAGGTTGGCCACCCCTGAACATCTTTTCCGCAAAAAAGGTAGTTTCCAAATAATAATTTTTTTCTTTATGCAACCACGATCAACTCTACTGTGTGCATCGTGAAATCTTGTTTAAAATATCACTAATGTGAACAAGCCCCCAACGCCAGGAATAAAAAATTATTATATTTTTCAATTCCTACTATTGTTCACAATCTCTCTATATATTTATCTTGGTGGAACTTTCAATCGTTAATAAAATACATTTTAAAGCGCTCAATTGAGCTGAAATTTTATATACATGATTATTTTGGATGACAATACAGTAATTTAATTATAATTAATAAAAATTAATTGATAAAAACTAATTATTTAAAGAATTACAAATATCGCCACGTTGGCGACTTAGCGACCCTTTTGGTGACTTGTGTCAAAACTTGCAAAGGTTTTTTCCCCCCCCTCACGTGTTAAATCATTCAGTTAAACCGAAATTTTATAAACACGATTGTTTTGCATGACAATACGATACTTTAATGATAATTAATACAAATAAAATTACCACTTAATGCTGTATTTCTGTCATATGTATATACATATTTATATTAATTGTAACTATTTAATAAAAAGTAGCTAAAATAAAAAATTTCTTTGTTGATCTAAGTAGGAATTGACTTAATTTTTTTTTTATATATTACTTGTTTTTCAAAAATCTTTCCCGATCTTTAAATGCTCTCGCGCATGAATAAAAAAAAAAGATGACAGCTATCACACAAAAGCAGTTCATTTTCGCCAGAGAAGGGGAGAAGTGTATAGTGGAACTCGAGATAAATCTCTGCAGAACTAGTTCCAGAAATAGCCACATACCCTCAAACTTCCCGACCTTCTCCTTTCCAATACAATCTTAGGGTTGAATAATAGCTACCGTCATGGATTATTGGCGACCGTTTTAAGGGTTATCATGGTTATCGCTACCTGTCGTATTTCAATTGGTGTTCAGGGCTGCGGATAAGGTTGGGGGAGAGGGAACTGTAGGTCGAATGTCTCACCAAACGAACAGGGGATGTGTTTCCAAGAACCGAGATGTCGCGACAACTCCGAAGTTTTGGTGTCTTTCCCTCCCCCATCAGAAGAGGATCAGTAGGTGGAGTTAGAGATGTCAAAGTTGAGTTGGGAAATAATTACTTATTTTTGTTTTGAAGGTTACGGTTTGCAGACTGTTTTTTCGCAGCGGAGATAAGCCCATGTGGTTTTGATTGGAAGAGTCAAAGTTTAGAAATGAGTATGTCATCGATGAAGGGAACAGATAAGAATTTTAGCGATGGTGGAAAAACTTAGCAAAGGGTGAATATGCATATTGCTTTTCATTTGTTAGGACTAGTTGGAGTCTTTAAATATTAAGGCTGTTTTCGATTAATGTTAAAGAATAGGACCCGAAATTGGAACATTTGTTCAGATATAAAAGAAAGGAAAAATTAATATGATATTCTGGCTTCACTATCCTTCAAAGAGCAGTATTTTTTATCATACTTCCCATATTTTATCGAGTTGATTCATTTCTTTCTGGTATAAAATGTGTTTCGCTTTTTTTTCTCCTATACAGTAATGTTAAATGGGCTATGCCATCACGCATTAAAACGAAAAAGAAAATATCCATGGAACATTTTGCCATTTTTAAAAATACTATATTATTAACAGAGGTATGAGTTATGATATTGCAAATTTCCACGGAAATTGAGGCATTTTTCTGTCTGAAAATGTGCTTCGCATTTAGTTCAAGCTCTGGCACTTTTACCGAAGACAGCCTTAAAGGAAATCAAAAATGTATACAAACATGATCAAACTTTCTTTTTATTTGATTTTTTAAAAGTAAAGCGGGATGTGTGTGTGTGTATTGGATTGAATAAGATTCTCAAAAACAAAAGCATTGATAAAACATTAAAAAAATAAACACTATAGTTTTAAAAAAAATATATTATACTTGACAAAAATTAAATGAATAATGAAAATCTAAATTTATATATGTATATATACTTATTACATACTAGAAGAATGTTCTATGAAAATTTAAAAATGTAGTTGCAGAAAGCAAACGATGAAATCAACAATATTTTGAAAATGAAATAGTTTATTATCGTCGCATTATAAAGCAACACGAGGGCTATTGGGAACAGACCACGTAATCTTGACCCTCGGTCAAGTGTTGAAGACGAAACCTGAACTAGCACATCCCGTTGCAAGCAACCACGCTAACGGAAGGATTTTCATCTTGACAGTTTTAACGTGCATCATTGTCCTCTGCAAGGTGGATCTTGATTGGCACTAGGATTGGAACCCACGACACGTCAGCCACGAGTTCGAGACCATAACCACTAAGCTACCGTATAGCCTCAGTAAAATAATGAAAAATCCATAAGAAAATTACAAACACACGCACAATATTCCACAAGCTTCCAAAACATTCAATGATTCCTTCTTATAAGTACAATATCTTGTCTGTTCGAAAATTCTCGCAATTTTTTTTTCAATTTGTCCATTTGGGAACAATATTTTGCTGAACTGACTGAATCCCCTTTTGGAAAAAGTTCATAATAAGTGACACCAAACGAAAAACCCATTATAAATGGACAATAAAACTATCCAAACAAGACTTTGTTACCGTTAAAAGATTTCCCTTTTTTGACCATGATCATTTATTTACATGTAATAAAATAGTTGTTAGTGACGCTGACTGCTGTGCCGTAGGGCCTGGGTCCAATTCCCGGAGAAGGCATAGTTTTTTTTAAAAAAAAATATATAGCAGTGCTGGTTTATCCATTGGGAGCTTGGGGCGGGCCGGATAAGCTGGACTAAAACAGGTTTTCTAATAATAATTTTCGATCCACCAGTGCCAAAAGGGCCTGTAGATCTTCTGTGTCCCAAGGCCCGAAAACACCTTAAATCGGTACTGGTGTATAGTGCCTTCGCGGCATGGGGGCACTCTAAAGATTTATCGAGCCACAAGTGATTGCTGGAAGGAAAAGACAAGTTGGAGACCTTTGAACATCCCCAGGGAGTTGGTCTCCCTCAAAACTGGGGTGGAACCAAGTGAAATTGTAGTCACATGCAGGGTGCCTAAAGCTACGGCTAACGACAGGCGTACAACTAGCCCCTTGCCGCGATAAATTTTGTGGGCCTCAATCTGATGGAACTGTAGATCGTGTGGGATAATAAACAAACATTAAGCATGTAATATTCTCGTAGAAAATTGCCCAGTGCTCCGCAACCTTTTTATCGATGCGGACCGGTCAACGTTTGATAATTTTACCGCGGCCCTCTAAGGGTGGGACACGCTGATTGTTTATATTTTAGATTGTTTTGATTGAACAATTTTAATTTAGTTACACTTAAATATGCCTTCAGAACAAATATAATTATACGCGAAAAATGAATAAAAGTGATTTAACGTGGAATATAAAGTGATTTTCGTGGAAAGTGCGCAAATCTGAGAGAAATGCACCACTTTAAATAAAATGGCAATAGTTTAATGTTCTTTAGGCGGCCCGGCACCATTTGATCCACGGACCGGGGATTGTGGATCACAGCTGTAACCAATCTAAAGAAAAATTAATATTTCTTATTTCACAGAAGCAAACCGTACGTCGATATATGTTGAAATGTCAGAATATGTCGTTATATGATATATGTCGATGTATGAGAAAATTGCTTTCTGTCAATTGATGCTTAACCCATGCAGTGGCATAACGGAGATGATTAGAGCCCCTCCTGCAAAGTCAGGTTTTGGGACCCCCAGAACCCTGGTCCCTCCCCGCAATGCGCCACTGAGAACCCATACTTCAAAATGCGATTTGCATAATCGAATTTTGTATGAAATCGTCTGTCAATTATATTTCATGTTTGCAGAAACATTGCGAGATAAAACAGCTGCGTGCATATAGCGCGAATGGATATACATACATATATAATGATAACAGCAATTGTAAAAAGAACCTTTAGAAGAAATAATTGAAGTTCCACAAAAATTGCAGTCTCAGCTCCCAAAAATCAAACAAATATTTGAATGGTAAATAGCAGTAAAGAAGGCTACGAATTCATGGCATCGGTGTTGAAATTTTTTTACAAAAATTATATTCGAATTGTATTATACTGAGAAAAATAATTGTGGGATAAATGTTAAACTTCATTTCATAACCCATATTCTAGATATTTCGCGTTTTGATTTTATTCTAATTTTAATATAGTAGTTTTATTTTATTAGAATAGTTAAGTTTTAATTAAAATTTTGAACTAAACATAATTGAACAGATTGTAGAGGTAAATTTTAAGAAAATTTACATGAAAAATTTTGCTTTTTACATCGTATCATACAAAGGCAAGTATAATTAATACAATTATAAACATAAGTAGATCGAATATTCTTTCTCAGAACAATTTTTTACCCTAGTAAACAAAGGATGTTTCATTAGGTCAGAGCCACATTCTAATTTCATGATAAAAATTTGGTTTCATCACTGTATACTAAAGAAAAACTTTTTTTGTGTGTTTTAAATAAGGTTATAATAATTTAGTAAGAAATTCCTAGCTTTATTTTCGTTATAAAATTGCCTTTTTTGTTTCTCTTTTCCTTTGAATATAAATCCCATTACTTATATAAACTTAAGGGCCTATTTTTGTTAATTACTATTTCTTAGAATAATGTTGAGTCAAGATATCATTAAAACAAATATGTAGAATGCAAAGTGTTCCAGAATTTTAAACTATTATTTCAATACAATGCATACAAACAGGCCTTCATACGAAAATAAAAGGAAGGGGAAAAAAGTAAGTTTCTAAAAACATTTTTAATAAAAATAAAACTCATGTAAGCAGACGATAAAATTTTTAAACAATAATATCGTTCTAATTTGAGCGTGCAAATAACGGAAGAACACGCGAATCTTTTCTATTTGGAAGGTAATTCACTGTGTAATAAGCGCTACGTAAAAGGCCAATTTTTTTATCTCAGAAAAAACATTTTTATTCTATGAGCATGTCGTTTTCTTTTATTTTTATATATGTTAAGAATAGCAGTAACAGTACAGAATCTCTTGAGTTAGTGATGTATAACTTTCTCGCTTTTGAATTTGGTTTGTATCCATCTTGCTTTGTTCTTTTACTTCGTTTTATTTTTATTTATTCTTTTCTTCTCATTTTTAGGTTTCCACTGCGCTTACGAAGGTGAACGAAATTTTATACATCTAAAGTAGCATTCTTTTATGCGTATTGTTTCTTTTTTTATTTATCGTTTTATTTGTCTCTTTTTTTTTCTTCTTCCTTTTTGGTTCTTAAAAATATCAAGAAAAGTTTTTCAGGCAAGTATTATAATTTTAAATTTTAGTAAATTTATACATTTTCTTTCTTTTTTCTCTTCTTTTTCTGTTTGAAAAATGTTACATTTATCGTTAAAATTATTCCAAATTTTTAAAATTTTATTTCATTATTTATTAAATCGATCGATTTATATATCAATGTATAAATCGATAAATCATTGTTCCCAATAGTCTAGATCAGTGATCCGCAACCCCCGGTTCGTGGATCAAATGGTGCCGGGCCGCCTAAAGAACATTAAACTATTGCCATTTTATTTAGTGGTGCATTTCTCTCGGATTTACGTAACTTTCCACAGAAAACACTTTATATTTCACGTTAAATCACTTTTATTCATTTTTGGTGTAACTTTATTTGTTCTGAAGGCATATTTAAATGTAACTAAATTAAAATTGTTAAATCAAAACAATCTAAAATATAAACAATCAACGTGTTCCACCCTCAGCGGGCCGCGGTAAAATTATCAAACGTTGACCGGTCCGCAGCGATAAAAAGGTTGCGGAGCACTGGTCTAGATTATACTGCAAATAAAGTTTTTAAGGAACCTTAGTTGTATATTTTTAAAATATTCAACTTATATTCTACGGTTTCAAAAGTATGCGCTGCTTTTGCATCGATTGGAAGAATGAAGTGAATAAAAAAACATTCGTGTGTTGCCGTAAACGACAGCGTAATTATTAGAGTTATTTTCATACGTACAGTGGACCACAAAAGTGTTCGTACACTTGCAATTTTTTTATAAAATTTAATGTTTTCGACTAATAAAAATTAATGTATCGGAATTGTAATTTTTTTATGATATCCTCACCTTGTTCTTAATGGAATGACATAATTAATTTTTTTAAAAATAGTATAGCTATTATTTTTAAAAATTAATAATCAAAAAACTACAAAAAAAATTACGCCACAAGTCTTTGTACACTTATCAAAAATCTCAACATAGCTTTAAAAATTGTATTTATTTCTTAATTTATTAATAAATAGGATACTTTTTAGTGCCCAAAACAACTTTTAAACGTCTTGGTACAGATTTAATCAATTTTTGCATCGATTTTCTACCATGCTTCTGTGATTACTCTTTTTACTTCACATTATGCGCTTTATAAGTCATGTGTGTGTGTTCTTTTATTCTTAAATCAAATTTGCACCAAATATGCTCTACAGCAGAGGTAGCCAAAGTGGTGGCCCGTGAGAACATTTCGCTGGTCCCCAGAAAAATGTGTAATATACTTACTTATCAGTTTAAGCTATGTTTTAAGATGCATTGATTGCGTTTAGATCAGAATTTTTTTTTTCATAAATATATTTAACATTCACAAAATCCTATCAGTGGTTCTTGGGATTTAAATTATGAGTTTACTGGTCAGAGAAGTCAAAACGTTTGGCGACCGCTGCTCTACAGGACTAAATTAAGTGATTGAGGAGGTGTTTTCAGAATTTGGGGACAGTTATAAGAGACACCAGCGGCCTAGATTGAGAGCAGTGCGCTTGGCGTCATTATCCTGTTAAAAATGAAGTTGTTTCCAATATTCAAATTTTGGGTGGATAAACTAAAATTTCTCTTTAAAATATTTAAATAGAGCTCATGACTCACAATATTATCAAAAAATACCTAATCGCCTAATACCTAATCGCCTAAGTCGATTTAGATTCCCCTCGCAAAAACATATCCACATTCATGCTTAAGCATGGATGTGGAGGAGTTCTTGTTCCACATAAATTCACGAGATTAAATTTCTCAGTTTTTCATTTACCAACTATTATACGCCCATCGTAACCAAACATGTTGAATTTTCTGTCATCCCAACCAATTTACTGTCAATGTTGAATTTTCTGAAACTTAATCCAAAGAATCTAGTTGGATCAATGAACATGGAAGTGGAAGTGTTCTTTTTTTTTATGCGTATCTTTTATTATTATTATTATTAAAGCTATTGTTTTTATAACCGGCATATAACGCACACCCATACAGTTTGATCGTATATTCTGTGTTAAAATTGCGTGTTACAAGACGGAATGTACCGTATTTCTATCACAAGAAATTAAAATCAACACAATCTTAAGAGTTGATATAGACAGCGTTATAATATGTAGTGACATTATTTACGCAGGCAAAAAAAAAAAAAAAAACCATTGTAAAACAGTAAGAATATGATCCTTACATGTATGTCTTATTTTATAATATTGTGTCATTTGTCAATTTTGCTTACGTGTTGGTTCATAGTTCGTTTAACGATAATTTTCAGTGAAAAAAAGGAATACGATTGAAAACTAGATGATTCCAAAACACAATCATAATACTAAGTTTAATTAATGGTGACTGGTGCAAAGCATACAGCAAAATCCGGCGTATAACGCGCATTTTTAACATAAAAAATAAGATTAAAATTCACGGGTGCACGTTATACGCCGGGTGTATGAATGATATCTTTAGAAATTAAAAAAAAAGATGAGCCTAGAAAAAAAAATTAGACTTCTACATGTATCAAAATATTGTTCATTTAAAAGAAATGGCATTCCTTATTAAATTAATGTGGGTTGTAGTTCTAAAAGTATATTATTTTTTTCTAAAAACTTTGAGTGTCTCTAGAATAAATGACTCCAAAAGATAAGAGCATCGCATTCATACATTTCAGGTTTCTTCATAAAAAAAGGGGTGCACATTATGCGGCGAATATACCTAAAAATTAAAAATTGCAGCTTGAAAGTGTGGGTGTGGGCTATACGATGAATTTTACGGTTATTTTAATATATTAATGAGAAAAAGCTCCACACTGTGCGGTGGCGTACACAAGGGGGTGAAGATTCAACCTTCCAGAGACCAACAAATTTTTACCATAGCGATTACACCTTGGAGTTTTCGTCAATGTGCTTTTAGAGAGGTCTGTGCATGCGACTGACATTGTGCATTATTAATCGAGGCGTCATTAACATTGTATTAAAAAATACTCAATTTTTTCACTATACCAAACAATTTTTCTTTTTTTAAAAAAACTTTTAAATATAAAACTAATTTGTATCGTATACATACATTTTAACCTATTCATACAGAAAAAAATATTAAATTAAAGTTGAAATAAAAATTAATTTTTGGATGCTAAATACTTGTTAAACTCCAATTATCAAAAAAAGAAAACAATTTTTAAGCATTAGGAAAATTATCGTAGAAAAAAGTAACTGAAAATAGTTCTTTCTGTTTCTTACTCTTTAAATGTTAAAACGTGACACCCAAAAACAAAATAGAAACACAAAAAATTATGACAGAAAATAATAATAATAATTAAAAGAGCCATTGAAGTAAAATTAAATCATTCATTTATTTTTATTTTATTTTTGTTTTTGTTTTGAATAATAAACTAACATTACATAATTCAAATTCTTGAGTAACAATATTCAAAAGAAATTTGGATTGAAATATGGTCTAAGAATCGTGTCAAACGTATACTGTAACATCCAAATAAGAATTTTTAAATCTTAGACAAAAGGGGATAAAAATGCAGTGCAAGTTAAAGAACAAATAAAATGGTCCTTTCTATTTCTCACAAAATGTCGAAAGGTGACGTCCAGTCAGAGAAAGAAAAAGGGGAAAAATTAACCGTACGGTAAAAAAGAAATAAAAAGTCAAAGGAACAAAAATCAAAACAAAACAACGAGGCAATTCTAAGCACTTTTTCCCAAGAATTGTTTCTAGACTTTTTTTTTACTTTGTACTTTTTCTTCTGTCTATTTCGAGAGAGAAAGAGAGTTTCAATTTTATTTGTTTATTTTAAGTGTGTGAATCTGCAGCTTGTGTGACCATTTGAAAAGAAAAAGAAAAAAAATTAGAAAGAAAAAAGGAGGTTCTAAGTTCAGAAGAAATAAAAGAAATATATATATATATATATATATATATATAGTATTTTAGTTCCAATCTTTTAGCTGTGCTAGCTTTGTTTTACCCAAACTCGTTAGAAAACAGAAATTACATTCGGACGTTCCGAGTATAATTTGAAAGCTATCTGTTAAGTTT
This sequence comes from Trichonephila clavipes, assembly GCA_019973935.1. NCBI lineage: Eukaryota > Metazoa > Arthropoda > Arachnida > Araneae > Nephilidae > Trichonephila > Trichonephila clavipes. The sequence continues at coordinate 294,298 of BMAU01018221.1, forward strand.
TGTGTGTTATTTTATTATTCTTTTCTTCCATTTGTTAACTATGGATATCTTCAAATGTAGAGAGCATTATTCTTATTTCCTTCTAATGGTATTCTTTTGTTTGACGTGGTTATTTAATGGTATTTTTTTGTTATTGTTCAGGCCTAATACTATACAAATTTTCTTTCTCCAACTCATTAATAGCATTGCGAAGTAGCTTATGAAAGTTTTATTCATAACAATATGGACCAACAAAACGAGTACTTGTACAACAAACTTGTACATTAACAAGATATATAATTATGGTAGAACGACCTACCAACAGCTTAAATATCAGTTCAGTTGTAAGAGAGGATGCTTGAAATATGTTTGATAATTTTCAGACATCGCTCAAAAGTATGAACTTTTTTTTCTCTTTTACAGAAGGAAACTTATTTTCGTAGCAAAAAGAAAAAAAAGATGGTATTTAACTACCAGATTGCGATTTCTGGTATCCTCAGAAATTTCCGGGGATACTGACCTTGACGTTAAGACGTACATTTCATTTTTCTGTTAGACTTAGGCAAACGTTCATTCGTGTTTTGTTTCACTTCCTAAGGTTTGCTTAGCTATTTTTGTTGTTTATTTTTACTTTTTCTTGCCAATATTGTATCGTCGATGGATTTCAACGAAAGTGATACTGAACAAGAATATTTGCCGGGAACCGATGAATACGACAGCGACTCGGATAACTTATAACTTTTGTAATTTCATACAATCCCAATAGAAGAAAATCTACCTTCTAATGTTTCCTGTGCTGGTTAAACCAGTCGTACAACTAAGTAAGCCATGCATTCACATAAGGTTACAATGGGATTTTGCCCTACACGTAACATGTATCCACTATTGGTTACATGGTACGCAAGGAGTTAACATATCGGGCATTAACTTTTTATAAAAAATATTGAATGAATCAGGGGTTCCTAACCTTTCTGTGCCGATGGACCTCTTTTTACACCAAAAACTTGCCCACGAGCCTCCAAGTGAAATCTAGTAATACCCCAAACTTACGTGAAAGGTGGGTGAGTGAGTGAATATTAAAGTCGCACTGTTCAGCTACACGAGGGATTTTGGCGGTGGACCTCGAAATTTTGAACCATGGTCCAGTGAAGAGGACGACATCTGAGCAGGCATTCCCTCTCCTAACTACCACACCAGACCAACGGGAGGACGTTTGAGCTCTCGACGGATTTAACGCGCATCGCTCCCCTACACGGCGGGTCTTTAGTGATACTAGGTTCGAACTCATGACAAGCCTGCCATGATCCGATACCTTGACCACTGGGCTAACCGTAGCCCTGCGCGAAAGGTGGGGCTGAGTGATAACCGCGTAAGTCGAATTCGCCGAAGTTGGGGTAAGATTTCGCAAATAAATATATATAAATTATTTTTGTTTTAGGTCGGAGACGGAAAAAAATAATTTAGAAAAAAAAATGTATAGTAAAATTTTTTTACAAAACGCAAATATAAAATCACACAACGTAGTTATTTTGATGTAGAAGGTTAAAAAAAAAAATCGAAAACACAAATATAAAATTGCTAACTGAAATTATATTGAAGAAGGTTTCATAAAATCTTACAAAGCAGCCTGGATCAAAAAGTGGTAACACACACAGATATATATTTTTTTACCTCGCAAAATTTCCTCGTAGCATGCTAATATATATTTTTTATTCCTATTGTTGAAAAAATGCGCTCTTGGTTTTTGTAGTCTCTATTTTTTTTTTAATTTGTAGTCTTTTTACAATAAAACTGAGTCTTTCTGTCAAATTCCCAACCGTAATTCGATTGAACTGGGGGTCTATAGTCTAAAGTTCTTCAATGTCCTGCTCTTACTTATGAATTTCTATGAGCTCATCAGCTGTTAGCTCCAGATTGTGGGAAACCAATAGTTCTTAAACATTATCACTGTCCACTTCTAGATTTATTTGCATGGAAAGATTGACAACTTCTTAAACCACATTATTAGAGAGAGAGAGAAGAGAGAGAGAGTTTCACCATTTCCCCCCCTCAAACAGAAAACGGATCGACGAGATTTGAAAATCCTGAAACCCCGGGTTCATGTAAGTTGGGGTAGAGTAAGAGTCGAGGTATTTCTGTAACTCATATGCATAGTGGAAAAATTTAAAAATTAACTTTGATATCCAAGATTTTAAGGCTGACTTCGGTAAAAGTATGAGAGCTCTAACTAAACGCGAAGCACATTTTCAGATAGAAAAATGACCCAATTTCCATGGAAATTTGCAATATTATAACTCGTACCTATGTTAACAATATAGTGTTTTTAAAAATTTCAAAATATTACGTGAATACCTTTTTTTGTTTTAATACGTGAAGGCAAAGCCTATTTAACATTACGGTGTAGGATAAAAAATGCGAAACACATTTTATACCAGAAAAAAATGAATCAACTCTGTTAAAAAGGGGAAGTATAAAAAAAATGCTGCTCTATAAAGGATAGTGGAGCCAGAATATCATATTAATTTTTCATTTCTTTTACATCTGAAAAAATGTTCCAAATTCGGGTCCTATTCTTTAACATTAACCGAAAACAGCCTTAAATGTTGGTGAAAATAAAACAATGTGGTATCTGTGAAGCAGTATTTATTGAAAATATAACTTTTGCATTAAAATATAGAGACATTTTTTCCCCAATGAGATGGTATATTCGTACACTACAAAAAATAATACTGCTTTCAGTTCATAACTATAAGAAAAATTTGCTACATTCACGTCACAAATTGGGATTATGCACACAAAAAAAAATTAACCGATGATTAGATGTACGACTCTTTTAAAGAATCATATTTTAGATAAGCTATTGCATGCATAGCGACGAGATTCTGTTCCTAATTGAACCTACACAGACGGCCGTATCCTCGATCGGTCAGACTTCCACCAATGCGACGCTTGTTATTACTTGTACTTTATGTACCTTTCTAAAAAAAATTTGTATTAAAAGATTTTTAATTTTGACTCACAAATTCTTAATGCGTTAAGATCTTAAATTTTAACTTTCATATTAATGGAAATGGATTACAAATATTTATACCAGAGGTGGCGAACCTTCATTGATCAAAGTGCCATTTTTTTGCTTAAGAAATGTTTAATGAAGTAAAGACGAGCCGTCAAATAATTATGACTTGTGATTGTTGGGAAAATAATAGAACTAAATACTAACAACTCAGCACTCTTTATTTACTACGCAAAAATACATTTTGCACTGTACAGCAGTAAATATGTTTTAGTTATACGTGTAATTCAAATTAAAATAACAATAGTGCGACTTCTGTTGTTGCAGATTGGATGACAAGCAACTTATTTTAGGGTTGTGTAAGATGTTACTTTTAGCAAATGCAAGCTGAAATGGGAGTCATCAATCAAACAGTTTCTAAGCGAGTCTTTAATGTTATTCATCTCTGAAAATAATGACTCGCGGCATAGGTAGCTGAAAGTGTAGTATGATGTTCTACAAATACTAAAATATGTCTAGAATCGAATTCCATGTTTCCAAAATTCCATTACTGGTATGTTTACTGATACTGTTTATTAATCTTTCTGTTTCAATCATTTCCAACTTGTCCATTATTTCAATTAAATTTTTGAATCCATATTGAACTAGACTGGAAATCAATCAGTTGCATTTCAAATTCTTCAATCTCCAAACAATCGAATTGGGACAAGTTCAGTTTATCAAATGAAGTCACAACAGGATACATAATAAACTTGAGCGATTTCGATAATTCTTTAAACCGAGAAAATCTAGCTGAAAATTCCTTGATTGAAGAATCAACCGCCGCCTCGCGACCGATCATTTGTGTTTGTTTGTAATACTTCTTCGTAAACTTTGTTATTTTGAACTAAAATGCGAACCGTCCTAAAAGATTGTGTCGCGTCCCATTTGGTTCGCAATCCCTGCTTTATATTAAAGTTTTCGCGGACCATCTGACGTTGTCCACGTACCTACCTCAATATTAATTTTAATTTTCTACGGAACCCCTCAGTAGCCACAAGAATTCCTTAGGGATCTGTAGAAACCACTTTGGGAACCTAGGGAACAGATGTATTTTTATGCGATTTTACAACAGTTTATCAAGCCTACTGATTTCTTTATCATTGTAATGAATCTTCGCAGAGTAAATTTTTGTTTCCTAAAAAGTTCCTAAAATAAAGGTTCGTAAAATGTAGATTCGACTGTATTAGCAGCCGAAAAAGTATTTTACAGACGTAATACTCAATTAAAAAAACCTCAACAATTGACAAAAGTAATCAAAGTTGAGTGCAAACTCTCCCAGCATGCTTCGGAATTTGTAATAAGCCTCACACAAAAATACATAAATATTTAAAAATGTGGATGCAAAATGGCTCAATTAAGCTTAATAAGTTCAAAGTTCTTTTTCACAACAAAGCTTTTAATCTTATAACTTCGATATTGTGTGATTTTGCTCTCACGTTTGAAATTAACAGCACCCTTTCGATTTGAAATTACGGCATTTCTAATTAAAGTATTCTAACTGAAAAGGAAACTTCATCCCTTTGATCCTCAAAACTGAGCTCATTAAACAATACACTTACTTTAAAATCCCTCCATCCCTCACTGAGTCATAAATCATTTGAAGTTCCATTAAACCCCACAAGAAAAGAACAGAAAGAAAAGAAAACTAATGGAAATAGGGGTGGTTAAAACTCAATCACAGCAGTTGTGTCTACACTAGCTGATTGTCCCGACTCGGTATCTAAACATCGATTCCCGTCGAAAATGGGCGAACCTCCAGACAATATTTTCTTGTTATTGTAGACTCCTGCCCTAACCCCCTTTTAAAACCTTAATCTTAAAGAGTTTCAACCCCTTTTGACCCCCCCTTTCACTCCAAACATCTTAAGGTGTATAGATTTCTGTTTGTCTGCATATTTGATTCTAAAATGCTGACTAGAAATGGGAAAGAGAAGATAGAGAGTATATATTAAAAGGAATTATTGTTTAAGACTGCTTTCACAATGTAAAAGGAACAGAAAAGGAATTGCAACATTTTTTTTTTTAAAGAAAAGAGTTCTGTAACATTAATTTTCTTTCTGTGACAGTAATTCACTTGCTTGTTTATTACATTGTATTTTTATAAATTAAATAATATAAATATTTAAAAAATATTTAATATTAAATAATACATCATATAATAGTATACAATATATAATTATAATATTCGATAAGTATTAAACTTAGTGTTAGTTCAAATATAAGTTTACAATATAATTTAATAATACAAGTGTAAGTTTATAACAAATACATGAAGATAAAAATACTCTTAAGTATAACAGAGATCAAATATGAAACGTAGTACACCCATGGAAAAAGATCAATTCAAATATATAGATTATAAATTAAAATATATTACTTTACATGTTAACGAATCTTAATATATTAACACCTAGAGAGAGATTTATTTATATAAAAAAACATTCCATTTCTTACAATATTTTTTTTAAAAATATTAATCAAAGATAGTTTTACAGGCGATATAAAGTTTTTAAAGGGAACCTACAGCAGTGATTTCTAGCATTATATCCTTATTTTATGAGTCTGATGAGGATAAACAGTATAAATGTGTTTCAACATTTAATGAAAACGTAAGAAAAATACGTTAACATATTTTTACACTAACAAAAGTATTTTTTTTTATCTTCTTTGACTGAATCCTTTGAAATATATCACAGTTCACGATCGTTTTCATTTCGGGAAGTATATACTATTTGTTATCTGTTTCTCAGGCCAAAAGCATTAATTTTTTTAATGAAATAAAATAAACATTAAATTTTATTCAGACTGTTTTATTAAAATAGAAGAAATTCTGCTAACTTTTAAATAAATATCGTTCAACGATGAAGTTTAAACTATGCGAAATCGTCAGATTTAAAAATCGCTAATACGTATGTGTGTGGCTTGAAGATACTTTAAGTTAAAAAACCGAATTAAAAACACGCATCTTTTTTTATATGGATTCCATATGCTTTAATTTGTACTATTATTTATGAAGTGAAAGCCCGTGGAACGTACTTATCTCTTGTTCCGTTATCTCAAACTAATTTTAAATTGTAAACGATCTCTTGCAAACGATTTTCATGGAGAATCTAAAATAGATTTTATAATGAATGACGAAGTTAAATCAACATGAATTATATATCGTCAAAAAATACACTAATTATGGTTGCATGAATATATTTTCAACTCTAAATATTTCAACATTCCAATGATATTTTCTTCATTGACTTCGAATAATACGATTTGCATACGTATTACGAATTTTCATTTCCTTAAAAACATAATTAGGCATCTAGTGAAAAAATACAGTTAACATACAAATATAAGTAATTTTATTGCATACAATTAAATTTGGATTGTAATAAATTCAAACGATTTTATTCGTAGAACTATTTGAAACATTCTTGAAAATAAGCGCAAATATTGGCGCGTTTATTTTAAATGCAAAAAAAAAAAAAAAAGCTCGTTTTTCGAATTCTAAGCTGAATAATAACTTGTAACTGCATTTAAATATTTTTTTTATTTCATTCCAAAAATAAAAGTCTTCCACTTTTAGTTCATTTAGTAATGATATTAACTTTATTTAAAAGCACACGCAATCGGAACTACATAATAAGTTTTGAAATAACTGTTATGAAAATTTCAAAATCACAACAAATCTCATTCTGTAATAAATAAATAAAAATGAACTTACCCAATAATCTTTTCATCTCTGGCCGACTCACATACAAATTAAATGAACCATTCACAACACCAATCATTGCAAGTGATAAACACAGTACCACTGCAAATTCTGTTTTTCGAAACATAACACAGCCGGTAGTTAATTTATATTTGCAATTGTTTTACCGACCGTCTCTCAATAAAGTTATATATTTACAATATACATGGATAGAGAACAAATTGCACCTGCAGTCAAAGAAAAATGCACTTTGTCCTGTTGAGCACATTTTTACAAGATTTCCATATTTTATGCATTAGCTATAATTATATTACTCTGAATTTTAAATAAAATATGAACGTAACCGTCAATAACTACATCATATTTTTCATGCACGTTTTATAAATTGAAACACATTGCGCTATCGATATCCTTCGCTATGTGCACGGATCGCGGTATTTCTCGGGGAACAAGGTAGAAATCGTTTGAGGAATTGCACAGCAGACGAACTACAACCACCCCAGCTTACTGCCGGGACTTGTATGAAGAGGGAATGAGTTGCTAGGAAACAGCTTTCAAATGGCGACCGGAATTTGGCAGGATATTAACTAGTAGTCGCCAAACGATGGTCATTTGCGATCGCCAATCTTCTAATCTGTAAATTTCAGAGCGCTTTACTTGTTGTATACTCGGGATTAGAGTTTTCATGGAATTTCATGTTCGTAATTTCATTCCAATTTTAAAGATTGTTTTCTAATGAAAGTTCCATTTCGTTTATTTTGACAGTTTTACGTTTTTTCAAAATTTAATCGATTCAAACATTTATTCACTAAAATATTCATTTTTGTTACATATGACTTTTTTTAAATAAATTTTTTATAAAATAACCTTAAACAGTGCTATTTATTTAATAATAATTTTTGTTAAATAAATAGAAATGAAAAATCATTTTGATAATATAAAAAAAAAAAAAAACATTTTAAGATACAAAACAATTCATATGTGTGTGTGCAAGCGCATGTATGTGTGTAATATTTGTTTTTTCCCTCGAATTTAAAAATTATTTGGAAGAAGATCTTGTCTTAAGTTTTAACCACTTTTTTTATGAGTCTAATATCTTTTTTTTTTTTTTTTTTTTGTAAAATTTAATTTTCACACAAATAAATTTTTGAAAAAAAAAAACTTCATATTCATTTTTCTTCAGAATTTATTTTAATAGCTACTATTTTAAATTATTGTTATAAAATTTTATTAGAAAAAATATTGTTTTCTCTCTTTTATCCTCGCGTGTATGTATTTTTTTTAAGAAGAGCCGGGTTTTTTTTTGCTTTTCTTTTTTCTTTTCTATTTTAGAAATAAACTAATCAACTTTTTGCAAAAGTCACAGTAAAAAATTATTGTGTCAATCTTAGCAGCATAAATTAAGAAATTTAAGCAAAAAGTATATATATACGATCCCAAAATTGAAAATATGTTATTTTTAAAATTGGAGCAGCAAATGAATGCTAATTTTTATAAAATCAATATACTATATAATTAATTCAATATATGTCCTATAAAATTTCTAGTATATAATTATTTATTACTACTTTTCTCTGCTTATTTAAAAGTCACCAATCAGTGGCACACACAGGGGGAGAGGGTTCCACGGGTTCCCTCATTGCCCTTGATTCGATTGAAATCAATCCTCAAAAATTAATTAAATATTTGTCATTAGTAATTTATTTTATAAATTAATACTCTCTAAACTCAATGGCGCAACAACCTATGAAGGCCAAAGCCTACTGTGCCCAACTCAGTTTTCATGACCATGGGTGCTGAGGTGCATGAGCAGATGCTCCGGTCGGATGGTCAGTCTGACCCGAAACCCCTAGTGTTTAGTTCCCAATCAAGCTTGGTACTCTTTTATCGACTCACTTCAGGGATGAAAACTGAGTGGACTTTGCTCAGCCCGGGATTTGAACCCCGGACCTGTGGCGTGGAAGAGCGGTACGCTACCACCCAGCAGCTGGGCTTCAACAAATTAATACTAATTGTTTATTCAAAATTTATTTTTTGCTGCCTTTTTGTTTCCGACAATCGACAAAATCAAAAGAATATATTTGGCGGTGTATTGAGGTATAATACGAGAATGATGGGCTTTTAACCCTCGCCCCCCAACGCCTGCAAAATTCCTGAGCGCGCCACTGTGTGCAATCTTTTCCCTCCTATAGTATTGTCAAATGACAAAAATTACTCAGAAACTTTCTTACGATTTCATGAATTTTATTTAAAAAATATGTTGTTTTTTTCCACTTATTACTCTTTAATAAAGGTATCCGACTACGTTCGGAACCGTGATTTTAAAAAAGAGCATAAATGGATAATTTTCATATTTAGTATCACTTAGATTAGAATATATGCATAAAATTGTTTTAAGGACATTTTGACAAAAAAAATTTATTTAAATATAATATTTTGGCAAGAAATTAACTTAGAATAACTTTTTTCCAAATGTTCTCCTTTTGTGAAAAATGGTTTGAATATAATAATATTTTGCCTGTATATAGCTCAGACCTCTCTACAGAGGCTCAACTAGAATTTTTGAAAAATTCACATTATTTTCAGAATTACCACCAATTGAAATAATTATTGGCGTTTTTTTCTTAAAATTCCTCCCCTCTGTTGTCTTAAAATATGAATAAACCCATTTCTAAGTTATATATATTTCAAAAATTCTAGTTGAGCCTCTGTAGAGAGGTCTGAGCTATATACAGGCAAAATATTATTATAATAGAAGCATTTTTCGCAAAAGGAGAACATTTGGGAAAAAAGATTATTCTAAGTTAATTTTTTGCCAAAATATTATATTTAAATAAATTTTTTTGACAAAATGTCCTTAAAACAATTTTATGCATATATTCTAATCTAAGTGAGTCTAAATATCATGAAAATTATCCATTTATGCGCTTTGCAAAATCACGGTTCCGAACGCGTAGTCGGATACCTTAAAACAATCTTGTGGATCAAAATTCACATAAAATTATAGGATAATTCGTTTTTCACATGCTATTCGTGAATACTTTGAAAATAAAATAATTAAGTGTATACCGAATTTATATCAAGAATATTATTTGACTCATCAACGTGTACCTTGAAGGATACATCAAGCATCTTGGATATGCACATAACAATCGTACAAAAAATGAACTGAAGCCTTGATGTGTTACTGAATTTATTATATTGTTTATCTTTATGAGTGCCATATTTAAACAGATGTTTATCGCATCGTGACTCAGTAAAGCACAATGGCACACATTATGAGTTTATGCGCTTCTTAGTTCGAAGAAACTCTCGAAGTAAGGTGTTCCTTCACACCAAGTAGGTGAATAAATAAGATGTAAAAGAAGTTTTTTTTCCCTTTTCGTGTGTCCTATCCTCCAACGATCTCTTTCGGTTCCAATACCCAGATATTTTGATCCCATTTGTCATATTGATCATGCATAATTAAAGGCTCTTTACATCTGCTAAATCAAATTGCATGTTGTTCTGCATAGGCTTCCTTCTCATAATGGATTCCAAATTGGAAGTTGTTGCATAAAATTTTTTATTACAAAATCCTTACCAGTTATCGATAAAATTTAGAAATTCCTTTTGCGATTTCGATCCCCCCATCACTTATTTCTCTCTCTGTCACAGAAAGGTTTTGAATTCATAGACTCCGGACCAGTGGTGGCGCTTTGGGGGGAGGGCCAAAGCCCTTGATTTTTTTCCCGATTGGTTATAATTCTAAGTATATACGAAAAATTTAATTAAGTATTTGTTATTAATGATTAATTTTATTAATTAATGCTAATCATTTATTCAATAATTAGTTTTTTTACTGTATTTTGTTCCCGAAAATCGACAAAATCAAAAGGAGCATGATACAAGAATGGTGAACTTTCGACCCTGGACCCCCCCCTTGAAAATTATCCTTGAAAGTGTGCTACTGCTCCGGACATAAAAGAGTCAGGAGCAAGACATGTAATATTCGTGATTAATTAATTTTCGTCCTGCCAGGAATGAAAATAAGAACCTGGCTATGATATAGCCTTGGAAATCAACTTGATACGTATAACAGAGATTAAGTTCCACATCGACATAACAAAAAATAAGCATATAGCATGGAATTACGATTATCTTCAGGAATAACAATACTTGAGAAACACCCACCTGAGTTGTGAAACTGTGAACAGTCGATACTTTGTATATTGCTATTTCGAGCACTTATATATTGTCTCATAATGATTTTTTTTTACCTGGCTAGGATTTTAAAAATACCTTTGGTAATGCACACACAAGGAAAATCTTTCGTTTAATACATTGCTACTAAGTTAGAAATATGCTAAAAAGTAAAATAAAAAATAGCTTATGTCTTTGCAGCAATATTGTACCACAAGACTATATTTCTTTAATGTTAAAAAAAATAGGACACAAGCATAGATTTTTCGGATTAAAGAATGCTACAATATCAGAACATCATATTTTTTCTTAACTGTTCTTTATAGATATTTTATAGTGCTACACATATTTGTTTAAAACAATCCACCTTTTTACCTAGTTTTAACATATATTCCATATTTCGCAGTGCCGTACACAAGAGTGTGGTTTGGGGTTTAACCCCTCCCCCTCTCTGCCATAAACCAACATACTCTTTAATTTTTACCATAAAGATTACCCATCGGTTCAATCGTTTAGTTGGGTTTTTTTTAGAATGTATTCCTCTCCTCATAAAAGAGGTCTGTATACGTTACTGGTATGTTGTATCGTATATTGTAGAACTAAACTATTTAATTCCACTTAATAAAAGTTTTAAAAAATGACTATGTAAAAATTATTTTGAAATTTTAAAAGTATAATGCATGATAGATTAATATAAATAGCAATAGCTGCACGAATTTATTTTAATATTGACCCCCCGCCCTTTTTTTTGTCCGAAAAAAAATCCGAGATTGGGTCTTGTTTTGTGACAATACCATTGACAATCTAAGGATGTTTAAAACGAAAGAATCGTGTTCTTTTTTTTTATAAAAATTACACTAATCTATATTGTCATTGAATGTGTACTATTATTTCAAATTTTTTGCCACATTGTTTAAAAATTTAATTTCTCAATTCATTCGTTTTCTTAATAGGAGGCCTTTGGTTGTTATCCAAATACTAAATTTGATAGCAACGCTCATTGTTCCATGGACGTCTTAAAATGCATGGACCTACAGGGCCCAGGCTCAGGGACTCGGCCACAATTGGGGGCCTCACCATGCTCTGAATTCTATCTTAATAATTTCATGATTCAAAAAATTTCAACTGTCAAAGGTTATTCGCGGTGGCATCCTCCGAAAGACTGGGAATTTCGGACAATATGTCAACTTTTGCAACATGTGATACCGTAGGCCTAGGCCTATCACCATACACCATCATTACTCATTCAGTCAAAAGGCGGCAGTCGGTTGAACTGGTTTGTGCGATTGTAAGTCATGTACATTTGTTTCGGGTTATTGTTTGTACGAGTATTTGACAACGTAGGCTATGCACTGTCTACTTTTAAGGGTCATAGGTGAGGCCTATTTTTGCGTAGGGGCCCAGAGCCTCAAAAAGTCTTAAGACGTCCCTGCATTGTTCGTGTCATTTCTACATATAAACGAACAAAAAAGTTTCAAAAATACGTTGGTTATGTTCTTGAATTTTTTTCGTGGAAAAAGTCTGCATGCGCCATTTATATTTCAGCATCACTTATTCAAAGCACTTAAATATTTCTCAATACATTCAGTGACTTATTCTTCGACTACATTAACTGATTTGTTTAAAAATAAATAAAAGTAACTTTTTGAATATATATAATTTTAGAAAAATAAATTAAAAATTTGCAAAAATTATTTTGATCAATATTAATAAGAAACTATTCGCAGGAAACGAAAGCCAGACGATCTCAATCCCTGTTTACCAAATAATGCAGGCGAAAGGTAGTTATTGCTTCCATTCCGCCTCCCGGCTCCAGATGACATTTTTTCCCTTCTTGACCCCTCGGCCATCTTGGCATCTACCCCCTGGGGAACTTCCTTCCCTTTTCTTTTCCTTTTATTTACTTATTTTTCCTCCCTCCTCAAGTGCTAGAGAGATGGAACGAAAAAGGTAGGATGTGTAGATGGTAAAACCGTCAATATCGGATTGAGAATGGTCTGTGATATCTGGCTGACCAAAGGAAACGCCCTTATCACTTCTACAAATGTTAGATCTAAATTGCTTCAGAGTAAAAGGAAGCCTTGAATTAAACTATTCCGTGAAACCGCAAATTTTACTTTTGGTATTAGTTGTTGTAAACCATGTCATGTGCTACTATGACGTCGATGATGACTGATAACACTGGCGTAGCTAGCTCTGAGGGGGCCCTGTATCAAAATTCTTTTGGGGCCGTTTTTTTAGATATGTAAGCCTTGTTAGTGGACGGTAGTTACACATGTTGGGGCCCCGTATCATTAATACGGTGGTAGCTACGCCCCTGACTGATAACTACAAATGCCACCAAACTTAGAAAAGTGGCAATCGATTCTCATATTCAAAATTTTATCTGATTGAGATTAAATTTTATTTGAAAAAATAATGCAAATTATATTGCACAAAGATATTTCAAAAAATTTCCTGTTCCGAAAAACTGAGTTTTATATCATGGTAGCAAATATTAGAACCTTATTAATTTGCACGGATGACTTTTCAACGCTTCCGAAGAATTGCTGTACACGTCTTTTAGTTTCTATAAGCAGAATTTTATTTTAAAGTTATGGTGAAATTTGTTTGACGGACACATTTTAATAATCACCGGAAAAGAGCAGAGGACTGCAAAGTTCGACTCTTTGTATAGATGTTTTGCGGCTAATCACACTTCTGTTTTTGTAAGTTACAGTCGAACCTCTATTTAACGAAGTCGCTAAATCCCCCCAAAAAAGTCGTTATGAGGAAAATTCGTTAAATAGATATATATTCATCTTTCAATATACTTTATAAACCACATAATTTTTTTTAATTCCTAAACACTGTACAACTCATCTTGAAATATATATTGCGCCATTTATTTTTAAATCTCAAAGAGTTAGAGCATACAAATAATGTTATTTTTAAATATTATTCGAAAACATTCTTGATCAAAGTCAGTTTGGCCTAAATATAAATCTGCTCAGTGTGTGATTAATTTAATTTATTAAACTGGGGCTCTATAAGACCTTTGACTCTCCTTACAAATATAAAACCCAAGTCTTACTTATTAAATTCAGATATCAAAATAAATAAATGCATGGTTTTTTTCTTTCTTTCTGAGGGTATTTGTCAGATCGTTTTTCATCTCACATGTTTTTTTCCCAACCAACTCCCAAACTGTGGGAACGGTTGATTGAATTAGGCAAAGCAGGACAAGGATTACCGAAATCAATCAGTGCCATTGGGGATTTTATATCGCATCCAATACAGACGCATCGGAAAAGAGTATTCATTTCCAATTAAGATTAGCAAAAGGGAGACGAAAAATTTTTTCACCCCTCGAATATTTGATCTCCTGAGTTCTGATATAAAAAGAAGCGTTCCCCACGTTTTTGAATTCAGTTGGAATCCAATACCAAATCCCATAGCTTTAATATCATTATAAGGGTATAAAAACCTATTTTTTGTCCATGGTTACGATTAGATATTAAAGGGAAGGGAGTTGGGGGAAAAGGGACGTTTGTGTGCATATAAGCATGGACTCAAATACACCCAGAGAAAAAAAAAGAGGGCAAATGAAAATATAATAAAAAAACACCCTCTTTTGTAAAAAACTAGTTATTGCCATCAAGAAAAAGGATGGTGGTTTTCAAATATCTAGGAGTAGATTAACCAGGGAGTTAATGATTTTTTTTAAAAAAAATTTCTCCGAAGTTTGTTACCACTGGCGTAGCTAGTTCTGAGGAGACCCTGTATCAAAATCAATCCGGGGCCCCTCTGTTAGTTCGACTGTAGTTACACATGTTGGGGCCTCTGTATATTGGGGATCCCGTATCGTTGATACGGCAGATACGGTGGTAGCTATGCCCCTGCTTGTTACTTAAGTTTGTAGAAGAGAATAGTAATGATTTGCTTGAATTTTGGAAGAATCTGACAGTATTGGATGTTATTTTCGACGTTGCTTCTACTTGAAAATCAATAAGAACAACTTAAAAAAACAAACATGGAAAATGATGAGAAATTTCTTGATTTTGAAAAAAGTGTTTGTAAAACAGTTTGTACAGTTTTGAATACTGTGTAATGTACAGAAAGATATGGAAATGTAGACGAGGAAGTGTACCGATTGATTAACTGAGTACAATACTTTAGCCAGAACATTAAAGGTTAAATGAAAATGAAGACTTCAACATGTTTTGCACAGTACTCTCAGACAAAACAAGTAACTTAAGATCGTAAAAAAAAAAAAACGTCTGAAGAAAGGAAAATTATGTGAAGTGAACGGAAATTCAAAGAAGATTAAAACTTTATATCGAGAGCAGAGGGTAAGCCATAGATCCACACCAGGGCAATTTATAATGCAACGGCTTGATTGGCAATAATATAACAGTGATGAACTAACCTTTTATCTCATAAAAATGTTTTTTGATTATGGCTCAGGATTTTGTCTTTCCTCTTCAAAAAAGATTAGCATTTTCGCTCGCGGCCTAGGGGCCGCTTTTATTTTTGATGATGTAAAATGCAGCCATGTAAATGTGTATATTTTTTATTATGTCAGAAATTTTTTGCCATTCTGTAAATAAATTTTTTTAAAATAATTCTGCGGCCAGCGAGAAACACTGCTTTAGCCAGAACATTAAAGGTTAAATGAAAAGAAGTTTACAACTTTACAAAATTCGACTACTTTGTACAATATTTTTTTTGTTTAAAGAGTTTTTTTTTTTTTTTGTAAAAAATAAATTAAATAACTATTATTATTTTATCACGTTGCCTCTGCTACTGCGAATCACCTTTTTTTTTCTAAACCGAAACTTAACATAAATAGTGTTCAAACTTAACGCCCGAAAATCTGCAAGATCAATTACGATACGCAAATACGCATGCATTGAGATTTACTCGCAAAAACTAAGTGAAAGAGTTGAGAAACAGATATCTCACTAATTAAATAAATTAAGCATTATTTGATCAATGCATTATTATTATTATATTATGTATGTTTGTATACATGAAAAACAAAGAAAACAATAATAATACATCAGTCTGTTTTAAATTTTCACTCGAACAAATGCTCGTAATGGATCCAAATATAATATAAAGATATATATTTTTATATGCGGCCCGCGGGATTGTAAAGTCCTTCCGAAGTAGCCAGCGAGGTCAATTAGGTTGACCACCCCTCATCTACACTGATGTACGTTGAAGCTTTTACTGATAATTTTGAACAGGGGCGAGGGCAACTTTTTTGTATATTATAGACAATTTCTTACTTTATGTGTAGCGATGGACGTTGACTGAAATTTTACGTACTATATACTTAGAATTATAATCAATCGGAAAAAATATCAAGGGCTTTTGGGGGGTCCGGACCCCCAGGACCCTCTCCCCTTGTGTGCGCTACTGTATAAAGCAGAATATTTTCGAGGCAATACAATAATGTAATTTTTCTTCTTTGTGAAATGTGTGCACGTAAAATTTTTGAATTAAGGCATTTTATTCCTGATATGTTTTTCATACAAATGTAATACTTCGATATTATGTGAAGAAAAAAACTAAACTTTCTGTCGTGACAGGAAAAAGATTTTCTTAACATTTTTCTTGAATTTTCTTGTGTGCAATTAATACCTTCTTCCATCATTTATAAAAATGTATGGGTTGAAAAAATACGAAAATGCAATTATTTTCGAGAAAAATATATAACTAATATCTTAAAGTTGTATTTTAAGTTTATTTAAGCTTATTATATTTTTTTTTTCAGAATTATAAACTTTAAAGTGGTTTTTCTCAGTTTGTGTCTTTCGAAACATTAGTGCATTCAAAATGCTACTCCTTCCACAACTATTTACCAATCACTTCCACTTTTTTACTTTGTGTTGCATATAAAACATGAAACAAAATTACGGATCCTTTTTGCTGCAAACTGAATACTTTTTTTTAAAAAAAATTAAAATGTTAGAGATATTGGCTTTTTCGTTGATTGTCAGCATGTATATCAACATTTTATTTTTTTCTCAAAAACGAATTAAGTTATCGTAAAATCGATCCCTAAAGTTCTTTATAACATCCATAAGAGTATTACGAAAAAATTTCAGGTAAAAAAATTAATAATTACAAAAGGAGTAGGATTTTAAAATTTTCCAAATTTTCTTCAAAAAATTTTAATTTTTAAAATTGTGTGAATAATATGTAAAAAATTTCATCTCGTATCGTTTTCTGGAATAGAAACACCATATGAAATGTTAAAATATAATTTTTAAATGCATAAAGAAAGAAAGTAGCTCAATGGGTACCAAGTCTTCTTAAAAAGATAAACAAACGAGTTAATTGTTTCATTTCAAGCAATAATAAGTTAATTATACTCGAATATTATTAATTCTGTACCTACTCATATAACTTTGTATTTATACAATGTGGTTTAATTGGGGGTTTTATTATCCAGGATTTTTTCCCTTTCTCTGGATAATCAAGAGTTCGCTGTAGTCACACACACGGAGAGTGTGTAATCCAGCGATACTCAACTTTTTTTTTCCTCCGTGCCGCATACATATGCCACATATTTCATGCGGGCCGCAACTTGGGGATTAATGAGAAAAAACACCATAAGACAAAGGCAAGATTGAACACTTAAAATGTGGAAAAATGATCAAAATATTAAAACTCTTTTTTGGCTTTTAATACTAGATTAATCTCTGTCAAACTCATATAAAAAAATTTTCTTCGTTTTTATGCATTTTTTACTGAGATAAGGGGTAGTTTCGGTTCCCTTTCATTCATGACCAAACGGTCTAAACATATAAACAACACTGCCAAGCCGTTTGATTATTCGATTTTTTTTTATTCTGACAAATCCTCTCTTATTTTTATTTCAAACATTAATTTATCAAGTGCAGAATGACAGCAAAGAGGAGTTATGACTGAATTCCAGAATGATATCAGTATAATTTGTTTATAATTAAAAATCAGTTCACCCATAAAATGGTCATTACTCAAGTTCATTCCTTATTTCACTGTTCTTTCTTATTACTAACCAAATAGAAAAAAATTCAATAGAAAAAATAATAGTAATATAGTTTCAAGTATAAAAAAAAATCTTGGATTTCGCACCCGTGCGACATCGGCAGCACAGTTGGTCGCTTTGATTGAGAGGATTCCGGATTTCTAAATTTTTCATACATTGTTCTTAAATAATTGCATTTTTTAGGGCATTGGGCCATGAGCGGGCTACTCAGAAAAGCCCGGTGGGCCACATGCGGTTCGCGGACCGCAAGTTGAGTATCGGTGGTGTAATATGTTGTTTAATGGAATTAAATATGTGAACGAACTAAAGAAAAAAAAATGATTTTATTAGTTACATGTCTTTCTAAAACGTGAAATTAAGTTGAAAAAAATCCAAGCAATGCTTAGGAAAGAAAACTTGAAGAGTTAACATATTTAAATGCATTAATTGACTCATTCTTTTATTTGTTCTTAATGTATATTTAAAAATCATACGCGTTTCATAATAATAAGAAAAAATTAATATAATCACACTTCTATATTTTGCGTAAAATATATTTTGTATTTTTTTCAACAAACATTTCTTGTTAGAGCTAGATTAGTCAATCTATATTTTATGTGTGTAATTTCATTACAAGAAAATATATTTAGCAGTTCACAAATTATTGTATTTTTATTCACTAAAATTATAGTGACTTCAAACCAAGTTTATTGTTCCTTATAGAAAAAAAAATATTAAAGAGAAAACTACAAAAACGGAACATCTCTACATTGTTGAGAATGAATATCACATTTTATTAAACAAATATTTTGTATTGTTCTGTTTTTTTTAAACTCTCCGCTGTGGTATTTCTAAGATATAAATATGCAAATTTAAATATATATTCGAATTACACTTAAGGTATTGTTTGCGATTATTCATGTCGATCATTACAATTGTATGAGCAGTGCTCAGAAAAAAAATATATATGCAGTTTTGATTTCATATTGTATTTATTGTACCATATATATACGCATCTATATATCTAGTTCCTCTTTTATTATATATTTACGTAATTTCCAATATACTTAAGTTGAAAAAAAGGACTCAAATTGAAATATATATTCCCAGTAACTTTTTTATAATTATATGATATAAAAAAAATCTTTTTCATCCTAATAAAAATTTTGCTGAACGCACACTTTGAAATAATAATACTTTAAAAGTGATATCAATAAGAAGAAAAGTCAATTTTTATGACCTAAATTCATTCTTCTTGCACACAAAGCTTGAATTTTCCCTTTTCAATAACAAACTGGCAGATGCAGATGTGGGGTGGAAGAAAAAAAGGTTAATAAAATATTGCTAAAGAAATCTATGGATGGGTGCTTAGAAGAGGGAAGGGGCAGGTATTGTGACCGCTGTCCACTTTGTCACCTCCGGCACAAAGCTACCACTGTCCTTCTTGACGTGCCCTAGGAAAAATATTCCATTTTTACTCTGAATTCTGTGGTCCATAAACCGGTTCCAGTCATTTGTTCAAATAAACTGCCTCCCTAGAAAAGGGTCAATAGATGGCTACGGTCGGTTCTTTGTGGACAGTCGGACAAAAAGGAACTCTACTGTCGTTTATCTTTCATGATTAACATCTTCGAAACTTAACCTGTTTCTAAAGGAATTTCTTCATTCTTTCAAAGATCTTGAAAGAAGGGTAACAGGGAAATTCAAAGCGCATTGTTCGAAGAGGTTTGAGGCTTTCCTTTCAATCTTGTGAGTTTGTGAAAGCTACTTACAGTCCCTGGCCAAATTATTAGACACACTATAAGATTTTATGAAAAATATTAATTATCGGGTGATACTATACAGGGTTTTTGTATTTATCAGATAGAGTGTATGTGTTTCTTTGGTTGTCAATTTAATAATCTATTATTATCAAAAATAAAACATCATCATTAAGGAAAAAAATATGTATTTATTGACTCTTGAAAGAAAACAGGAACAAATGTAATTAAATATTAATATTTTGTTGAGCCCCCTTTAGCCGCTATGAGAGCTTCAATTCTGCGTGGCATGCTATCAATACAAGACTGTACAGTCTCCTGTATTTGAGGATGATGATTCCACACGTGAATTATTCTTTCTAAGAGCAGAGTTTCATTTGTAATCACATTTTTAGCCACTTCTCTTTCCATTAACTCCCAAACGTTTTCGATTGGGTTCATATCAGGGCTATTACCCGGCCAATCCAACATAGGGATATTTTGTTCTGCCAAAAAAAAAAAAAAAAAGCTTTGATAGACCGAGCTGTATGGCAGGGAGCTCCATTTTGCATAAAAATGTATGGTTCTCCATTTGAAAACCTTTCTTCCAGTTGCGGAATCAAGCGATTTTGCAAGACATCTTTGTACTGGTCTTGTCGTATCATACCTTTAACCACGTACAGACGTCCATGAACCCTTGCTGCTGATGACTGATCAAATCATTATTTTTCTAGGGTGTTTCACAGTCTGAACAACACAGTCAGAATGAAACTTTTCTCCACAACGATGATGCGCAAGCTGAGCTTTGTTCTGCAAAATTTCCAATGTGCTGTTATCACTGAAGCAGACTTCACAAAAATAAAAAAATAATAAGTAAACATCTTTGCTGTTCTTTCTGTAATCATAGAAAATGGTTAAACACTTTGTTTGTGAATAAATTATAACAACTCCAGAAGTCCACATCTTTATCACGCCACTGTTTGGCCCAATTCCGACGATTTGCTTTCATTGCAGGGGTTAACTTGGGCTTCCTGGCGGGGCGGCAGGTCTTAAAATTTAAATCTTTTAATTTCCTTCAAACAGTGCGTCCAGATGCATTCACATTAATATCTTGGAGTTGCGATTTTATCATTTTTGTGGTAGCAAATCTGTTTTCAAGGCAAATTTTCTTTAAAGATATTTCTGACCTTGAGGTGAAAATAGGCTTTCTGCCGCATTTTTTTCTTTCTTTTTGGGCTCAATTCTTCCCCTGACTCAATTTTCTTCTTTATGCGTCGTACACTAGCTTCAGAAACTTTCAAGCTTCGTGATATTTCGCGGTTTGAAAACAATTTTGCATTCATAAGTTCATTACTTCTACTTTTCTTACATGGTGAAAGATCACCTTTTTTCCCCATGCTTAAAGTGTACAAACTGATTATTCAAACGTCGCACACGAAATAAACAAATAGCTGCGTAATATAAAACTGCTAAATAAACAAACAAAGCACGTTAACCCACAGAAACGTCCGCAACTGAGGCATGCTTGAACGTGACTCGAGCAGTTTTAGACTTGTTTGCGTTTGTGTGAGAATTTATTAACTTTGTGTTGCCATGTGTGAAAAATAAATACAAATACAAAATATATAATAAATTTTCTCAATAAAAATCCATTGGATCTATGTTTAAATGTGAAAGTTTCGCATATAAACTTATATAAAACAATTAATTATTGAAAAACAGGAGTGCGTCTAATACTTTGGCCAGGGACTGTAAGTCCACTCTATTTGATTGATAAGGACAGTGGTGGAATATTCGAAAATGTTTGGTTGCCTTTAATGCACCTTTGCAAAACATACTTATACGCTAAGTCGGAGGTACCATCTTATAACAAAAAAAAGTGTTGCTTGATTTCTTTTGATATAGAAATACTTTGTTGTGGGGAAAACAGAAAATTTCAAAGGAAATTAAAAGTTTTGAATTACCTTCAGACCTCTATTTAACGCAGTCGCTATATCCCGTAACAAAATTCGTTATGGGGAAAATTCGTTAAATAGAGATTCATCTTTCAATCTACTTTATAAACTACATAAAATAAATTTTAAATTTTAAAACACTAATCATTATAAAAAGTAATTATTCACACCTTTTTTTATTGTAAATTAATATGTATTTATTTTATGTATCATACCCTTCAAAAAGAAATCTCTAAGAAAAACAAGAAAAAAGAAGAAAAAAAACCTATTGCCTTTGAATACACTGTGTATTTAAAACTTTAAAAAAGTAATTTTATATTAAAATTAATGACATATTTTTCTAATTATAAACATGCAAATAACTTTAAGCATGTATTTTTTTTATAGACAGTAGTTTTAAGCACGTATTTACGCATGCGTTCTTAAATTTAATTACTGGTGAAGTGTATTAATTTTGTTTGAGTTTTTTGTTCGAAAAAATGTTTTCTCTCAAAATCCACTTGGGTCTTAGCAATACACCAGAGCCTCCTTCAGGTGTATCCGCGTACAATTGTTTTAAATGATTTTATCATATGGTTCAGAAATATTTTTAAAATAGGAAGGGAAAAATATCGAATCATAAGAAAAGAAGTTCGTTAAACAGAAAATGCACTTCGCAATTTGGAGGCTATTTTACGAAGACAATCGTAAAATGTTCTTGTTTCCAGGAAAGAGTTAGAAATAGAGAAATTCGTGAAATTGGAGGTCTGACTGTATTTATATTTTTATGAAATGTTATCATGAACTCTTGGCTTAGATCAAGGCTTACCGAAGAAGACATTCAAGTCTTAGCAGAATCCTCTTCAAATACTTAACAACTATAATAACTTCCATTTTTATGAAATGTCTGAAAGAGATTCAGTTTATATACTATGTATAAATAATAATAAAGATAAAATAACTGTTATTGCTACTTTTTACTTGGACGTGAAAATAAAACATATGCAATAAAATATTTCGTTTGTAAAATGTTTAATACAATTCCATAATTTTATATCATGCATGCTCTTTCTATGAAATATTTTTGAGGATTCTGTGTTTACAAAAAAATATAGCATAAATATTTAATACACATAATTTTTGCACATAGAAGTCCAGTGGCTGAGTGCATCGTGCTTCTACATCACAAGTCCGAAGTTCAAACCCCGGGCTGGGCAAGGTTGACTCAGCCTTTCATTCCTTCAATGGGTCGATAAAATGAGCACCAAGCTCACTTGGGAACTTAACACTGGGGGTTTTCGCGTCAGACTGACCACCTGACCGGAACATCTGCTCATGCACCTCAGGGCCTAGGGTCGCGTATACTGAGTTGGGCACAATAGGCCTTGGCCCTCATGGTCTGTTGCGCCACTGAGCAAAGTTAATTTTTGCACATTGATTAGTTTTCATATTGCACATTTTTAACTTCTCCAAAATTACTCATACATGTATTTATTTACGAAACGAATTGCACTAGTGCAACCACCACTCAGCTCAAGTCAGGTCTTTCTCGTCGCTTTTGGTCCTGATTCTCAAAATTCCGAATTCTATCGCCACAATATAATTTTAGTGTTGATTCTAAGTAAGATGTCGGGGATAGAACCCGCGACCTATGGGTCCGAAGCCAAGTACTTTAACTACTAGCCAAAAGTGATCACTTCTATCTGGAGCCTCTTACTGGCTTGTATAGGAACCGCTACACAACGCGATATTCAATGATATTTTTTGAGTTTTGAACAAACTCCAAAATACACTCAGGAACATTGAAAATAGCGACCCAAGAAGGAAACTAAGTACAATCGCGAAACTTTGCAAATAAGTGCAGCGTAATGTGATATGCAAATGATCCAAGTTTTGTGCCAATACGCATGCTCATACACGCCGAGGTAGCGCTACAATCAGGAAGAGGGTGTTATATAAGCCAGCGCAAATTCGAAGATTCATAAACGTGACGATTACCCGCCGATTGTAGGAAGACTTTGGTAAGCGAAACATGCCAGGTAAACGTGCTAGAAGACATTTTTCACAGTTAAGCGAGTTTGAGAGAGGCCTGATCATCGGGATGAAAACTGCAGGCTGGTCGACGCACCATGTTGCTGGCCAGGTGGATCGTTTGGAGTGTGCCGTTAGAAATTGTTGGGAGCAGTGGACACGAGAAGGTACCCACACGCGGAAAATCGGGTCTGGAGCGACCAGGAAGACCACAAGGAGAGAGGATCGAAGGATCGTGCGGCAAGCACTTGTGGACCCCACAGTGACTCGTTCAACGATACGAGAAGACGTAGGCGCAGCAATTGTTCTACAAACAATTTCCAGACACCTTGCAGAAGCAAATCTTAAATCCAAGCGCCCTTTCCGTGCACTCCCTTTAACACCGAAACATCGGCAACTGCGTCTACAGTGGTGCCAAGCCACATCAATGGGGAATGTCACAGATTGGCAAAAGGTTGTGTTTAGTGATGAATCCCGGTTTGCTTTGGGGACAGATGATAACCGTGTACGGGTGTGGAGGCGCCCTGGTGAGCGGTACAATCCCCCCCCACTGTTCTACGTCACACTGCCCGCACAGCTGGTGCAATGGTCTGAGGGCCATAGCCTATGATAGCCGGTCCACTTTAATTGTGATGCGTGGAACCTTAATGGGTCAACGTTACGTTGATGATATTATTTGACCCCATGTAGGACCTATCCTAAATGGTCTCCCAGGGGCAATTTTCCAGCAAGATAATGCTCGTCCGCATACAGCAAGAGTTGCTCAAGACTTCCTACGTCATTTTCAGACTCTTCCATGGCCGGCCTGCTCCCCTGATTTGTCACCTGTAGAGCACGTGGGGAATCAGCTAAAACGGCAGATGCCATCGTGTCACTCTGTACATGATTTAGAGTTGGCTGTTCAAGATTTGTGGGTCCATCTGCCTCAGGACAACATAAGGTGTATAATCAACTCAATGCCGGACCGTGTGGTGGCATGTATTGCAGCTGGAGGTGGTCCAACGCGCTATTGAAGTTGTCCAGTATTTGTGTCGTTGCACACCCTGTATTCGTTTAATTGTCTTGTTTTTGAGATCAAATGAATCTCTCATCTGTGTCATTATGTGTATTAAATTTCATTTCAATCCGATGCTTTCTTCTTGGGTCGCTATTTTCAATGTTCCTGAGTGTATCTTTGTCTGCCATAATTGGGATTGTACACACATTACCATCCTCTTGATAATAAATTCTTCCGATAATACAATAGGACAGTCCAACCCGGCCGGTGTTATAGGTATTTTGCTCATTCCCAGAATCAATCTTTTCGTGTTAAGCGATTTTCGTTCGTAAATTCAATACTGAAACTGCATCGACCATCACTTCATTGATAAAGTCCTCAGATTTTGATAAACGAGCAGCTCCTGCTTTTTCCTGGAAAGTGTCGAGCATTTAAGTTCCCTTGATTGTTCATTAGTCTTCTCCCACGACAACTCCAGTCCAGGCAGTCATTGCGATGTTTTTTTGCGATAGCTTGCAATAATGCGCTATCGCAACCGTATTGGCGACATTATATAAAACGAAACACATGGTTGCTAATTCAGCACGAACGACATATTCGAAATAGAGGTTGCCAACTTGGCGAGCTACCTTGAGAGTTGGCATTGTTGCAATAGTATGTGATAAATTTATTACAGCATCACGAAAAACATTTTTTTTTTATATAGAAAGAGGGAGACTAAAAATAATATTAATTATTCATGGCTTCTATTGACAATAAACGCACTCGCTTATAATGAGATGAATGAAAATTGATGTATCTATATTGTGTAAGCCATGTAAAAAACGACACATTGTTGTATCCAAACTATGTAAAACAGAGTTAGATTTCTAAAAAAAAAATCTTACACAGTCAAAAATACTAAACTAAGAGCCAAAACTCAAAAATTTGAGGAAAGCTAAGCTTAAAGAACTTTTAACTACAATGCGTAAATATGCTTCCACACTACCTCCACTGACTTTTTATTTTTTTTATTTCGGCGAATAAAAGTTAATTCACGGACTATTTACAGACAGATCATGCGTCAATCAAAAGAAAAGCATCTGAAAATCAGAAAGAAACGGAAAGATGATTCCGTGGAAGAGTTTTGAGAGTTCCCCTGTCCCACGTTTGAACGAGATGGGGGGAAAAAACCCGACTCACACTGTCTATCAGAAAGCGAAAAGCAGAGTTGATATCTAATCGCATCTCTCGGAAAAATACATCCTAGAGAAAAATTGATTCCTTTGTCAATAACATATGGATTTACAAGCTATAAAAGGATTATTATTCAATTGATAATAATTTGAAGCTACTACTCTCAGCTTTCTACACATATTTTTCCTAACACTCTTTAGTTATGCAGAAGATTCTCAATTATCGGGGAGTAGGAATTATTGGGTAATTTCATCGGAGGAAAATATTACCGGAAAAAGTGTTGAGGAATTTCTTGAATGTGAAAACAGAGGCTGTAAAATAGTGCATTAACCCTTTATCTACCGCATTATAATTTACTATAGTTTTTTTCATGCAATATATTTTTTGAATCACTACATTGAAAATTAAGGGATATACATCAACAAAATACTCAACTTTGGGAGATTTAATCCGTTAGGGCTAATTAATTAATTAAAGATATTCAACTGCAAAATTAATAATATTATATAGTCAAATCGTTTTCTAAGGTCTTCATTAACATACAAAAAAATAAGACACTTACCTTTTGACAGTAACTACTCTTTCTGAACAAAAATGATAATCTTCACAGTCCGCTGAAAACGCAATTTCTGCTGTGAAACTATTCACCCTTCCCACTAAAATACTCATCATAGAACCCATGCGGCCACATATATCTCGGAAGAGTGAATTTAAAAGAACATTTCTGCTAAGTATCGTTAGAGTATTCGTAAAAATGGTTATTCTATGTAATTTTAAGGTGAGTGGTATTTATAAGTACCGTCGGTAGAGATATTAAGTTTTGAATATTTTACAAGAGGCATAGATGCAAAAATATCAATGCAGGATAAGTGATTCCCACAGTGGTCTATATTGACCCTGGAAATCTAATGACAACTTGCAAGGGGTTCCCGTCTGTAGAAAAATGATTTTGGGGCCCTTGATGTGTAAATAGGGGATTTACTCGAGAGTGGCTCATTAAACCAGATCGTTAATTTTAAAAGAAAAGTTAATCAAGTGGAAATCAGGGACTTAAAAATTAATTCGGGCCCGGAAGTTCCTGCACTAATAATAATAATAATGAAACGTTTTTTCTTTATATGCATTACCTAGATAGTGATTATTTTGTTTTTTATAATCCTTGGTTCTGTAAAATAGTTTTATTCACGTTAGTGTTTTGTAAAACGAAGTGGGAGGGAATTGTGGTGATTTAGATTTAGATGACAGTGTTAAAAAATATACTATGAAACACATTTTTCCATTTATTAAAAAAAAAAGAAATAACTGCTCACAAGAGAACGTTTTTGAAAAAAAAAAAAAAAACACCGAACACATAAAATAATATTTCCCAGAGGAGAAAGCTAAGCATGAATATGGATATAAATCGGATAGCATATCAGTGAAGAAGGAACAACTTATCGACATATCAACTAATTCGACATTAAAGTCTAAATTTAAGCAGGAACAGCTCCTAAATTTTAGGATGCAAATTTGCAGAATACACACAGTTCCACACACAAGTATAAACATTTTAATGCCATTTTGAACACTGTAAGTGAGTTAAAAATATTTCTCAACATATGTGGCACACACACACAGCAAAAACAAAATATAGAAACAAATTAACTCAGAATGCGTAGATATCGATAGTTTGTGTAAATAATTGCAAACACATATCTCAGATATTAAATATAATGCAATGGTAGATTATACATGGAACACGAAATAATGAGTAAATCACAGTAATATGTTAAAAGTTAAGTATTTTTTTTTATTATTGTCTTTATTTATAATGTAATTATATAACGCATGTTTATATATATCCCCACATCAAAAATTTTTTAAGATATTTTCTTCTAAAACTTGGACGGTGTTTCCGTAAACACCTTCTAGTTTCAAGCAATGGCACACACATGAATTTTTCAAGGGGGAGGGGGGGACAAGGGTCGAAAGTCCACCCTTCTCGTATCATGCTTCGATACGCTGCCCCACATATTCCTTTGCTTTTGTCAATTTTCGAGAACAAAAAGCAGTAAAAAATTAATTATTGAATAAATAATTAACATTATTTAATAAAATAAAATAAATTATTAATAAAAAATATTTGATCAAATTTTATGTACTATGTATATACATAGGATTATAAACAATCGAAAAAATAAACAGGGTAAAGCAGTGTCTGGACACGGGGACACCCCTCCCCCCTTGTGTGCACCACTGGTTTCAAGGTTTCCCTGAATCGGCAAAATTTAAAGACCACTGTTCTATGAGAAAGGTGTTTGCAAGAAATTAGAACTGCTGCATTACGTAATGCATTTTGTTTTTCATCTTTGCATTACTGCACAATATTCATTTTGTCAAGTAGACCACCCTTTCTCAGGGACGTCTTAAAGCATGGGCCAACTAGGCCCGGCCTCAGGATCTCGCCACAATGGGGGCCTCATTGTAGACTCAGCCTTAATAAGATAATGATTCGAATAAAATTGCAACGATCAAATGTTATTTTCTGTTATATTCTCCGAAAAACTGGGAATTTCGAACGATATGTGAACTGGCTACATGTGATGACTGTGGTTCATGTAAAGAATGTTTTTTTTCCAGGTATAGAAGTTTAAGTTGGCATTATTTTCCGAGATGGCGACCGATTTAACAGCTGTCAAGTGATTTATTCTCAGTTTGGTTTGGCAATTCATCAAAACGATCATCAAGCAAGGCGTAGATTCGTCGAATGGGCCCAAAACGAGATTGCCGTTGTTCCCGATTTTCATAAGCGAATTTTGTTTAGCGATGAAGCGCACTTCTGGTTGAATGGCTGCGTCAACAAACAAAACTGCCGCATTCGAGTGAAGCTAATCCACAAGTGTATGTCAAAACACCGTTACATCCAGAAAAACTGACTGTTTGGTGTGCTTTATGGGCTGGTGGAATCCTTCTTCAAAAACGATGAAGGCCACAACGTTACAGTCAATGGTGATCGGTATAGAGCCATGATTACTAACTTTTTCATTCCTGAATTGAACAATCATGATGTCCAGGAGCTGTGGTTCCAACAAAAGACGGGGCAACATGTCCTACAGCTCGTGCCACAATCGATTTATTGAAAGACACGTTTGGTGACCGCCTAATTTCACGTTTTGGACCTATGAATTGGCCTCGAAGATCTTGTGATTTAACACCGCTAGACTATTTTCTGTGGGGCTATGTAAAGTCATTGGTCTATGCGAATAAGCCACAAACGCTTGACCATTTGGAAGACAACATTCGCCGTGTTATTTTCGATATACGGCCACAAATGTTGGAAAAAGTCATCGAAAATTGGACGTCCAGATTGGACTACATCCGAGCCAGGCGTGGCAGTCCTATGCCAGAAATCATATTTAAAATGTAATGCCACAAGATTATCTTTCGAATAAAAAAAATTCATGTCAATCGAATAATACATCGTTGTTTTATTGCAATTTAAAGTTCCACACACATACCTCTAAAAAAACACCCTTTATAAGACTAGGACTACCATCACATACCCTATTACACATTCAGTGAAAAGGTGGTAGACGGTCGAGCCGATCTGTGCGATTGTAATTCATACACATTTATTTACTTCGAGTTATTGTTTGTACGAGTATTTGACAACGTATGCTATATGAACTATCTACTTTTATGAGGCCTATATTTGTGTAGGGGCCCAAGCCTCAAGAAGTCTTAAGACGTCTCTGCATTTGCATATCTTCTACTTGAATTTAGTACTTAATAATTAAATTAAATGTTATTTGTAACCAATACTCTCACCATATTTTACAAATTTGTGGGAGTTTACTAACATATTTTTTCTTTGCTTTGATATTATTTGTTAATAGTCAATAATACAAATATTCAGTGATGTAAAAGCAAAAATCGAATAAAACCAAGCTTAATGAGCTGCCAATATGGATTATTTAGTAGAATTAAACGCTTTTTAAATGGAGAATCAAATTTAACTCTATCGAAAGCTATGGCACTATCGGCAAAGCCACACATCTACTTAATATAAAATCGATAAACGCCTGATCAATAGATAGGAATGTGAGATTAAAATAAATGATTGCATAAACTGAGATAAGGACTTTAATTGCCATTTGACGACAATTAAAAAAGATAAAAAAAGGCAAACGAAATTCAAAAATCTCAATCACTGTTGTTCAGTTATTCACCGCGTTCATTTAAGTATGCAATCTCAGACCCCAATCACTAATTCCCCACGCACAATTAAACACCTTTAATCAATTCTAACCGATCTCCTAAATCCGAAATTAAAGATTAAGCTAGTGACGAAAAGGGGGTTGTAAACCCCCTCCTTCTAAGTAATGTTCGAGGGAGTAACCAATCATTATCTTGGCATCTCATTGTCAAGCCCTTCTCGTGATATATTTTGAATAGACTCTCCTGTCACGATATAGGGTCTTTCGAATTCCACGGAGATGGCACTAGATTCTCGTTCCTCAGGCGATATCAAGCGAAAGGGGTCATCTATTGAATTTCCATTAGAGGGTCACCCGTCATAAATTAACTCGTTTCATTAAGTCCGAGTGGTGACGAAGACGCCGCGTGTATCGTGTCGTAATTTATCGACTATCTTCGACACACGTCGGAATTGTGAGTGAAGTTATCGGACGCTTTCACGTTAATTCTAGAACTGGGGAATTTTCCGGAGAATCGGGAATTGTCGAGATGGATTCCCGGAGAGATTAGATCCTTCTCAAGGATAGAGATTGGTGACGGACAGTGATTGCGTGATACCTTGTTCATTGGTACTTTAGTGTATTGATTTAATGAGTGCAAATGTGAGTGGATATATAGTTCAGATCAATTTCATGAATATTGGAAATCTTTTGTATTTTTCTACCTATAATACAAAATTGAAAATTCGTAAATTTTGAATCATTAGAATAATATATATATATATATATATATATATATATATATATATATATATATATATATATGAGAGCTCTCCTGTGTGAATGATCCATTAATTTTTAACCACAGTGCAATGACAGAAATGACTACAGAATTGCTATAACCACACTTTACACCACACTTCGGGTAGACTTTTATGTTCAGTTCCATTTAAGGTATCCGATTACGTTTTAGAACGTGATTTTGCAAAAGCGTATATATGGATAATATTTATGATATTTAGTGTCACTTAGATTAGAAAATGTATATAAAATTGTTTTAAGAATAGTATTACAATAAAAACTATTTAAGTACAATATTTTGACAAAAAATGAACATAGAATGACCCATTTTCAAAATATTCTCCTTTTGTGAAAAATGCTTCTTTTATAATAATATTTTGCCTGTATGTAGCTCAAATCTCTGTACAGAGGCTAAACTAGAATTTTTGAAATATATAACTTGTAAGTGGGTTTATCCATGTTTTACGACAACAGAGGGGAGCAATTTTAAGAGAACAACACCGATAATTATTTTAATTGATGGTAACTCTGAAAATAATATGAATTTTTTTCAAAAATCCTAGTTCAGACTCTCTGGAGATATCTTTCCTTTATTTAAGCAAACTATTATTATTATAGAAGCATTTTTTATAAAAGGAGAACGTTTTGAAAAAAGGTTGTTCCAAGTTAATTTTTTGCCAAAATATTGTATTTAAATACTTTTTTTCGTCATAATGTCCTTAAAACTATTTTATACATGTATTCTAATCTAAGTGACACTAAATATCATGCAAATTATCCATTTATGCACTTTTTTTAAAATCACGGTTCCGAACGTAGTCGGATACCTTAATGTGCAGAAACCGTGTTTTATTCTTCTTGGTAGATTATTAATGGTATCAACAATTCATTTTCAATATCGTCTGTCTTGATTGTGACCCCTAAGTCATCCTTGCCCAAACTAACTGAAAATAGCACTGATTTGAAGTAAAAATACATTAGCTTTTATATAAATGTAGATAATTAATTTTTATTTTCCTGAATTTCTAACAAAATAAATGGTAAAAAAAAAATTGTTTTAAAAAAAGAAAAAAAAAGAAGAAAAAAGAACGAAAAACAGAATTTAATTGTGCTAACTTTAAGAACCTGCTTAACATAAAAATTATGTAAGACCTCTGACAACTGGTCTTAGTTTAACAGACCACTCAGCCTTTCTGTAATCACTATTTTAACAACCGTTTCCTCTTGTTGAACCATAGGTAAAAATAATTTTGAAAATGAAATTAGTTAACATGTACATATTAGTGTTTGTAAATTCTTAGAATCATTTATTAAAATGACATGTTTTGAGACTGCTCCTTCTATTTAAGATCCATTACGTTGTACTGATAAGGATTCAATCGTGTCTGTAACAGGTCCAGAGAACGCATATTTTACAATTTTATACAATACCCAGAATAAATATTAAAAGAGGGAGGGATTTTGAGTGCTTTTTAACACAATGTCCAGAGAAGTGTCTTAGGCATTCAGGAAAAATGGTATGTGACTTAAAAAAGGAAATACTGAATAATGAAAGAGCCAGATGGTGTTCATTACATTGAAATAAGCCATCTCAATTAGGTTTTGCATGCTATCTGCGTGAGCGGCAGTAATATTTGAAAAAAAGAACTATGTCGACCAGACCATGAGAAACACTAAAAGAAGACCTAGACTTCGATGGATTGATGCAGTAGAAGAGGATTGTTAGGTCCTTAAACTAAGATTGGAGGAATTTGGCTGCAAATAGAGGTGGTTATAAACATCTGGTTCAGAAGGTCTTGGCCATCCTGGGTTGTCATACCATGAATGAAGAGAACAAATGTAATTTGAAAATAAAGTTGAATGAGTTATGTCAGGATAGTGTCACAATGGTTTGGTTCCCTTTTTATTCAAATTATGATAGAACTATTTAATCCATATGAACTTTCAATGGATCTACCGGTACTTAGTATTAGTGTTTGGTGTGTTTTGTTACATAAATATTTCTCTGGTTTCATTGTTTTTGACTGGCGCAAGATCAGCTAATTACAGAACTTTATATCGTAATTTTAATCACAGTGAAATATCGATGTTTGGTGAACATGATTTGCTGACTGGACACTTCCAGCTGTCTATTTCTGTTCGACTAAAACGTCCATTAACTACAGCCAATACGCCTACTTACTTAGAACATGTTCAGATAACGCGATCAAATTCTTGAGCTGGTATCACGTCACACAGATTCGAAGATTAAAACTTGACAGATTTAAGATACACCAGTCTGACTAAACAATGGTCTTTGGAAGGATGAGACATCAACCATTGAATCAATGATTTCCAGTATACTACCTGGGGCGGCTATAGGCCCGGACAATCCAGACCCCTGCCCGGGGCGGCAGATTTTAAGGGCGGCATTTGGATCGAATTTGGAAAATATTTTTTTCTGTTACAAAAAATTCTATATATTGTCTGAAATATTATTGGGTATAAATTTGGTATTTAATTTAACGTAACTTATATTTCCTTATTTTGTATTCTGTGTATTTAATGTCAGTTTCCTTTTACGTTGAAACTCGAAGGATTCAAGGCGGGAGTATGTATTACATCAGGGGTGTCCAACCCAAATGATTTTGTGGGCCACTTCGGAGAAACATTGTAATCTCGCGGGCCGCACATAAAAATATGTACCTTTATATCAGATTTGGAAACAAAAAGACATTTATTGGAGTGAAAATTTAAGAATGAATTATTATTATTGTTTTCATTATTTTTCATGTATACAGACAGAGACAATATAACAATGTTTATATAATATAATAATGCAATGATCAAATAATGTTTTAAATATTACAGTGTTACCATTTTCTTGAAAATTACGGTGTTCCTATTGAATTGATCTTTCGTTACTCATTGTTGACATTTGATAGTGCTATCATTCGCAAACGATTAAGTATGCATTATCCTTTATCTTAACCGTCCTGAAACTTTTTTAAACTTTAAAAAACATCTATGATTGCCTCTTGCTTTTTGGAGAAAAGAAAAGGAGGAGAAATGAAAGTCGCACACACAGAGTATCAAGTACCATCCATAGTAAAGGACATGCATAAAATGAATGCAATTCGGAATTTATTAAAAAAGTAATTTACTATAGTAAAATAAAATGTAACTGTTTGATAAAATATAAATCTATTTCATTCTAAAGGACATTTCTATTATCAAAAGGGATTTATTTTAGAACAAGAACAGGTAACAGTCAAATACATTGTAGATTTATATATATGTCGCAAAAAAATATGCACCCAGAAGAAATCAAGCTACAATCACGAAACTCGGCAAAATAAGAGATATGCAAAATGAGACAAAAATCATTTAAAAAAATCTGATAACGGCTATAAAATAGACGATATTGAAAAAGATGCCTCTAAGACGTAACCGGCGGCAGTACGAGTAGCTGACGGACTTTGATACGTAGGCCTCAGAGAAGCAGGGTTGGCCGTATCGGCCGCCAGCCGGTCGCGATATGGTAGTGCTCGGTGTTGGCAACAGTGGATCCAGAATGTAGAGTGTACCGTCGCGGAGGGTCAGGACGTCCCAGGAACACAAATGATAATCGTGCAATCAGAAGATCGGCACCAACAACGTCCACATCGATTCAACGCCACTTACCTCCCCTTCCAGACATCCAGTGCCATCAAGAGAAACCATAAGGAGACGACTGACCGAAAGGATTACGTCCGCTAAGACGCTTTCCCCACATTATAGGCAGTGTCGACTGGATTTTTGCCGACCTCGGGCAACTTGGAGTGTGACAGACTGGAGACGTGTCATCTTCAGATGAATCCTGATGAAAACGTGTCTGGAGGTGCACCGTCCAGCGATCCAGGTTGTAGCGGCATAAGAGTGTGACAGTGTGGGGAGCAATTTCTTGGGACACACGATCATTTTAGTAGTCCTTCAAGGCACTTTGACAGCTCGAGACGTGACGATATTTTAACGCCGATTTTACCCATGCTATCAAGTCGCCCAGGTGCCATTTATCAACAGGATATGCTAAATCTCCCAACAATCAAGGAAACGTCCTACCATGGCCTGAGGTCACCAGATCTTTCGCCAATAGAGCATGTCTTGGGAAGGCAACTGCAGCCGTCCCGGAGATACAGGAGAATTAACTGCGCAGATGCAAAGACTATGGCAGGATCTTCCACAGGGTCATAAGTGATCTAATTGAATCGATGCCACGCCGAATTAGCGCCAGAGGTGGCTCTACTACTTACTGATTTTTAACCTTGCAAGACTTAATAAAATGATATTTTGTTCTGAATTTTTAATCATTTGTTTATTTTCATATACACTACATGCATACCAAATTTCGTGAATGTAGCTCAATTTCTTCTTGATCGACAGAGTGTATAGAATTAAATTTTGAAAAATCTTTAAAAGATAATTTTTTTTAAAAAAGAGGCAACTTACGTACTTGGCCACATGCAGCCGCGTGTTGGGTGTATTCCCCTGTGTTACATAATTATAAACCACTAGTAACTTTAGTGGACAACGGAATTTTTCTTTCACCCATACGATTTCCGGTATCTAGTCAGCAATCCAAAACGGGACAGGTTTAATAAGAGTTTTTTTTTGGATAGAAAGCCACAGGAGATGTTTTATTTTAGTCTTGAGTGTAGTTACTATAAATTAAAATAAACGCTTGTGATCCCCACGATCTGTAGAATCTTTTTTGAAGAAATTGGCCGGCTGAAATGGACAATTTTGTATTTCTTAAGACTTAAATATGCATATATATGTATTGCTGCCTTTTTGATCACAAGAATTATTGAAGTTTTATTGGTTTGTGATTATGTGAATAATTTTTCTTTTTTAATTAATAATAAATTTTCGTTTTGGAGAGAGGAGGAGGAGGGCGGCATTTTTCATTTTTCTCCAGGGCGGGAAGACTGCTAGAGCCGTCCCTGATACTACCCTACTAATAAGACTACCACTGACCCTGATTAGATTTTAACATCTAATTGGTCTTAAAGTGGCACAGTTATGAGAAAATTGTAATGATTTTTTAGGTAAGAAACTACTTCATTCACCAAAATTGATATTGGTGAAGCGGGAAAAGTGAATAAATAAAGGAAATGATCTAGACAAGGCTAAATGAAAACAATTTTATTTCTGGTTTATTATTCCAGATTTTGGTAAACATACTTGTTGAAATATTAAATTAGGCATCAAACAATTTACGATCGATCACCCATTGTTAAAGATTGTGCTATTATTGAGACGATAATAGCATTTGTTGCTTCACCTCCCTTTAAAATTAGCTATCACAGAAATTCATTTATACGCTCCTGGTATAAATAATATGGAACACGATTACTTACTTTACACGTTGACATATGCAACTTCTCCCGAATGCTGCGTGCCACAGCATCTGTTCGATAAATCTATTTATTCGTTTCGTATTCTTGAGGGATGGATCGATTTGAACGAGTCAAAAGAAGTGGAAGGAGCGAAGGATAAAACGTGTTCGGAATATTCCGTTTACACTTACGAAAAATGTGTGGAACTTAATCAAAACTCTTTATCCCTAGTGTAGAATTCCTACCCAAAAAGCCATGTCTCATCCTCGGGTCTTTTTTGAACAATTGATCCAAGATCTAGTCAGATCTAGCTAGATCTTTAAGGATTGAAGCCAATACCTCTCTTAAAGATATTCTAATGCAGACACTAAGAGACGGAACTTAAGTGTATATATCTGTATGAATCATTAATTTTTTTTCTGTAATAATAAGCAAATACTTGTATACAGTGGCGTACACAGGGGAAGGAGGTCCTTGGGTCCGGACACCCTCCCAAAGTCCTTGATTTTTTTCGATTGATCACAATTCTACGTATATAGTACGTACAATTTAACTAAAAAGTACTTGTTATTAATAATTAATTTTATTAATTTTAATGCTAATTATTTATTCAATAATTAATGTTACTATTTTTTGTTTCTGAAAATCAACAAAATCAAAAGAATATGTTGGGCGATGTATTGGAGCATGATACTAGAATAGTGAACTTTCGGCCCTGGAACCCCCCTTGAAAAATTCCTGTGTCCACTACTGCTTGTATACAAAATTGATTTATTGTGTTAATTCACATAAGCTCTAATTTTTTTTCTTTTCTTAGTTAATATCTTATTTTGGCTATATAAGGAGCTAGTTTGGGAGGAATCAGGATTGGTGTCATATTGTAGAGCAGGGGTTGGTAACCAATGGCATGCATGCCCCATGGGGCACATGGTACAATTTTCAAGAGCACTCTGCACTACTTCCCAAAAATGTAGATTTTTGAGTGGATGGAAGTTGATGAATTTGTAATAGACCTTATTTGACAAACCTCTTCAGAATTATGGAGAATTACGGAATTACGAAAAAAATTGAAAGATAATTCTTAATATATGTATATATATTTACAACTATTCTGTAAATTATTGAATGCCATTGCTGAAGAGATTTAATTGTTTGAAAAGATAAAATTGCATGCACTCTGCTTTCCGTTCTACATATCTAAGTAAAACATCTTTCCTCATATGAGAAAAATATTTGGAGTCCACAAAGAAACTATTTAGCAACTGAATGCGCAGAATGGTGTCAAATCGAAAGCCACCTTGATTTTGCGATGTGAAAATAGAGCGGTCCAAGCACATGGTTAGCCTTAGAATTTTTATTTATCTTTTTATTCAACTATAATGAAGGGAAATACTTATATTTTTTAATTGTCTATTTTTTATTTTAATAAATATGTTTAAAAATTTATAATATATGTAGAGTTTTAATTTTTTATATTTTTGTTGGAGAAATAGTAATATTTTATGGTGTTTATTTTATGTTAAAAAATATCTTTAAATGATGCAAAATTTATGTATAATAAAATTGCAAAGCTATATTATTGACCGCTATTCCCCAACTCTGCTTGCATTGCCGCGGATTACGAAATATTTCAAATATATCCCTCTATGTGACACGCTGGGATATCATATTGGTAGATTGGTTTCACACGCCTCAGTTAAAAGGTTGCCAATCCTTGTTGTTGAGCTTAATGGGATGATCCTTTTTGCATTTTCCAGAATTTCGCAATATTGAATTAAAATCATGCGGATACCCGTGTTGATATTTTCTTTCAAATCCCGCCTACTTTTTCTGCATAATGAAGTTTCACAGGTTGCACGATGACAATGTAGGGAAATTAGCATAGCAAGGTGCCTGCTCAGTTATCGTCCTCATCATTTGACCACTGTTCAAAATCACGAGGTTTGTCGCCAATAGCCTTCAGGTTGCTTTAGAATGCTATTTTTCAAACACTCACTTGCCAACAGATTGCAATTTTAATTATTCTTTGTACTTGAGAAACTCACTCCTCAGAGATTTTAAGTAAAAGCAGGATTTCACAACTCTCATGTGTCCGAAGAACTTTTTCTTTCTCTCATTTGGGTTTGCTGTAAAATAAATATGGATATCGCTACCCCTAGGATCAACTTACTATTTCAGAAAAAAATCACAACCACCTCCAGAAATTTTTTTAAAATTTTCTGTAAGAAATACTCTTGCTCAGAATATTATTCATTTTTATATAAAACAAAATATAACAGGTTCTTAAGGCTGTGATTTTTTCCTATGGAAAACGTATCATTCAATAAACCATATTTTCTGGTAAGCTTTCTGCAATAGACGGGTTTTTTTTAGTAAAATTTACTGTATATAGCCGCGAAATGTTTGGAGTGATTAAACATTACTTTAGGGAAAATTTTAAAGACCTCAAAATTAATAATAATTTATTATATGATAAAACAACAGATGAATTAATTGAAACATTTCCTTTTTGGGGAAGCAAGACAGAACTTATTTGTGACACAAAAAAAAATTATTTCGAGAAAAATTCAAAATATTTCTTTTAAAAATTCTGAAATATATCAAATCGAGTTACAAGAATGATTTCCTCTGAAGAACAATGGATGTTATTTGGAAATTTCATGAAATGTGAAGATTTTACCTGATGGAAAAATAACAATATAATATTATAAGTATTCAAAATAATGCATTAAACATATTAGGGCAATAAACAAAATGCGGAAATAGAAATGTATTTAATATTTACGTATTTAATATTTATAAAACATTATGTTTGATCTTACTTTAACAATTAAAATATTATAATCCATTCGAGGTTTCTTGACTTTTTTTTTATAAAAGTACCAATTTTTTAGAAGTACTGTGTGTGATGATTTTAACTGATCAAGACTTGATAATAATACAAAGTATCCCTTTTGTTAAACATTATATTACTGATAAGAGTAATGAGAAAAATAAAGTATCTCATCAATCTTTTTTCCCTTAAAAAATATATAAACAAAATCCCCGAAACAAAATTAAATAATTCACGTAGGGAGGATATACTTTATAAAAAAGGAAAAGCACTACAAATCGAGATGGTGGGGGGAGTAAAAACTCCCGTGATTACATACCCTGACTCGTAGCTGAACCGATTCTTATTTTTGAGGGCTGTAACAGCTCTCTAAAGTTGGAGGTGTACCAAGTTTTGGCATAATAATCTGCCATTTGGTCGATAGTTCTCAAGATAAAAGTGGCTACAGTGTGTAGGTGGTCCCAGCCTCTTACATCTCAACTCCTCTCCTCCGTCTTAGGGCATTTTATCTTCTCTATTTATTTGAACGCCACCCCTTGAATATTTATGAGATTGACACAATTTTTCATTCTTCTTCTTCCTCTCCCCGCTTTGTTTACCTGTTTGGTAAGGGGAGGTCGTGGTTAAGCAAATAAACAGAGCAGAGATTCGGTTGTGACTGCTCTTTTAAACTTGATTTTGAGCATTCGCTTTGGATTAAGTAGCACGGGTTATTTATGTTTTTGGTGACAGGTATTCTTCAAGGAAATGCCACCTGCTGTGAAAAATATTGTAATAAATAAAATTAAAAAAATAGTTATAGTGAAAATATATTGCTTAGCACGAAACTGGGAGAGGAGGGCGAATGAAATAGTTTTTTGTGTGAAAAGATGTCGTGTTAAAGAAATATAAGTATATAACCACAAAATTAAGTTTATTAAAGTTTATTTTATCGACATAGAGATATGTATATATGCATGTATTAAATAAAAATCAATGAAACAAAAACAATCACACACGCACACAAAATAAATGTAATACAAAGTTTTCAAATTTTATGAAAAACTAAACATTTAAAGAGTTTTTGGAAAATAATTTGTTTTTTTCTTTGTATCATTTTTTAGCATCAAACTGTAAACAAATTGTTTGGCATCGTCCATTTTGTTATTCACTTTCACCATTGGAATGTGCGCCATACTTTTCATGATGTTCCTCATTTCGGATAACGTGGGAACATGAACTGCGTACATTTCATTTTCGTCGCGGAATCTGCATCAGTAATATTTTTTGAGCTTTGAACAAACTGCAAAATGTCTGCCTTAATTGGTTCTGAATGCACATTATCATCATCTACCGTAATTAATTTTTCCGATGATACGGCAAGAAGGTGCAATCCGGCTGGCATTTTCCCTACTTTGCATATTCCCAGAAGTGAAATCTTTTCTTGTTAAGCGATTTTCGTTTCGTGTAAAGAGAAAAAGAATGCATGAAAATACATAAAGGGTGTTTTTTTTAGAGGTATAGAACTTTAAAGTGCAATAAAACAACGATGTATTATTCGATTGACATGAATTTTTTTTATTCGAAAGATAATCTTGTGGCATTACATTTTTAATATGATTTCTGGCATAGGACTGCCACGGCTGGCTCGGATGTGGTCCAATCTGGACGTCCAATTTTCGATGACTTTTTCCAACATTTGTGGCCTTATATCGGCAATAACACGGCGAATGTTGTCTTCCAAATGGTCAAGCGTTTGTGGCTTATCCGCATAGACCAATGACTTTACATAGACCCACAGAAAATAGTCTAGCGGTGTTAAATCACAAGATCTTGGAGGCCAATTCACAGGTCCCAAACGTGAAATTAGGCGGTCACCAAACGTGTCTTTCAATAAATCGATTGTGGCACGAGCTGTGTGACATGTTGCGCCGTCTTGTTGGAACCACAGATCCTGGACATCATGATTGTTCAATTCAGGAATGAAAAAGTTAGTAATCATGGCTCTATACCGATCACCATTGACTGTAACGTTGTGGCCTTCATCGTTTTTGAAGGATTCCACCAGCCCATAAAACGCACCAAACAGTCAGTTTTTCTGGATGTAACGGTGTTTCGACATACACTTGTGGATTAGCTTCACTCCAAATGCGGCAGTTTTGTTTGTTGACGTAGCCATTCAACCAGAAGTGCGCTTCATCGCTAAACAAAATTCGCTTATGAAAATCGGGAACAACGGCAATCTCGTTTGACAATCTTGATGATCGTTTTGATGAATTGCTAAACCAAACTGAGAATAAATCACTTGACAGCTGTTAAATCGGTCGCCATCGTGGAAAGTAATGCACTTCTATACCTGAAAAAAAAACACTCTTTAGTAGTTTGTCGG
Organism: Trichonephila clavipes; assembly: GCA_019973935.1. NCBI lineage: Eukaryota > Metazoa > Arthropoda > Arachnida > Araneae > Nephilidae > Trichonephila > Trichonephila clavipes. The sequence goes on from BMAU01018221.1 coordinate 335,628, forward strand.
GATCGTTATATTATTCCGCGTTAACTGATATTTCGTCTTAAGCGTTTTCGCGTTAAACCTTTTTCACTGTATTTTTGTAATAACACTTGTAAGAATTTGTAGTCCTCAAAAAACCTGAATCAAAATTTTATAAATGGACAAAGAAGACATTCCAAATTATTTATCTATAGCTACAAAACTGTAAAAAGTAAAAAAAATATACAATATTTGTAGAATACATTTAAATAACTTTTCAGCTTTAAATGAAAGGGAAGAATATTATGTACCGTAAAATCCGGAGTATAACGCGCTCGTTTAAAACCAAAAATAAAAGCGAAATTTAAGAGTTTGCGTTATACGCCGGGTATAAAAAGGATAGCTTTAAAAATAAATTATACTTCTAACATACGTCGAAATATCGTTTCTTTGAAAGAAATGTCTTTCCTTATGAACTTAAGGAAGTACGACAGCTTGAACTAAACGCGAAACACATTTTCAGACAGAAAAATGATCCAATTTTTCCATGGAAATTTGCAATATTATAACTCATACCTCTGTTAACAATATAGTGTTTTTAAAAATTTCAAATTATTCCAATATATTTTTTTTTTTCGTTTTAAGCGGACTTGGTACTCTTTGAGCAAATTTCTTTATTTACGTATTTAAAAATTATATTTTAGCATTTTATACAATGTTTCTATTCAAGAAAATGATACCAGTAGAAAATTTTCATATATTATTCACACAATTTTAAAAATTTAAATTTTTTGAAGAAAATAGGTAAAATTTTAAAATCCTACTCCTTTTGTAAAATTTAATTTTTTGGCCTGAAATTTTTTTTATAATATTCTTATGGATCTTCTAAACAACTTTAGTGATCAATTTTAGAATAACTTCATTCGTTTTTGAGAAAAAAAAAATAAAATGTTGATATACAGGCTAAAAATCAACGAAAAAGCCAACATGTCTTACATTTTATTTTTTTTTAAAAAAAAGTATTCAGTTTATAGCAAAACGGATCCCTAATTTTATTACAGACTTTATTTTTAACACGCAGGAAGAAAATGGAATTGATTGGTAAATAATTGTCGAAGGAGTAGCATTTTGAAGGCACTAAGGTTTCGAAAAACACAAACTGAGAAAAACCACTTTAAAGTTTATAATTCTGAAAAAATAATTATTATAAGCTTAATTAAACTTAAAATACCACTTTAAGATATTAGTTATACGTTTTTCTTTAAAATAATTGCATTTTCGTACTTTTTCAACCTACACATTTTTATAAATTATCAACTTTTAGAGAGTACTAATTGCACAAGAAAATTCAAGAAAAACGTTAAAAAATTTTTTTCTGTCACGACAGAAATTTTAGCTTTTTTTATTCTTATAATATTAAAGTATTACATTTGTATGAAAAATATATCAGGAGTAAGAACTGAAATTATAAAATTATTAATATAAAATGCCTTAATTTAAAAATTTTACACGCACACATTTCACAAAGAAAAAAATGATTGTATGTATTGCCTCGGAAATATTCTGCTTTATATATTGCACATTCTTTTTTTAATGTTATTATTTCTCTTTATAAATTAGGGTTTTTTTTATCAAAATGTTTTTTTTTAGCTTTTTTTTTCTAAAAAGGGGTCGTGGCTGAATTGCCTAATTTGTTTTCAAATGAAGTTTTATTCAACTTCTAACTTTCCGACATGCACAAGTGATATATCAATCGAAAGATAATAATGCGAAGAATAAGATTAAATGAAAATAAAAAAAAAACGATAGGTCTGTGATTTTGGGGGTACCAAGTACTCTTAAAACGTGAAGGCATAGCCCATTTAACATTACGGTATAGGAGAAAAAACGCGAAACACATTTCACACCAGAAAAAAAAGGGATCAACTCGGTTAAAAATGAGATGTATGATAAAAAATGCTGCTCTCTAAAGAATAGTGAAACCAGAATATCCTATTAATTTTTCATTTCTTTTATATCTGAAAAAATGTTTCAAATTCGGGTCCTATTTTTTAACAATGACCAAAAACAGCCTTAAAGGGTTGTAATTCTAGAAGTACACCATTTTTTTCTAAAGCTTGGAATTTCTCGTATAAATAAATGACTGAAAAAATTATGAGCATTGCGCACATATATTTCATGTTTCTTCGTAAAAAGAGGGTGCGTGTTATACGGCGAATATACCTAAAAACTAAAGATTGCAGCTTGAAAGTATAGGTGCGAGTTATACGAAGGATTTTACGCGGTACATACCAATATTTTCCCCAAGACTATCATGGTCTTTTTTAAAAAAATAGATTCAACAATGGCTTAGAATAACTCAAGTGTATAACATAGCTTTTAATGCGTTTTCTCTAAAAAGATTTCTCAAAAAAAAAAAAATGCTTAACAATTACAATTTTAAAACATATAAAAGTAAAGTTTTATAATACGTGAATTCTACTCACTGTACTGTTTATATAACTGTCAGGAATATATGTTGGGAGAAAAGCACACACACTTACTAACCCATCACGGGATCTTTAGAACTTTTAGACGTACAAATTTGAAATTTGGCAAGCATGTTTTTTTTGTTGAGTAGAAATCTGCTAATCATAAAAGACCCAGTAAAGTGGTGGGTAACAGTTGGTACATTTATTATATAAAATCAGTGATACATATTTCTGAAATCTGGATACTTCTCTCAATACTTATTGAAGTGTTCATTCAAATTATTGTTCAAAATGTGAATATTTTGATACTGTTTTGGTGTAAGAAATGTAGTCTCTACTTTCCCCATTCTCCAACGAAAACACTCCTCTTATGAAGGAAAGGCCTTTAGTTAAATTCACGATTTTCTTGGTGTAAAAGAAAAAAAAAAGAATGATATTAAGAAAAATCCTTCTCTCTCTCTGTGAGTGTAATCTCTTGTATATAAATATCCTATTTAACTCTCACCTAAAAATGTTTTTTAAAAATAACATTTAGGGCTTACAAGATATAATCAAAAAGATGTTAATTCACGTTTTTCGTATGTATCCAATTGTGGGCATGATGCGAAAAGATTAATAAATTAAAGAGCACTAGAAATGCTGATGACTTAAGGTATCCGACTACGTTCGGAACCGTGATTTTGCAAAAGCGTATAAATGGATAATATTTATGATATTTAGTGTCACTTAGATTAGAAAATGTATATAAAATTGTTTTAAGAATAGTATTACAATAAAAACTATTTAAGTACAATATTTTGACAAAAAATGAACATAGAATGACCCATTTTCAATATGTTCTCCTTTTGTGAAAAATGCTTCTATTATAATATTTTGCCGGCATATAGATCAGACCTCTGTACAGAGGCTCAAATAGAACTTTTGAAATGTATAACTTAGAAGTGGGTTTATCCTTGTTTTACGACTACAGAGGGGAGCAATTTTAAGAAAAAAAATCGCCGACAATTATTTCAATGGGTTGTAACTCTGAAAATAATGTGATTTTTTCAAAAATCATATTTGAGCCTCTGTACAGAGGTCTGAGCTATATACAGGCAAAATATTATTATAATAGAAACATTTTTCACTTAAGGAGAACACTTTGTAAAAAAGTTATTCTAAGTTAATTTTTTGCAGAAATATTGTATTTAAGTATTTTTTCTTTGTCAAAATGTCCTTGAAACAATTTTATACATGCATTCTAATCTAAGTGACACTAAATATCATGAAAATTATCCATTTGTGCACTTTTTAAAATCACGGTTCCGAACGTAATCGGATACCTTAATGATTAAAAAACAAATAGATGACCAGTAGAGTCGTTATGCTTTATAAGGAATGGTATTTTTAAATTTATTTACTTATCTGTTTATTAATTCGTGAATTAAATCGTTCTGCAGAAATGTGAGTAACTGAGTAAGACGGAGACAAAAAAGCAAATATAATAAAAATTTCATAAAAATAATCGAATGAAAACTGATACAGCTGGAAAGCTTTATTTTGCTTATTTTCCAGCCCTAAAAAAATTATTAGTGGGTTGATTTTAAAAGCAAGACAGATAGAATTTCATCACCGAATCAACAACTTGTATTCATATTTAATTAAAACTCAAAGCGCTTTTGCCAGAAAACAACAAACATTAATTTTAATTGACAGATGTATAATGATAGCTCCTTTGTTTATAAATTAATAAGTTTGCATACTAGTTTTGTTTAAAATAAATTACTTTTGTATTCATTGAATAAAAATATTTTGATTATTGGTTTGAATAACCAACGTTTTGGAGTAACATGAAATCTATTGGTAAATGATGAGGTATGTGGTACCTATATATAATTTAGTAGTCGAAATTGATAACGCAGGGCCAACATCAATTCCAATCATCTTCGATAACATTCGTAGTCTCTA